>CM059877.1:18829584-19051540 GCA_030490815.1 Acer saccharum | reverse complement strand
AATTAGTATTTGTTGCAAATAATAATATAAAAAAAAAGGAAAGAGAATATTATTTTTAATGTAAATTGGGCAATTGCTAAGATGGAATAGTGAAATAGTGGAAAGTTTGAACTATTTTAGTGCAAAAATTGCACCAAAAGAATTATCGTGTTGGAGATGCTCTAAGCATTTAACAAAGAATATATCATTTCCTGGTGATTCGAAGAACATTGCATTAACCTCAAAATTTGTTAAAAGTGAGAACAACCCTCTTCGTGAGAGGAGAGGAGAGATTCTCGTGAGGGGTCTCATATCAACATATAGAGATTGTGATATGAATCATGTCTCTCTTTTCCAACCCTAAATTGGTAGTAGAAAGAAAAACGCATAGTATATATACGGTAAGACCCAGAGGCGGATCTTAAGGAGCCCGTGTCAGCTTAAAAAATATATATTATAATTAATTCTTTTGAATTTCGATCAAATCCCAAAACCATTCCTTGTCACCTCACATCTTCCAACCTCATCTCACCTCAACATCCATTCTCTCTCTCTCACTCTCAAATCACACATCCCAACTAGTCTCTTTCTCTCTCTCTCTCTCATCATAAATTCCAATTCTCTCTCTTCCCAATTAGTAATTTTCTTCATCCCTCCTCAAGTTCTCATTTACAAAATTGAATATAAAAAAATATTTTCATATCTCATTCTACAATTCAAGTGTTTTTTTAGTTAAAACTTATTTTTTCTAATTAGAGTTAAAGATGGGTTTTGGATCCGTTATTCACAATTTTAAGTTGGTATTTTGTTATTTTTTTTAATAAATTTATTTTCCGACTGTAATTTATTATTTATAGTGTTATATATATATATATTATAACCAAGAAAAACTATGGTCTCATGAAAAAAAAAAAAAAAAAAGATAATCAATTATTGGTGGGAGTGGATGCAAGTTCTCCATGTAATGTCGGAGTTTGCTTTCTTCATCGCAATGGAATAAAAACAATATCGTCTTATTGAAAATTTATATATTATATACGGTCCCATTCTGGTAAATGCGCCTTGATGTAACTATATCAGTATCAATGCATGTGGACCACTGATTATGGGGAAGCTTTTGACAAGTGCATACACTTTGAGTCAAAGTATATAAATCTAATAGTTCACATCCAACGCATTGATGAAGTTATATTGGTGTGCACAGACTTGAACATTTATATATATATATATATATATATGTGTGTGTGTGTGTGTGTGTGTGTGTGTGTGTGTGTGTGTGTGTTTTAGCTCACCCTAGCAAAAATTCATGGATACACCCCTGGTAAGACCTCTCTATAGCAATACTCTATATAGGAATAACCTCCATGTAGTCAAAAAAAATTCTGGTTCCAACTTAGGCCAGTTATAAATAAGAATAAACTCCACATTATAATAATTTATAATTTTTCTAGATCCCGTCTTAAGGAAATTGCGTCCACATAGTAATAATTATCTATATATTGCAAAAAAATATATGCTATGCAGCTATGTTACATTAAAGAGAATGCAAAATTTTAGACTTTTAAGGATGATCGGCTTTGCATATTCCCAACACTACATAGATACATATACTAGTTTTTTGAAACTATGTCTATATCAATGTCTATACCTTGGATTTGACATGCTTCATTAATTAATTATTAATATAGCGCATACTTTATCTCTATACTATACCACTTGCACTAAGGATAACTAAGTCAAAACAATAATTTTTGTAACTACACCTCTATTAAGTTATAACCTTCTTATAGTAATAAAATTAGTTTGGTCCCACCATTATGACTATAGAGAGAGGCTTTACGTACATAAATAAGGTATCAATTACATTAACATTCGTAAGATCATTGATGAAATTTAATAAATTTTAATGAATTCTAGTGCTCAAATATATAGTTTTTATTGAACTTATGGTCCACAAAAATAAAAAATCACATGAAAATTCATTAAAATTGATTGTGTTTCATTAATTTCCTTACGAATGTTAATATAAGACCAAATTTTAATGGTACATTAATTTAGTTTTACTATTAAGGTAAGAAATGAAGATAGTATTACTCAATTAGAGGAAATAGGGGTATATAGCACTTTTTAAATTTTGAATTGTACAACTATCAAACTTTAATAACTCTTGTTTTAATAACACCAAAAATGGAATTTGGACAAAAATACCCCCCAACTTCTTTTCTTTTCTCTTTTGTGTCCTTCATCTTCTTCTTCCTTTTTCCAAAACCTCCATTGATGGAGCTTCAATGGAGGTGCCACCGCTGACCGGCGAGTTGACCGGCAAAACCATCGGGAAAATGTTCGTCGAGTGCCAATAATTGTAACCGAAGTGCTCGTTTTCATTTTCGAGTTGTGTAGAGAGAGAAACGAAGCAAAACCAAAACCGTCGCGAATCTTCATCATCCGATCTATGACGATCTGTCACGAATCTGACGAAACCGATGGTGCCAACGAACTCGGTATCGTTCAATCTTCCAAATCCAACTATTTCCATAGTCAACCGGTGCCGTCGTCGAATCGTCACTGTCACCATTGATGGAGGTCGAACAGAATAAGTCCCGAACAAACTTGAATTAAGTCTCGAAACGTATGAATAAGTCTCGAAAACGCATGAATAAGTCTCGAAAAAATCATGAATAAGTCTCGAAACTGCAAATAAGTCTCGAATTTTCAAGAAAAAAAATAAAAAGGAAAAGAGTAAGTGGGGGTATTTTGGTCTCATCACTTATTTTGGTGCTATTAAAACAAGACTTATTAAAGTGGTGCTATTTGCACAAGCCCTCCCCAAAAAAGTGCTATTTAATTTTTGAACCCTTACTCATTATTCTCGGTCGATGCAATATTGTCTATAAAAGACTTATGATATTTATGGTGATGTGGTTGTATTCGATACCACCTACAACATGCACCAACCGATATGGCATAATATTTGATCCATTGATAAGAGTTAAATCTTTGTTTGTACCTTTTCAATGATGAGATAATTAACGGTTTCTTTTGTTTGGCTTTTTTTGAGCAATCTAAGAAGGTCGTGCCTAAATGCCTAATGTTGCTCACAAAATGATTATTTCAGACGGCAATGGAGAAACCTATTTCATGAATTCTCCCCAATTCATTTAAAAGATGTGCAATTGCCACATACCGGAAAAGTTTTCTGAAAAAATAAATAAATAAATACAGTTACAAATAGAGATTACTATCGTGACTTTCAAAAATACATATGGCCAGGGACTTAACCAATATTAAACGCTAAGGTGGACTAGAATAATTTTTATTTTTTTTTACTGAACAATGATATGATAAAATTTCATTAATTAAAAATGAATTTAGATCCTCTCTTTATTTCATCTTTTTACATGACCTTTTTAAAGTATGTGATCGGTTGTTGATAAAATGATTGTGGAAATCAATCACATCTTAACCACACATTCATTGTAATGATTATAATATATATGTGTCATGAGAATAGGTGAGGTCGGAAAAAAGATGAGGTAAGAAGATGATCCAAATCCATTAAAAATTAAGATACACCTAGTCAAGAGGACATAGTTAGACTTACCCAGTAAAATGTATATTCTTAATAAATACATTAAGAAAATTAATTAATAAAAAAAAGTCAAAACAAATTATAAAGAGAAATATGAAATACAAATACAATCCAGCACTAATTAATTAAGTTGTATACTTGTATCCTATGATTTTTCAAAAGATCAAACTTATCAATTATGAAATTTTGATCAATAACACCAGGAATCTCTCTCTCAAGCAATCTCTCTTTCAATGTAGAGTTGTAGACAATCATAGAGTTTGTTAAAAATTTATTTTCCATCTTGTTGCGAAGTGATGTATTGATAAGCTTCATTGTCGATGGAGCATCACGTCACATAATTACTATTTACTAATAAATCTAGAAGCAAAAGAATGATTAAAAAAAAAAAACTTAACGAGCGTGTATCTAAATTTCAACCAAAACAAAGTAATAAGAAATTCACTAAAACAATATCGTTAGTTTGTAAATTTAAAATTAGATTGCTTCTCAAATTTTATAAACTTAAGAAATTATGATAATCCTAAAATTTCAATAAGAATAAAATATTTAAAATAATAAAGTAAAAAAAAAGAAAAAAAAAAAGCCAAATTTTAGTAAATTTGGAGAATAGTAAGAGAAAAAAGGAAAAAAAAATAAAAAAATCAAGACTCGTGTTATGCGTGAATTGAGAGCCTAAAACAAAGACAGTATTAACAAAAAAAAAGTTTTTTTAAATTTGTTTTTATTAAAATCTGATTTTTTTTAAGAGAGTAGGAAGAATTTTTTATTTTTATTAAAATCTAATTTTTTTATTAAATTTTTTTATCCGTTAAACAATTTTACTTTAAGTTTTTTTTACCAATTTGCATGTTTACCATTAAGGATTTGGGTAATTTTACTAAAGTTTCTATTTGTTTGCGAAATGTCACTTTTTAAACGTATTTCTTATCTTTGCAATTTTAGTCATTTCTTTTTCTAAAACATATCACTTTAGTCCCTTTGACCAAATTACTAACGGTCAACTATGACTATATGTACAAAAGTATGATTTTGCCCTTATTAGTACATAATACAAGCTGAAGATGTCAATTTTACCCCAAAAGGTTTTTTGTTATTACATTTTTATTTTTCAAAATTTCTTTTAAATACTTTTCATATTTGGATATTAAATAAAAATCAAATTAATAAGAAAAAAAAAACATATTCTTAAAAGCCAAAAAAATATGAAATAATTATAAATAAATAAATAAAAAGTAGCATTTTTTTTTTTTTTGGTATCAACATAATACTAATTAAAATATAAAAATTAAAAAAAAAAAAAAAAGAAAAAAAAAAAGAGAGATTGATTAGATCTCCATCATTGGATGTAGAGATCCAATGGATCTCCATCGTTTTAACAATGGAGAGCCAAATATCTCCATTGTTAAAAATGGAGATCTATGAACTACATCGCTCGGCGAGCAATGGAGATCGAGACTCATCGAGTGATGGAGATCGAGACGATAGATCTTCATTGGCCGGCGATAGAGACCGTCAAAAGATCTCTATCGACTGGAGATGGAGATCCCCTTATGGATATCCGTCGCCAGTGGAGATCCAAAGATGGATCTCCACCATTGATGGAGCTCCATCTAACGGTGGAGAGCTATCTCTAGATCTCCACTGTTGACGACTTTTTAAAAATAAAAAAAAATTCACTTTACATGTAAGTAACCAAAATAGCTCTATTTATGTTAAGTTTGACTAATAAAATGACTAAAATGATGTATTTTGGAAAAAGTAGAAATTAAAGCTCCTAATATGACAAAGACGTTTTAAGATGTGACATTTTTCTAAAAACTATGGACTTTAGTAAAATTATCCCTTGTGGATTTAACAGAATTTTTAATGGTAGAGGTATTTTGAGGTTTTTATTAACGGTAAGGCCACGGTAAGGCCATCTCCAACCCAAAATGCTAAAATGGTGCAATTCTGCAGCGAATTACAGCAACTTTCACACCAATTATTTTTTCCATCTCCAACCCATTTCACCAAATGTTACTCTAAAAAGAATATTTCATTGTTTATTATTTCTCAACAATTAATATTTCACCCATTTAATTAACAACATATTACAATAAGTTAAGAAATTAAGAAATTTAATTTAATTAACTAAAATATAGCATTTATTATTAATTTAACTGAAACATTACATTTCATAAAAGAAAAAAAAAACAAAAATAAAAGGGATACAATTAGAATAAATTTGATTGAATAGGGTAAAACTGTAATTAATTAAAACATTTAAATAAGGGATACAAACATAATAAATTTTATTAAATAAGGGTCAATGTGTGAATAAGTTAAAATATAGTGATTTAAAAAAATAAAGAAGAAGCGCAGAGAAAGGAATTGCACTTGATCAAGCGCACTAGATGAAAGTGAGGCAAGGTGGCGCAGCTTTTAGCGTATTGGTTGGAGAGCAAAATTGCAACAAATTGATGATTTGGTGCATGGGTTGGAGATGCTCTAAGGGAAGAATGGAGAAAAATTCAATTTATAGGGGAGATTTTAGCCAATGTTGAAACAATATGGGGAAACCGGAGAATAGTGCAAACTACTTGTAAAAATGATTATTGCCCTTTTAATTTAGACGAAAAATGACACACCAGCTAGTAGCAGTAGAGCACATATTTATGATCATCATTTATCAATGGCAGGAAGAGAGAGAGGCAGTTGGTACGACAGATAAAGGCAGAGAAATGATTACATTGTGAGAGAAACAACACAGTAATTCGGTTTCGTTTTCAAGGATTGTATGAGAATCAGTTGTGAAATCATAAGTCAGATATGAGCATATCATATAATTTTGACCATCCAATTAAGGACTATCCCTACATCATTTTCTCATTTCCCTAAACAAATATCATGTGACCTTATAACCAACTGATCGTCCTCAAAACTCTTGTATTTTGACTGCCCTCTATCTCTATTTTCATTGTTGACCGTCCTCAGAACTAAAAGTGGGACCAAGTACCAACAAATACAAATGTAAAAAAAAAAAAAAAAAAAAAACCACACATTAATACCAAAAATACAACTTCTTTAATTATATTGTATTGTAATTTGGTAAGTACACCACATATACATCTATTATATTATTTAATCAACTTTATTTTTATTTTAAATTTTGTTATTATTTTTAATTCTCTCATTGCTCTTTCTGTTGCATCGAGTGAAAGCTCATTTTCTCTTCTTTGTTTTCCTTTCACAAAATCATACTTCATTTTTATTTCTTTTTTCTATCCTCATGTCAAGTTGCTCTCTCAATTTTTTATTGGTTGTTTTTTATCCACAAAATCACTCTGATTTAAGGTTTTTTTCTGGTTGGAGATCCACTTTCTGCTTGTGAGATTTGTAGGGATGCAAGGTTCATTTCAATAGCGGAGATCTCTACCGTTGGATAAATCCAGACCCAATGGTATTGAAGATCCTTTAATTTTTTTTTTTTGAATAATATTTTCTATATGTCAAAAAAAAAATTGTTATGATCCTTTTTATTTATTTTTTCTGTTTTTAAAATAATTATATTATTTCTTTTTCTTTTTTTCTTTTCTTTTTTTAGAAAATAAGTTTTTGTTGTTAATTTAATTTTATAAATCATTAATAAAAATAATTAAATAGTAGTAAATCATTTTAATATTAAAATCTTTTTGTTTAAAAATAAAAATACTAAAATCTTTTTGGTTAAAATCTTGAAAGTATTTGACTTTTTTTTTTTTGGAAAGTAAAAGTGTAATAACAAAACATTTTAAGGGTAATTGACATTTTCAGATATTAAAAAGGGCAAAGCGGTACTTTATATATTGCATTTATTTCACAATCAAATGGAAAATAATTTTTAAAAATATTTCAGACATAATCCAAGAAATTAAATATTATTCTCAATATTTTTATTATCCAAATAAACATTATATTCTTCTCCCAATATTTTGAATATGAAATGTCTTGATCATGAATATTTGTTAAGATTTTATTTATTTATTACTATATCCTATGAGTCTAGTACTCGAATTTAACATTTTCAAGCTAAATAAACTCATTAATAAGCATCAGTGAATTTGGGGAGGGGCAGTCAAGGTACATGACCCCTTAAAAAAATCTCTTTAAAACTTATATATATTTAATTGTAAGTTCTATAGAATTTTAACTTAGGGTCGTTTGTTTTTTCCACTTAAGACTTAATAGGTCTGAATTGAACTCATTAAGTTGTTTTGTTTGTTTTTTTAAGTGGTCAAACAACTTAAAAATATCAAAAAACAACTTTAAAAAAAAAAAGTAAGAAATCTTGACTTTTAACTTAATTCCAAATCACTGAATTATAATTAAAATATTTTCTTCCAAGTCTATCCTCCAAAAAAAGATATATTTCTAAATTTATCCTAATTTGATATGGTGTAAAATTCTTTCTTTTAACGTATTTCTTATTTTAAAAGGCTTTTAGGAAAAAAAAAAAAAAAAAAAAACTCTAATCACTTCTCATATTGAAATCTTCCTAGGATTAAATAATTGAATTTATCTCCTACAAAATCCTGGTAAGAACTCTTTAATTTTTTTTTTTTTTAATTTTTTTTTTTTTATCTACGTATAGTGGTGAATAATCTTGTCTATCATATTATGGTGTTTGTTATCGTTATTTTATTATGATATTATGATCATGATGTTATGATATATTGTTTTCTTCAGTAATCCAATTGTATGTATGATATATTGTTTTCTTCAGTAATCCAATTATGTATCGGTGTATATAATTTAGGGACTTATTTAAAAAAAAAAAAAAAAGAAGGTATCTAGGAACCTTTTTTAAAAAATAAAAAAAAAATAATTTCTTGTTGCATATGATCCAAGATAAAAAAAAAAAAATGGTTTCTAGAATTATATACTGGATATTTAGACAATATGTAAAATTGAACTTGAATTTTTTTTTTTTTTTTACAATAAATTGAACTTGAACTTTGTTTGCAGAATAACATACAAAATTATATTCCTTGATGAATTTTTTGATTTGTTAAATTAAACTTTGTTTGCGGAAGAACATGCAAAATCTTATAAAGAGTGTTGCATGTTAAATTACTTCTTTTAATTAGTATGGGTATAGATGTAAAATTACTTCTTTTCAGACAATTTTATTTAAAAAAAACAAACATGTTATTCAGATTCAGATTCAGATTTCAGTCACTATTCACTCTTCAGTAAAATTCAGGACTATTCAGTCTTCAGACAAAAAAACAAACGACCCCTTACTTTACCCAATAAATATTGTTTTTTTTTTTAAGAGAATAAATATTGTATTTTAATATATATACATTTTGCCTCCTAAATATTGTATATTATTATATTGACTACCAAACAAAGTTATGATTTATGAATGAATATCAAGCGACATTACTACATACATTAGACTATGTTAACATGTTTTGTGTATACAAGTTTTTTTTTTTTTTTTTTGGTATCCGTGGGTGTCCAGGCCAGCTTGCACACACAAGAATAAAGATTTTAAATATATATATAGTGGTTCTCTAGTAAGGACGTCTAGTATTATAAAGTGAGAACAATCACCCACAACCTCACATTCACATTGGGTGTTATATATATATGATGGTTCTCTAGTAATGACGCCCAGTATTATAAAATTAGGAAAATCACCAACAACCACATATTCACATTGGGTGTGGGTATTTGTTAATGTGTTATTGTGGGTCCAATGTGAATGTGTGGATGTGGTTAGACGTCTTTAAATTATAAAGTTAGGACGTCCTGACTAGAGAACCACCATATATATATATATTCGTGTATGTATATATATATATATATATATATATATATATATATATATATACAAATATATATATATATATATATATGAGATGGTGTTGGTCCGATGGTAAACCCCTCACACACCTCACACATGTACAACGAGATTACGGGTTCGAGTATTCCCCTCCCCAAAAAGGATCTGGATCCTCTCCTCACATTTTATCTCCTCACCTTCATAATTTATTATATTTTTATATAATTTTGTAATATATATATATATATATATATATATATATATATATAACACTAAGGGGTCGTTTGTTTTTTTCCACTTAAAACTTAATGGGTCTGAATTGAACTCATTAAGTTGTTTTGTTTGTTTGTTTTAAGTGGTCAAATAACTTTAAAGTATTAAAAAACAACTTAAAATAAAAAATAAGAAATACTGACTTAATTCCAAATGATTGGATTACAATTAAAATATTCACTTCCAAGTCTATCCTCCCAAAGAATATATATTTCCAAATTTATTATATCTGATTTGATATGGTGTAGACTTCTTAACATATTTCTTATTTTAAACAGGTTTTAGAAAGAGAAAAAAAAAATACCTTAATCACTTCTCGATCATACTGAAATTTTCATGGGATTGAACAATTGAATTTCTATAGCTCCTACCAAATCCTGGTAAGAACTCTGTATTTTTATTATCTAACTATTCATCTAGTGCTCAATATATATATATATATATATATTATCTAACTATTATTCTAGTGCTCAATAAATTTGTCTATCGTATTGAGTAGATTCCGTGGCTTGAATATGTTATAGAATAATTATATATGTATATATATAAATTTAAGAACCTATTTCAAAAAATAAAAATAAAATAAAAATCAATAACTTTTTTATATTTTACTTCTGGTACATATTAAACTTGAACCTTTTTTTTAACAATAAATTGAACTTGAACTTTGTTTGCAGAACATGCAAAATTATATTCTTATAATTTTTTTGTTTTTTTAAATTGAAATTTGTTTAAAGAAGAACATACAAAATCTTATAAAGAATGGTGCATGTTAAATTACTTCTTTTAATTAGTATGGGTATAAATGTAAAATTACTTATTGTCAGACAATTTTATTTTAAAAAAACAAACATGTTGACAGTACATTCAGATGTGAGGAAAAAAAAAACATGTTATTCAGGTTCAAATTTCAGTCCATATTCAGTCTTCAGAAAAATTCGGTACTATTCACTCTTCTGACAAAAAAAAACAAATGACCCCTAATGCTAGACAATCCAAAAACCAACCCAAATGATATGATAAATGATTATCATTACCATATCGTTCACCACATCACCCCATGATTTATCACTTCATTAGGGTTGAATTTTGGGTTAATTTTTTGGATTGTGTAGTATTACTTATATATTAATGACATTTGTTTTTAAGATATTAATACACAAATACACAAGACAAGTACATTCCTAGTTTAAAAAGATCAATATCAACCAATGGCCCATTGCCTTGGTAGTTGGAGTCTCCCAAAGAGTGCTCCACCACCAAGGTTCAAACCTTGGCCTTGGTATGTATATATATATATATATTATTTGTCCCACCTTGAGTGTGGATGCTCTCTCCCCAATAGTGGGAGTAGTGTTTCGGACCGTATTTTGAAGTCTAATCTTGCTGGCCCCGGCAGTTGTTGTAACATCAAAAACAAAAAAAAAAGGATCAATATCAAGTTATCAACATATATAAAATCCTTTTAAGGATTTACAGTGAACTGCCCTTAAAAATAGCCTAATTAATCTGTAATGTCATGAATTTTATGAGATCTTGACTGATAGTCTGATAAAAACAAAATAATAATAATAATAAATGAAAAAAAAAAAAAAAAGGGAGAATATTAGAGGGATCCTAGGGATGAGGTTAAAAAGAGGGATAATCTGACGGCGTCACTGTCCCCAATAAAGGACTAGCCACAGAGAGACCTGTAAAACGACGGCGTTTCAGTCGTTCCTTGTCGGTTTGTCGGTTCCTCTATTAGAATTCAGTTTCATCCCAAATTTGTTGGCTGTTCAAAATCAAAGCCCTCTCTAGTCTGTACGATGGCTCACGCGTTTAAAGAGAGAGAGAACAGCTTAACAGGCGCAGCAAGGACTGCATGAATAAGCAAAACACCTGTCCCTTGCCATAATCTGCATGACTCACTCTCCATTCAAAATCAAAATCAAATTATTTTATAAAATGGATTTGGATCCGGATCCTTACTAATCTTTTTCCTGATCTAAAACACTTAAATATAATATTTTATATTTAAAAAAATTAAAATGAAATAAATAAATTTCAGTTATTGATTATATATATCACTAGATCTATGTAAGTTAAGACAAAAATCAGATCAATAAAGGATTCGAATTCTGCTAAAATCACCTCTCAAATCTTACCCTACCATGGAAAGCTTGGTTTTATGATTATTTATATTACATACATGATATTATTAAATAGCATATATCTAACATTTTCTAATATTATCATACTAATTACTATTATACATATATTCGGTATAGTTTTCGAATCTTATAAGAGCCATCTCTAATGGAGCCTCCTAAATTTTAGCTAAATAGCTTGAACTTTTGAGTGAGTCACTCTAACCATCCTCCCTATTTTGGTAAACATTAATATTTTAATACTAATTTTTTGAATTTAAAATATAAATAAAATATTATATTCCAAGTTTTCATATAAGTTTTCAATGTCACATATTTATTGGTTTTATACATGTGAAACTAATATCATATTACAAATATACTAGTTTTATACACGTGAAACTAGTATGTTTAAATACTTTACACAAAAAACAAGGAAATGGTTGGAGTCAAATATTATAATAACTGAAAGATTATCTTAGACCATCTCCGGTGCATATGCCAATGCCAATGCCAAATTTGGCACGAAATATAGTAAAATGTTATATTTGGCACATCATTTTAGCATTGTACTCCAATGCAAAATTCTATTTGATATGCTATTTTTTATTTTTTAATTATTTAAAATTATAAAAGTCAACAAATACAACCAATGCATTGAATATTTTCTTAGAATTATTTTAATCTCAATTTTCCCTATCAAGTTTGTTAAATTTTTATTATTTAAAATTAAAAAGTCAACAAATACGGATGTATTTTTTGCTATGCCAAATTTGGCATATGCTATTCACTGTGCCAAATTTGGCACAGTTTATAGTATATGCCAAATTTAACACAGCTTTTAGCATTGCATTGAAGCATTTTTTTTTTTTTACTTTGTGCTAAATTATAGCATTGGCATAGTGATTTAACATTACATTGGAGATGCTCCTACTACAGGTTGGAAAAAAAAAAAAAAAAAAAAGACTTTTGGAATCAAGTGAGATAACTACATGTTTTTCTTTATTTTAAAAAAATTGTTTCAAATCTAATATTAAAATAATAGGAGAAAGAGTTTGGCTAAAATTGTTGGCTTTTCACATTTAGCTAGTGTCATTAAAATTGTGTTCGAATTCTATCAATAATAAAAAATTTCAAAAAATATATCTTATCTAGATAGGTGGATAGATAGATACTGTTATTATTATTATTTTTTTTTCTTTTATTTTCTTTTCTTTTTTGTTTCTTCTATTTTTCTATCCATTGATATTTTGTGCATTCTTGAATTTAAATTCAATGAATATTTTTCACTCCCATAACAATAAACATTATGTATAGAAGTTTTTTTGCTTTTTAAATATTAAAATAATTCGTAAGAGATATACTCGAACTTACAACCTATAGGATAAGTGTAAAGGGTAAACTACTGGATCAACCTTATCCTGTTGTCTATGAATAGAAGCATGTTATTAATGTTAAATTTATAATGAGACGGTTTTATCCAAGTTTTATCTCAATATATCATGGTCCCACTAAGAATCCACCCATTGATTTATTTTGTGGCTGCTTTGACCGGCGCGTGATCACACCCACATCTTTTTTTTTTTTGTTTTTGAAGAGACACACCCACATCCTTTTAAAAGACCTTGTGTTGTGTGTTGTGTCTCAAGGCATCTTTATCTCTCTCAATTTCTGATTTATCTGTCTTTTTTTTTTCTTCTTTCTCCTGATAGTATATTGCAGTTACAGGCAGGGCACGTCAAAAAGAAGGGCATGCATGCCTTTTAAGGCTTATTGTATGATCACTAGACCTATTTTTCCGTACACCGTTGAACAAACTACTCCATCACCACAGCTCCTTCCTCTACCTCTCGTCAGACTTTGTCCCTTCTTCTCAGGTTTGATATCTCTCTCTCTCTCTTAGAAAATCTTCTAACAAGAGTATGTAGGGAGGGACCTTTGATCTTCGATCATCTCACCCAAGTGTTTGTCTTGTTTTTTGTGTTTGTTTCTTCCACGTTGCATCGGTAAATACAACTACTACTCCACTAGTCAATGCCTAATTAAACTCATCTTAAAACTCTAAAACGGTTTCTCTACTTAATTAGCACGTTTCTTTTTCTTTTTTTATATTAATTCTAAGATATTCTAAGAGATTACCATTTTTAAATTATCCATATATTTTTTTTGCATGTTAATTTATTATATGGAAAATTAATAATCTATTACCATTATTATAATATTCTACAGTATCTCTCTCTCACAACATCTTTGACTAGTATTTCCCAAAATCAACGTATCACATCTTCAAACCCTTGAGTCTTTATTCTTTATATATATATAGTATATTAGTATTTGAGTCTCTCTCAAATGTTATTTTCTTTCTCTGCAACATTGATCTCCAAGTACCCATCTTCTTGTTTTTCTATTTCTCAATATCAAGAGTTGAATATTATTGAATTACTTGAAAAACAAAGGAACAAAAAAAATGCAGGTAGCCAAGAAATCGTCTTCGACAGCCGGGATCAGAATGAGCAACGCAATGGCGATCAACAGCGACTCGTCGTCGTTGGCGACAGCCATGAAGCTAGAGAGCACGTATGAGATGGTAAGCAAGCTTGCATCAAGCAATGCGGTGGTGTTGTTCAGCGTGAGCGGCTGCTGCATGTGCACTGTGGCCAAGCGCCTCCTCTTCGGCCTCGGCGTTGGCCCCATCATCGTTGAGCTCGACCACCACGCGGCGGGTTCCGACATCCAGGCAGTCCTCTTCCACCTGGCTTCCGACGCTCAACACCAGCCCGTCCCCGCGGTGTTTGTGGGTGGCAAGTTTCTCGGTGGAATCGAGACTCTGATGGCTTGCCACATCAATGGCACTCTCGTCCCTCTCCTCAAAGACGCCGGCGCGCTTTGGCTCTGAAATGTCGATCGATCGGTTTCTTATCGTCGAAGTGTTAGGTTTATGCTTGCTTTTAATTCTATAGTAGTATTAACTATTAACTATTAAGATACGATGGTTTGTACAGTTAACATGAAAATCAAAGATGCTTGCTTTGTTCTTCTATTTCCATGAAAGGAAAAAGAGAGAGAGAGAGTGAGAGGGTAACATGGGAATTTGAATGTCATATGAAAATTTTATTATCAAAGATATTATGGCTTGTTAATTTGATATTAGTGCAGAATGATTACTATCTCTCTCACTTGGATCTTTATTTCTTGTTTTTGCTACTTATTTTGTTATATTAATTGCCTGTTTTATTGATAAGACTCCAAAAAAGTTGCCGGAGAATGCGGCGAAGCAATGAGTTTGCAATGCCTTGGCAAGTGATCAGACATTAGACAATTGTGTCATCCTCCGTTCGGATTTCATGAAATTTGTCATGTGGCAGAATCCGAACGGAAGATGCACTATACATCCGGATATATATATAGTTTCTCATATATACAGAAATTCTATTATCAGTTCGAACTGATAAAAGTTATATCAGTTCCTTGCATGTGGACTACTGGATTTAAATACTTTGACTTGGCTGTATGCACTTGTCAATCAAAGTATTTAAATCCAGTGGTCCACATATAAGGAACTGATATAACTTTTGTCGGTTCGAACTGATAATAGAAAGACTGCTCATACATAATAGCAAGATATAACATCTATCAAACCCTAGCTAGTTTTAGAGATATGATGGTTTGATTAATCGGGATTAGTTTTGTTAATTATCGAATCAACTTGGTCCATTTTGATTATAATTAACTAGAAATGGAGAGTAAAAAAAAAAAAAAAAAACATTTGATTGTGTTTTGTGTGTACAAGACACAAGACTACAAGTAAATTAAATAAATGGATTCCTTTAATTCAGAAACCAAATTAACTAAATCGTTATTGAGAGATGATAAGAAAACATAATGACATCAATAGAGACAACTTTGCAGCAAATATATTTCAATATGATTTTGTTGCCCTGCCAGAATGTGGTCCTGCTTCTCTCCACACATAAATTCTCCTAATTTTAACAAAATTAATTACTAGTTTTTAACAACTTCTAAAAAAAATTAAAAAATTATTATCTAATTAAAATAAAAAAAAAAAGGTTTATTTCTATTAACATAACATAATTAAAAATTGATTTTCCTTTTCTAGACTTTAGTTTTCTGTTATACCGTACGTTTACAAACAATTTTTGTGTGTTTTCATGAAAGATAATTCTTAGAAAAATTTAGTTTAAAAAAGTTTCTCGTGTTCATCTATATTTAATTGAATCAAACTTTAAAGATATATAAATAGTGTAAATGATTAGAAAATTATATACTTGATTACCCGCTAAATGTACCCGGGTGGTAAAGGGGCACTCATCCAGTTTAGCAATGAACATTTCACTCTCATATACCTAAATTAAAGTGAATAAATATGTAATTGATGTGATTTAGATTTATTTATTTTTTTGGAATTATTACGATTAAATTTGGGATTTGAAAAGGAAGATATATCTCGAACCCAGAATTTCAATAGTATAGGTATGAGAAACAAATAGCCGAATTATTATCATACGGTCTTTGATTAGGCTATTCGAAGGAGGGAAATTAAAACAACAAAAAATGTATAACCGTTATAATAATTCATAAAATCATTAGAGTTAAGTTATATAATTTTAATTTAGACCAAAAATGAAACACCAATAGCAGTAGATCATTTATGATCATCATATATCAATGGCAGGCAGAGAGAGAGAGAGGCAGTTGGTACGACAGAGAAATGATTACATTGTGAGAGAAAGAGAAATTCGGTTTCGTTTTCAAGGATTTTATGAGAATCAGTTATGATATCATAACTCAGATATGATCATATCATATAGTTTTGACCATCCAAGGACCATTCATTTTCTCTTTTCCCTAAACAAATATCATGTGACCTTCTAACCAACCAATTCTCTCTTCTTCTTCTTATCTATTTTCATTGTTGACCGTTCTCGAGACTCTTGTTTGACCGCTTACTATCTCTATCACTTCTACACTGCAATAGATTTGGACAAAATCTTGTCCATCGGATGCATTGCCGTATGGTTCACCCGATTATATATATTTTGGGTTTTTTGGGAGGGAGGTGACTCGAACATGTAATTTCGTGATATAGATGTGAGGTCACTGTGAGGGGTTTACTATTGAACTAACCTTATCTCGCTAGCAAGTTTCAATATCATATTATTAGTCTAGGTTTTATCTTTTTAACCACAGGTATTCTTTGTATGGGCTAATGAGGCATGGGGATCATATTAGAATTGGGATCCAAAGGAAACTTGGGTATTTATTACTTGGACTATATTCGGGATTTATTTTTGAGTGGCGATATTTGCACTCCTCTAAAACTGTATGTACACCTCAAATTTGAATATTTTTTAAATTCCAATATTGTCCTCAAATTAAATTAATAATATTTTAATGAAAATATATTATTATTTTTTAACTATTACTTATCCGATTTTTTTTAATAATCAAACTAATTTACTTCAAAAAAAAAAAAAAACTATTTTTTTTTTTTAAATTATAACTACTACTGAGATCTAATGAGATTAGACTTTACAAGCATGGCCCGGAATACTACTCCTACTATCAATGAAAGGTTACATATGGACTACAACTCTCATATCTGGAGAGAGGGCTCCCCACACTTTGGGATTTTATGGTCAAAAGTGGGATAAATATTTACAACTACTGAGGCTTGAATCTTGGTGGTGCAACTTCCACTTGAAGACTTCAACCAACAAGGCAAGAGACCATTGGTAATAATCAAACTAATTAAATAAATAAATAAATAAATAAAACCCAAAAGTCCATACAAAAATTAATAGTGTTAGATGATATATATATATATATATATAGTATTTCTATTGTCAGTTCGTTCTGACAATAAATATATTAGGACGAAGAATGTGAACCACGGATTATGAAAAAGTTTTGAGTCAAAGTATGTAAATCTAGTGATCCACATTCTTCGTCCTGATATATTTATTGTCAGGACGAATTGACAATAGAAAATATATATATATATTTATATTTATATTTATAAGATAAAGGGCATCTTGATTTTATTTATTTTATTTTTTGAAAAAGGGCATCTTGATTTCATAAGCAATTTTTAGCTGATACTGAAAAGGCTACAAAGAGATTTTTTATTCATACCCTATATCTTTTTTCCCTGATTGAGGAAAAATAATCACATGCAAGACACATAAATTAAGAAAATTTGTCCCAAAATCACTTATTTTCGACATTTCTCAAGCATCTCACCATTTTTTTTTTTTTTTTTATGATATCTATTAATTTAGGATCAGGTACTTTTTTTTAAAGCATCTCACATCAATAATTTACAAAATCACAAAGAATTTCATGGTATCACTATAATTATTTTATAATTCATTCATTTATAATAATTTTTCTAAATTAAAAGAAAAGACATATTTGGTAATGTGTGGGATGTGCTTACAAAATATAATCTTTTTAAAAAATTAATAGGGGTGTACATACAAAAAGAGGTGCACATACAATTTTTCAGGAATGCAAATATCTCAACTCTTTATTTCCATACTCTACAAATAAAAAATTGGAAGGTTTATATTCTGCAATTGTGGCTTCTATGGGCTTTGTTATAATTTGGATATGCTATTTCGGGGTCAAAATATTAGGAATAGGGTTATATAGCTATGGTTCATTTAATTAATGATTCATGTCTAATTGAAATACAAATCGAAGAAAAGAAAGGGCCCGGTGAAGACACACACACATATACAATCCCGTTTATATCAGTACGCACTGATATAACTACATCAGTACCAATACATGTGGATCACTGATTATGACGAAGCTTTGACAATTGCATATACTTTGAGTCAAAGTATATATATCTAATGGTCCACATTCAACGCACTGATGAAGTTATATCAATGCGCATTGACTTGAACATTTCTTTATATATATATATATATATATATATATGGAAACTAAGTGGAAACCGCCAAAGGTTCTCACAAATGCAAAAGGGGTTTGGTTACAATTCAAATTTAGAGAGAGCAATTTGATATATATTTTGAAATTTTGATAATTAAAAAGGTTGATACGTTTAATTAAAAAGGTGTTTGAAGTGATATATTTTTTTGAAAATTTGATAATTAAAAGGTTGATATGTTTAATTAAAAAGGCGTTTGAAGTGATATATATATATATTTTTTGAAAATTTGATAATTAAAAAGGTTGATACGTTTAATTAAAAAGGTGTTTAAAGAAATTGAAGAAAGGTTAATATTGATTAAAAAAAAAAAAGTCTAAAGCGTGTTTGAATGAAAAAAATACATATATTTTAGAGAAAACAATGTATAATGATTTTGTTCTTCTAATAGAAATTAATTTAAAACTTATGTTTTCACAACCATATTCATCTAATGATTTTGGTTCATTCTCCATACTTAGCAATCAGTTTGTATTCCTTAAAAGAAATTGAAAATATATTTGACAAAAATACAAACCAAGAGAAAAACTCCCCATACATGCTTATAAAGTGCGTCCCATCACCACCATTGTAGAAGGGAGGTGCACTGAGGGATGGGACTGGGGGCCCAATGGGGCAGGGGAGGGTCCCCCCACCCCCACCCCCACCCCTATTCCTAAAACCTGCCCCCACCCCTGCCCCCAAACCCCATTTGGGGGTACTGGGAATGGGGGTGTTTGGGGGGAGGTTCCCCTGCCCCCACCCCCGTCCCCCATTTCCCCCATATCTAATCCTAAAAATTTTCGATCCGAAATCCGGAATTCGATTGGACCAAACTTTTGTTTCACCCTGTTTCAATATCCAATCCAATGATTAACAAAATATACAATCTAAAATCTATAATTGATTTAATTTAATCCAAAATTAATACAAATAACTATAATAATATAGTATTAGTGTATTACACATAAAAGTCTAAACAAATTTAACTGTGCAGAGAATAATCAAGTATATGAGTAATTAACTAACAGAGCTTTTTTTTTTTTTTTTTTTTTAGAAAATAAAATAAAAAATATATAAATAAAATATATGAGAGAAATGGGGCCCCACCCCACCCCATTTAAGAAATGGGGGAATGGGGGTGGGGGGTTTTGGGGGCAAAATTTGCCCCCACCCCCACCCCAAAACCCCATTTGGGGGCAAAATTTGTCTCCAAATGGGGGTGGGGCCCCGTGGGGCAAATTCCCATCCCTAGGTGCACTATGTTAAAAGGTGATATGCATTGGTAGGTGTATTTACAAACTATTTAGTTTCCTAAGTCATTTTACTGAAGGGTTATTAGATTTTCAAAAAGATACTAATTTGAGGGTGTACATAAAATATTTAATAGGTGCATATATCACCACTCTTTTAAAAAAAAAAAGTTGTTGGTCAATTATATTAATTTTAAAAGCTCTTTTAAATGGTAGAATTATCAAATAGATAAATGAATTTAAAAAACAAAAAAAAAAAAAAAAAAAAAACCAAATAAAAAAATCTTATAATTAAAAACAAGAATTGCAATTAATTAAAAATGTGGAAAGTGATATGAATACACATAGATTAGTGAAGTTGTATCGTTAAAAATATAACATATTAAAAATAAAAGTTTATATCAAGGTTTTTAAGTTAAAAGGTATTTGTTAAATTAATAAAATATAATAGGGTTATATTAGATTTTTTTAATCTTTTTTTTAAACTATATAAAAAATTTGCTTGGAAAAGCTAGCTCCAAATTTGAGCTTCTCCCGAAAGTTGTAAAACAATTTTTTTAATTGTCCAAAAGCTCTATTAGAGTGGTAACCAAATGACAATTTTTTTTTTTTTTTTTTTTTTAAGAACTTTTGAAATTAAAAAAAAATAAAAATTGACTCGTAAAAAAGCTCTTCTAAACTTACACTAAAGATGTGTTTGGCATAACTAATGGAAGGGGTCAAAAGTTCTTTTGGAGCCCAAAACAGCAAAAACTTCTCTGAAATACATTATTTAAACAGCAAATTAAAAGCTTAAGTTTTTACTTCTCTTATTCTATTGTTATAAGCCTCAAGTAAAAGTTGTCATAAATGAAACCTAAGGGTGTATGTTCGCAGTGACTTTTCAAGTAGAGTTTTTGGGGTAAATATTTTACCAATAGAGCTATTATTTAGTAGAATTTTTAACAAAAAATTATAAGAATTTTGGTATTCAATTTAAAAAAAATGTTTATAAGTATGTAGATTGTTTGACAATATCTTTAAAAGAGCTTTTGTTGTGATAAATTACAAAAAAAAGAAAAAAGAAAAAAAAAAAGTGCTACGGTTCACAATGTATAAGGAATTCCTGCTTCCATCATCTCTTCAAAATTGATATTCCACTATCTTCTTGCCATTTCTCCCCATATTTCCTCTATTTTTTTTTTTTTTTTTTTATCAAAAAAAGATTTGATAAAAAAAAAAAGAGACGAGGTGCCCTGAAATAAATAATTGTTTCAATGGAACCTTCTCTTCTACCGGAGATTGGCCATTGATACACAATCCATACCATTCATTATTTTATATTCGTTATTATCTTTCTTTTCTTACTATTAAGAAATCAAAGGATCAACTAATGAAAGCTGTATGTGATAGAATATCTAAAATTCATAGGCAGTAAGGATGATTTATATTGTTTTTTTTTTTTTTTTAAATAAAAAAAAAAAAAAAACCTCAAAAATAGCTTCATGGGAGAAACCTAAATTTTGAGCTTCTCTATTGGATATAAATAATTATTTTAATATTAAAAAATCTGTTCTTGAGAAAAAAAAAAAAAAAAACTTCAAAATAGTTTTTAACATTAGATACAAACTCTTTCTATCCGTATAAAAGTCAGATTTGGATCCTCTGCTGATCTGATCATTTTCATGACATTTTTAAACCATGTAATTGTGTGTTGATAAAGTGGTTGTGAAAACCAATCACATCTTAATCACTTATTCATTGCAATGCTTATGTGTCATAAGATTAAGCGGGATTAGGTGAGATTATGAAAAAGATTAGATCGGTAGAAGATTCAAATTCATAAAAGTCATACTAAACCCACTCTAAGTTATAACATAATAAATACACACACATTAAGGGCTCGTTTGGTACGTTATATTGTATTGTATTGTACTGGATTTTATTGGATTATGTTAGATTGTATTGTATTGTATAAGACTGTATTATTCTTATAAAATTATATGTTTGGTGATATTTTGTTTTAAACTGTATTAAATTATACAATGCTTGGATGTGATTGTTGTTCATCAATATTTTATTAACTAATAAAATTGATATATTTTTAGAATATATATATATATATATATATTATTTTTAAAAATAATAATTAATATATAATTAATATTTTTATTACATAAATTATAGTAACAAATATCAATAATATTTGGCAATTATTTTTAATATTTTATTTAACTTATATAATTTTTAGATATATAATATTAGAATAATATTTAATTTTTTATTTTTATTTAATTAAATTTACATAATATTTATTTAATTTAATTTTAATTTTAAATTTAATATTACAAAAAAATTATATTATATCATTATTATATTTAAAAATTTTATTAAACATCAATATTATTATTATTAAATATATTATTATTGTATATTATTATTATTATTTTTAAATTTATTATTATTACTATTATAATCATTGTTATTATATATATATTTTTATAATTATTGTTATTATTATTTGGATATATTTATTATTATTTCTCTTCCTTTTGTATTAGTTAATACAACATCTATTGTATTAGAGCAATTAAAATGTATTAGTTAATACAATACAATACATATTACAAAAAATGCCAAACATTGTATTGTATTATTCTAATACATTTTAAACCCTTAATACAATACAATACAACCTACCAAACACGCCCTAAGTACTCACTAGCAAGTTATAAAATTAATTAAAAAAATCATATTGAATATTTGAAATTTAGTTTGTAATCAAAATTTTGTATTGTTTTGAGAAGGAGGTAGTTGATTTATGACAAATAAATGATTTTTTTTTTAAATATAAAAAAATGGATTGTTTATTAGTTTAGCCTCAAAAGATTAAAAACGATTCTAAAGTCCATTAATCATGGATAATGCTGAACTAATAACCAATTCATAAGGCTGATTGGCTGAGAATTGAGAAGCTCCACTTTACTCCAACAGTGTCCATATTAGTGTAATATTGTCAAACTTCAGGAGTATCTATGCAATTAGCCCATAAATAAAGGTCTATATTCAAATTCTGTATATACCGAATCCACAAGAAATTATTTCATTTAGGACTTACCAAAATCTTTTATTACCTTTTAACAAATCAACTTTATTATCTCTACCATTATCATTGGATACATAAGGTACAATGTGTTTTTCAATCCTAAAATAAATGAATAAATAAAAGCATTAGACACAATAAAAATACATCAGGTACAATGTGTTTTGAAAAAATAAAAATAATTTTTTTTAATTAATTTTTCAATTTTATTTATTTAAATATTACAATAATTCAGGGTTTGGGACATGTGATTTGAACCTACGACCTCATATAGATGTGACTCTAGAATTTTGAAGTGATTTGGTTTTGCTGAATTGTTCTTTTAATCTTTTGTACATTTTTTCTTTTTAGTTTAAACATTTTTGATAGTAAATTAATTGATTCCGTATTAAGACATCACGTATTCATTGTTTGGACTATTATTTTATTTTACAGCCTTTTATCTAGTTGTATTTGCAAGTTATTTCATTTGTGGGAAAAACATTTGTGCATAAAAACCTAGATTGTAATCGGGGACGAAGCTATTGGTTGGCCTAGAGGGCCATTGGAAAATTTCTTTTAGTACTCATATTTTGAGAAATTTTGACTCCGTCACTGATTGTACTTTTACTGTATGTAAACATACTGTAAGGACATGTTTGGTATGCCGTACTGTATAGTATTGGACTGGACTGTATAAGATTTGGCTGTATTATAACCTAATTTAATATATTTTATCTTTAAAATATTAATTCTTCATATATATATATATATATATACATATATTATTATAATTAATTGAAAAAATAAATGAACATGCCATCTAATGTGAAAATGTCACATCAATGGTTTACAAAATAAAAATGCAATTAAAGATGTACTAAGAATGTTGGAAGAAGGGTTCAGCTACTATATAAGATCTGTATAGTTGCTGGATCAATCCAAGGGGTATAAAAATTAAGGATTTGAAAATCAATAATGCTAATTTACCCAAATTTTGTGTCTAAATGATGGGCATGACTATAATCCATTCATTTTAATTGTATTAGATTTGTATGATTTAAATGAATGGATTATAGTGATACTACATCATTTGTGAACCAAATTTGGACAGGGTAGCATTACTTAAAATCAATAATGCTACAGTTTCCGTTTTATAGCTAAACCCCCAAAAGAATAGTAATAGCGATGTGGCTTGTTTTGTAGTCCGGTCGTGGCAAGCCTATTTGGGTCAAACTAAATAGTGCGGTGTGGGCTGAACTAAATTTAGGCATCAGATGCTGTTCGACCCATTTGTCCTACACTGGACTAAGGGGGGTGTATTTAATTAGGATTCTTGAAGATATTTAAAAACATTTTTTAAATGACGGATTTTCTTGGAATTCTATGGACTTTTATAAATCCACATGAATTTTCATTGATTTGTTTAAATATCAATCTCAGACTTTTATAGATTTATTTAGATATCTATCTCAGACTTTTATGGATTTGTTTAGACATCCGTAGACTTTCATGGATTTGTTATCTCTGACCTCTATTATAGATGGAGAATTATACCACTATATAGCCCAATAAAACAATCTATACACTCAACCAATATGATCCATTAATACAATTTGCAGTACTAACAACAATCTCTACCTTCTTCATTTTCTCTTCTATTACTTTTCACCTCCTTAATCAGCTATTTCCCTTTCCGGTTCTCCATTTGGACTTTGCTTATGGCTTCCTTATAGTTTTTTTTTTTTTTGGTCATGTATTATGTTTCAATAAGACAAACGTATTACGTTATCTATATAATAATTTAATAACATACGTCTATACATCCATTTATGAATAAAATTAAAAACCATCATTTTTAAGCAAATAAATGTTGATTGATTATTAGGCATTTTTTTTAAAAAAATGTTTGAATATATAGGACGAGCTTATCATGTATCATGTCATCATGTCATCAATATACTTGTTCAATATAATTATTATATGTAATAAGGTCAGATGGTAGCATGCATGCGTTATGACTTTAATCATTAGAGCATTAGCAACTCAAGCATGGCTGCTGCTGATATCATCACCATAATCATCACAAATGAAAATTCTTATAGGGTAATTAATGATATATATTTAGAATTAGGCTAATTGGTTAATAAGATAGATGATCACGAGAATACTGTTTTCTCTTTAATTTCAATTGCTTTGATTATGATTCCTTCATTCAACGTTTAAACTTTAAGGAATCCATTTAAGTAAGGGAAGATCATCAAGGGAAGATCAAAGAACCCTTGTTGTTAGTCAAGTAATTTTGAATTTGAAAACTACTATATGAGCAGCTTTTCAAGTTCGCAGAAAGATTTAGATTGTATGGATGCAATCGTGTGCAGTCTTTTTATATTGACTTGCTTGTTTTTGTTTTTTTGTTTTTTGTTTTGGGTTGTAAATCACATGCTGTCTAATGTTGTTCTTATGCTCTAAAACAACAATTAAAATATTTGAGTTTTTTTTTTTCTTTATTTGATAGATTTTAGAAAACGAAACCGCTTTAATCAAATTAATTTTTTGTGACTATATCTGCTTGTTTCCTTATGTTTTCCCCAGTAACAAGCTGTTTATAAAGTAGTTTTGACATTCAAAATTATTTGCAGTCAATAAATCAACAAGGGAAGATCATCGATCAAGATTATTTAAGCATGGAAGAAGTGAGAAGAAGCAACACGTTTCTGTTTTGAGAGAGAGAGAGAGAGAGAGAGTAAAGTCCACCGAAATCTTTGGGGAGAAGGCTAGACATGTTATGACATTTGATATTTATATCTCTCACCGTCAAGTCCACCAAAATTCATGACCTAAGAAAATCCTTTAAAATCTAGTCTTAATTGAATACACCTTGATTCTTGTAGACATTTTTAAAGTCCCAATTCAATACACCCGGATTTGGAAGGATTATTTAAAAGTCCATAGAAATCTAAATTGAATACCATTGGATTAATATAGACTCTTTTAAAGTCTTTAAATGTCTGAATTGAATACACCAGGATTTATAATGTATTTAAATGTCCTCAAGAATCCTAACTGAATACACCCCCCTAAATTTAGGCATCTGATATTGTTCGAGCCATTTATCTTGTCCAGTTCGGTGTAACAAACATGCCCTAAAATTTTAAGAGTTAATTTGTAATTAGAGCAATTACAAATTAGGTCCTGGACTTTTTTTTTTTTTTTTTTTTTTTTTTAATTCCAAGTTGTTTGTGACTTTTACAAAAGTGACCAAATTGATCCTTACATTTTTCCCAAGTGCCAAATTAGTCTCTTTAACTAAGTTCCGTTAGTCAACTTTAACCGTGTAAGGATAAAATTGTACTTTACTCATAAAGAAAATAATAATGACACATGCATGGTTTTTTTTTTTTTTAACACATGTATATTTTTGTTTATTATTTCTAGGTTTTTATTTTTAAATTATTTTGACAACAATGCTTGAACAAATTAACAAAAAAAAAAAAAAAAAAAAAACAATTATATAAAAATGGTAAAAGATTAAACTGAGAATGAATGGTAAATTTGTTTATAAAATAAGTGTATAATTGACATTATCTTATTAAAATATTTTTATATATTTTTAAAAAATTTAATTAAAAAAGGTACAAATGGTGTTTTATTAATAATATTTTTGGATTTTGTTGTAATTATAATGGTAAATTTAATGCACAAAAGACAAAACAACTTCGCTCTAATATGACAAATAAAAGGGTATTTACGTACTTTAGCTAAAATTGTTAAAGCCAATTGTTATATTTAACATCGTTAAATCGTTAGAGGGACCAATTTGGTCACTTCTAAAAAGAGAGAGACTAATTTGGCACTTGGGAAAAATGTGAGGACTGATTTGGTCACTTTTATAAAAGTCGCAAACAACTTGAAATTTGAAAAAAAGTCCATGACCTAATTGGTAATTGCCCTTTGTAATTATAGATAGGGGTGGCAAAAATACCCGACCCGCCCCAAACCCGCCCCGCCCCGGTCTGTTTGGGGCGGGTTTGGGGCTAAGAAAACGGGTTACGGGGCGGGTTTGGGGCACATTTTGTGACTCGGCCAGGTTACCGGGTCGGGTTTGGGGCGGTTCATTTTGACCCGACCCGCCCCGTTTGACTCGGAATATATATATATATATATTTAAAAAATATATATTTTAAATATAAAAGGAAAGACAAGAAACCCTAGGTGAAAAAAAAATTGAAAGAAAAAAATTCAAAGTCCACTGCATTCAAACCCTAGGTTAAGAGGTAATGATATAATTAATATTGTACATTAATAATGTCAATTAATTAATTTTACTAAATTTTTTTTTCTACAGATTCGTGTTTGAAAAAATCATGCTTGTTTTAAGAAGATAGAGTGATGGTGAAGATGTTGGATGGATTTTGTTATTGAAATTTTGTGTTTAAACTATTTTAGTGAAGATGTTGAATGGATTTTATTGATACCGAAAATGTTTTATGTATTTTGTATTTTTGTTTAAGTTATTTTGGGATTTGTATTTTATACTTTACCTATGAATTTAGTGTTTATTAAACTCAGTTATTGTGCTATGTTAAAATTAAATTTACTAGCAATTATTTTTTATTTTTTTATTTTATGAAACGGGTCAAACGGGGCGGGTTTGGGGGCACCCCTGCCCCAATCGGGGCGGGTTTGGGGCGGAAATTTTTGACCCAGCCGAGTCATGGGTCGGGTTTGGGACAACCTTTGAAAACCGGGTTACGGGTTTAGGGCGGCCTCGACCTGCCCTGACCCGCCCCATTGCCACCCCTAATTATAGATTAGTAGGAATGTAGGATGAGATGCTGCGAGTTATATATTGAACGATAAAACTAAAACATTTTGTGAAATATTTGATCAAACAAATGTTGTTTCCGATAGTAAAAAAAGCAAACCTCAGGGAGTTGACTGTAATTTGCTCTAAACGTTTGGTGATGGTACACTATGGTAGAACAGTTGTAGAAATATTGGGCCGGGCCCATTGGAAAAAATTATTGTGAGTCCTCCCCTGATTTTCATTTTAATCTTCTTCTTGCCCATCGTTTAATTGTTTGAATTCTCAGACAACAAAAAACCATTAACATTCTCTTAAATAACCGCCCATCGTTTTCATTTTCAGATTTTCTTACTTTTTCGAACAACACAATTCCACACTAAACTTTTCTATTTAAACACAACTGTCTAACGACGTATTATACTATCATTAATACTCTTGAACTTTCTTTTCTTTTCTAGGAAGCCAAACACGTAGCTACTGTATAATGGTGAAATTGGAGGTTGAAACGAAGAACGTAAGTCATAATAAGCGATGGATTTTAATATTCGGTGCCCTAATCGTGGTTTTGATTGCAGTAGCTTTCGCATATGCTTCTAATTCTCCGAATTTGTCTCTCTTTCGATCGATTGACAAGAGCTGTCTTTGTGCTAAGGTATCATTTCGTTTCTCTCTGTTTGCTTTCTTAGAAAAATGACTATGAAAATGTTGATCATTTCACGTGAATGCCGTTTCTATGCCATTAGAAAAATTTACATTAGATACCATGCGATGACTTTAATTTGATTTGAATTCGTTTCGTTTGATGGATCGATGGATTGTTATCTCATTGTGCAGGACAAAAATAAGTATAGTGGGGTGGTGGAGGATTGTTGTTGTGATTATGAGACTGTGAACCACCTTAATGAGCAAGTGTT
Source organism: Acer saccharum (assembly GCA_030490815.1). Taxonomy (NCBI): domain Eukaryota; kingdom Viridiplantae; phylum Streptophyta; class Magnoliopsida; order Sapindales; family Sapindaceae; genus Acer; species Acer saccharum. Next base: position 19,022,765 of record CM059877.1, on the reverse strand, counting down.
GCATCCTTCGCTGCAAGAGCTTGTTAAAACCTCCTTTTTCCGATATTTCAAGGTACGGTTCTGGTTCTTGTTCTATACGACAAGTAGGCTATTGCATGATGCAACTAACATGCCGTTAATGTATTTCTAATTTGTAGTTTCAAGTTTAAATAGAAGATTAGACAACAAATTAGCACATTGTGGTCATAGGAAAAACTTTGTGATAACAAAATGTTTACACTGGAAATGATTTTACTAATTGTAGAAGTTTACCTTATTGTATAATTATAATAATTTTACTACTAAACTCGTGGTTTTTGTGTGGTAAGAACATAGGTGCCTTGAATGATCCTAAGTATTGACTATATAGTTGTTAGGAGCTGTTTGGATTTCTGTTTTCTTTTCTTACTATGACCAGGTCTATATTAATATATCATTCTGCAGTGTCATATGACATGGATGAATTAGATATAGTTTTTATATGAAAACCAAGATCCATAGTGTTCTGTGTACATACCACGTCTCTTTTAAAGTTTTATAAGATAACAGTGAATAAACTAAGTTTACTTATTTATCAAGGCAGCAAAATCATAAGCCAATGTGGATACCAAGTCCCAAATGTAAGTTCTTTACAGACCATTTTGTAGACCAATTAAATGAAAAAAATCTCAAAAATGTGAATTACCTTCGTTGCTATAATTAGGTTATTTCACTTTGTGAATTGTGCATTCTTAAATTTAAAATCTTATTGAAAGTAGTAATCATACCTCCTTTTTTTAATGAATCAATAAGAAATCATGCTTAGGAAATTGAATTGAAAATGGAGAAGAATCTTTATTTAAAGGACGTTGATGTGATCTAACCCAATTCCCATTCAACCGTGGAACAAGTGGAGAGTTACTAGAGCACTATGTAATGGAGGTTATGTAAAGTTAGCGGTTATGTAAAATTAGTCTCTAAAGGTTAAGATTGTTCAGATTACTTGTTATTTTATTTATGTATTTTGATTCTCTAAGTTTATATTTCTTAATTATCTTGGATCACTGGCATCTGATCTTCTTAAGCTTGTTTGGTCTATATATGTGGTAGGTTAAGTTATGGTGTGACTGCCCTTTCTGGCCTGAAGATGGTATGTGCCGTTTACGGGATTGCAGTGTTTGTGAATGCCCTGAAAGTGAATTCCCTGAATCATTTAAGAATCCCCTCAGACATGGTCTTTCATCAGACGATCTTGTGTGTCAGGAAGGAAAACCACAGGCTGCTGTGGACCGTACTGTAGACAGTAAAGCTTTTAGAGGCTGGACTGTAACAGACAACCCATGGACAAGTGATGATGAAACTGACAATGGTCAGTCTCATTTTTTTAACCAGCACATGCTAAAATGTTTTAATATTGCTTATAACCGTTATTGTGGATTTTTGCTTTTCAAGCCTGCCAAATTGTTACATTTTAAAAGATCTGTATCATTATATTCAACAACTACAAATATGTCAAATTTTGAAGCTGAAACTAAGATTTATGGCAATTTCTGTTTAGACAATGTTATATTTTGTAAGATCTATATCGAGATTGTGTAGCCTTTAACAGTCCTTGTTTGTCAATTTTCTCACCAGAATAGATAGCCTTATTGTCCGTGTAAGTTTAGTATTTAGACTTGATGCAGTGACTGATAGTGCATTTCCATTTGCAGCTGATATGACATATGTTAATCTTCAACTGAACCCTGAACGCTATACTGGATACATAGGCCCATCAGCTAGAAGGATATGGGATGCTGTCTACTCAGAAAACTGTCCCAAATGTGAGTTCTCTTTTCTCTCTCCTATGTGCATGCATGTTACCAACACTTTCAAGCCTAAATTGTTTTGATGATAGTTATAACATCAATAGTTTCCAGTCTATGCTAGTTTAATACTTTTAAATCTTTGCTTTTCGTTCTCACATGCTGACCATTGTGCATGTACAAAAGTTTCTCATTCTCATGGACATTGGGCTAGCATTTCCATTTATGTTGAAAGGTTTGGAAGTTAATATTGTCAAATGAGTTTGCTAACCCTGAATTTTCTTGTCTTTATGAACTGGATTCTGGCTTTTAGTTATATTACTTAAGCTGCTATACATTTCTACTTAGTCATGCAGTTTCCCATAGTGTGATGTTGATTTTATTTTAGTGATTCTGCCTGAAGATTTTATTTAGTTTTCTTGTGTGCTTTATTTCATATTTGTTGAGTAATTCTGATTTCAAGTTTCCTTGCTACTAAGATGAGTTGCTGACCAGTTATTCATCCTTATTATGATAATCTCTATTTAATTTCCACCTGCTGTGCAGATCCATCTGAAGAGCTATGCCAAGAAGAGAAAATATTGTACAAATTGATATCCGGTCTTCACACCTCTATTTCAGTCCATATAGCTGCTGATTATCTGCTTGATGAAGCTACCAACACGGTATGGACTTCAATTCATGGCCTTCCCCTCTAATTTTTTACTCACAAGTTGCAATTTCACATGGTATTTGCAAAATCATGCACTTCATCCAAGATAAACTCATATCCTTAACACACATAAATTCAGACAGCTTAGGTGCCCTCTTGAAGGGATAGCTATCTGAAATTGCTTAAGTTTATTGAAATATTATTTTTAAGCCTTTTGGCTTTTTACTATCTAAAACTTTGTTCCACCTTAATGATTTAGACTGTGAACACATTATAAAACATTTTTAATCCAACCCTAAGGTTGCAGTTAAACGTAAATGTGAATTTCAAGAAAAAGATATATTTAATAGAAAAAGGTATATTTAATAGAAAAATGAAATAAGTTACCCATCTAACCACTGATTAAAATTCAACAAACTTATCCAAATATAAGCTACATCAAATTTTCACTTAAGGGTGTAAGTCTTATATGCTGTACCTGATGTTGTGGATGCTGAAATATCTCCCTTTGCAATTTATAAATCATATGTATACATATTAATATAATGAGAGGTCTAACCATCTTTTTCGTTCCATTTTTTCCTAATTTCAGTGGGGTGAAAATCTCACATTGTTATATGATCGAGTTTTAAGATACCCAGATCGTGTCGGGAACTTGTACTTCACATTTCTCTTTGTTCTCCGGGCTGTGACAAAGGTGAGAATCTACAATTGGGTAATGAATCAAAGTTTGTTTAGATGAAGTCATACTGAAAAAATATAGTACAATTTGTTTTGTCCTAATATAAATATTTATTTTGAAAATCGCTAAATTGATGGGATATTTTATTTATTTATTTCATAGATAAGATGTAAACCTGATTACAATCTCTCTGAATGCATTTTAGGCAGCAGATTATTTGGAACAGGCTGAGTATGAAACTGGTAACCCTATTGAGGACCTGAAGACACAGTCCATAATGAAACAGCTTTTGTATAATCCAAAACTACAAGCTGCGTGCCCTCTCCCATTTGATGAGGCAAAGTTATGGAAAGGCCAAAGTGGACCCGAACTGAAACAGAGAATTCAAGGACAATTTAGGAACATTAGGTTTATCTCAAATCCCTCTAGACTAATGGTTTCTCTTTTTATTAAATGGCCCCTTGTGATTATGAAACTGCAATTACTTAAATGGACGCATGTTCAAATACTTAAGAACTGATTTTAAACGGTATTATCATTTTGCTTAACACAACAAGATGGAGCGCCAAAAGGCTCAATTGTTGTTTTTTCATCAACTAAGAATTCTGAACTTGAACGTTTATGTTTCTCTTGATTTTTAATGAAATTTTCTCTACTACTTAAACTACTAGATCTGTCTTCTTTTTTTGCCCTAGCTTTCACACCTTTCTTTTGAGTACTGTATAGCTACTGCAATAACTAATAAGCCTGTCACTGTGGTAGTGATATAACATTCTTCTTTTTTTTTACTGCAGTGCCTTGATGGATTGTGTAGGCTGTGAAAAGTGTCGGCTCTGGGGGAAGCTTCAGGTTCTTGGTCTTGGTACTGCATTGAACATCCTCTTCTCTGTTAATGGTGAAGAACACTTGGGTCAGACTGTAAGTATCTTTTCATACATTTGACTTTAATTTTCATGCTTTAATCTCATTTGTATGAAGTAATTGCATCATAAGACTCAAGTGCACTAAATAAGATGTCAACCTAAAAGTACTGCATTCAAATCCCATCCCTCTGTTTCTGGCGATTAAAGTTGCATTTTCATGGCAAGTAATTGTTTGGAAGGGGCATAGCTGTCTTTATGTTCTTGAGCATGTTGCATTGCCAATCCAACTTATCTATTGCAGATATCATTCATGGAAGTACTAATTGTATTCCAATGAAGTATGCTGAGTTCTTTTGCATTCTCTTCGTAATAAGTCTATCAGCTACTAGTCATTAGTAAATCAATCAATCGAAACAAATTCTATTTTGCGTCAGCTACTAGTCATTAGCCATATGTAAATCCATCGATCAAAACAAATTCTATTTTGCGTACATTGTGTCATTAGCTGTTTATTTCATATTGACATTTGTTTTTATTGTGACCTTCAGCTGCAGTTGCAACGAAACGAAGTAATTGCCTTGATGAATCTTCTGAATCGACTATCGGAATCCGTCACATTTGTCCATGAAAAGGAAACGATAATGGAAGGACGTATTTCTTCACCTACTGCTCCAAGTTGCCCATTGCGAAGGATACTGGCTTCTATAGTTAAAACATAGGTAACTTACCGGAGCTATCACCTCGTAGTAGACATTATATGTAGAAGTTGGTTTTTTTTTTTTTTTGTTTTTTTTGTTTTGGTGTTTCGACTATTATGCCTAGCAGAGTGTTTTGCAGGTAATTGTAGAGATAAAACGGGAATGGAATTTTGAATAGGAAGTATAAAGCACTCATTTAGTGTAACAAGAATCTCCAGAGACATGTCACAGTTGTGATGAATTGTATTTGTTTGGAACTATACAGTTATAAAATTCCTTATAAAAGATTTAATCTTTTATGGTTTATAGTTTTATACACATCTTGCTAATTTTATATATGTTTACAGATGAATTATGCCAAATCCAGTTGGATATTGGCACTTTGCCTGCTAGTAAATAATATTTAACATAAACGAATGGTTTCACGGTTTTGAACATGGTTTCACGTTTTTGCTTTAAAAATGTTTTCACATTTCTGAAACATGAAACTAGTTGGGAAATTTTTTTTGAAGAGATTTTCATCAAAAACTAAATAAATGATGAAATTATCCAAAACTCACGTTAAATTAATTGTTTCAAACTAACTAGTGGAAAATGAACAAGATTTACACATATTCAACCCTTGTGAGCCAATCCAAGTTCTCTCCACCAACCTCTAACGTAATCCTTGATTGTTTTGTTAACCAAATGTGTTTCTTGAGTTTCAATCTTTCTTATTCCAACAAAAAGGAAATAACACTTTCTAACCGGATAATTAAGGGGGTTTATATTATTATCCTGAATTGGTGTTTTCATTGTTGTTACCAAACAATCCACTAAAGAAACAAAATTGCCTCTGCTTTTTCTATTTATTTTAATTTTTTAAAACTAATTTTCTTTAACAAAAAACTTTTATTATTATTATTATTATTATTATTTTAAATTATTGGAGGTCTCGGACCTCCATCTGGATGACCTCTAATGGAGGTTGCTGTTCAAACAAAAAATAATAATAATAAAAGAAACCGGGAAGAAAGGAATTTTTTTTTTTTTTTTTTTTTTTTTGCGAAGATGAAGGAGATTAAACACACTAGGAATTAAATATACATAGATTAAACATGTTAGGAATTAAATATACTAGGAATTAAACACACTAGGATTTAAACATGCTAGGAATTAAACACACCACTAATTTTTTTTTTCTTTCTTCTTCATTTTTTTTTTTGAATTAAACACACTAGGAGTTAAATACAGATAAATTAAACACGCTAGGAATTAAACACATATAACTAAACACATTTTCTTCTTCTTCTTCTTCACTTTTTTTAGACTGGAGGTTCGACCACAGACCTCCAATTATTAAAAAAAAATAAAAATAAAAGTGTTTTCATTTCAAAAACCATTAAGGGTATTCTTTTCCAAATAGTGGATTGTTTAGTAAAAACAATCAAAACACTAATGTTGGGTAAAAATAAAACCTCCACTAATTTTATGATTAGTTTCAATTTTTACTCTTCCAATAAATATCTCAATAATTTTTGTTCAAGTTATTGTTTCAATTGTTAGCTAAATTCAAGAGAATATGAGAAGGAGAAATAAAGAAAATGAAGAAGAAAGAAGGAAAAAGGAAGGAAAAAAAAAAAAAATTGTTGTCGAGTGTATTTCAGTAATTTAAATTTATGGACTGAAATGAAATTTTACAATATGGTTATTTTAACAATAAAAACTTTGTATGTGGTGGAAAACAAAATTTATATAACTTTTGTTGTCATTTGTAAGTAAACAGTGATTGTTCCTCCGAAATCTACCGTCTGGTCTCGAGTGACACTCTGGAGTCTGGATCAAATCCTTTTGTCTCTCTTCGTGTTTTCATTTCCTCATCTGCTCCTTAGATCGTGTTTTAATATCACAGGTAATTATTTCTAACACTTCAATTCTCTCTTCGTTTTTTTTTTTGTTTTTGTTTTGCTTTTGTTTTTAATTTCTCTAGGACTTCGTATGATCAGATTTTATGATCATACGAAGCAAATGATCATAAAACAATGTTAAATAAATTAATTCGTATTTCTCTTTGACTGAAGATCAATTTTATTTGAGTTTCAGGTTAAAAAGCAGTAGAGACTTCGAATTTCAACTAAATTCATTCAATTTAAGATTCAAAATTCTAGTGAACAGATTTGGGTGTGAAATTGTCAGGTGGGACAATGTTGGGAGCTAGGTTTTTGTTATTTGGGAATGGTGGATCGAAAAAGGTGGAGGATAATCCCAGAGATGATCAGGTTTTGCCCAATCTCAAACTACAAACAGATAAAGATGTGTATAGACCAGGGGACTCCATTTTCGTTACTGTCGAAATCTCTAACCCTTTGGTTGGTGATGCTACTTTGTCTTCTCTTTTGATTGAAAACCTTACTTTTGAAATCAAAGGCATCCAGAAATTGGATACTCAGTGGTTTGCAATTCAGAAGTCGCTTCCTGGATCCAAACAGAGAAGAGGTTTTTTCTTGACTTCCTTCTGGCATTTGTGTTTTGGGGATCTTGAATTTTTGATATATATTTCATATATTGATGCCTTTCAGGTGAACATGTTTTCTTAGACTGCTCCACTCCAAGGTTGATTTCAAATCATATTGTGTCATCTGGTACTAAAAAATCGTGTAAGCACATCTCTCTTGATGATTAATGAATACTCTATTAGGGAAGATGGACTTTCTTTTGACTTCTCTTCCTTAATATTCTAGGGCATAGTTGCTGATAATTCATAAAAGTATGTCTCAAAATACTATGTTTTTGCAACTGATGCATAGTCAATTTTGTAAGGTTACTATCCGTAACTCATGGTTTATTTATTTTCTTGAATTGAAGTTTACGCTATGGGGTGAATAATGATAATAGTATACCTTCCTTTTTTTTTTTTTTTTTTGTTTGTTGGTGTGTTATTCATGGTATTTGATTCGGTAAGCATCTTTTGCTTATCTGCAGATATTGTTAGAGCTATGTTGCCTAGCATTTTACCACCATCTTACAAGGGTACAACGATTCGCTATCTTTATTACATAAAGAGTACATTATCTGCAAGGTGGCTGATACTGGATAATGGCCACACCCATGGAAAGTCAATAGAAGATCCTACAGAAGTGGTTTGTCAATAATAATTTCTTATCTATTAAGTTGCTGAAGTTATTATGTTTTTATTTTATTTTCTTAGTTGCATAGATAGTATTCTGCTTTAATTTTAATTATTATTTTGGTTGATAAGAAACTTAAACGATTATTGAAGAAAAAAAGTTATAAAGGAAAACAAGATGTCCACAAAAACTATGTCATAACAAGTATAGAAACTTGTATGATCTCTGCCCCAAACCCAAAGTTCGTTTAACAGAATATAACCCCTTAGAAGAGACCTTAAGGTTTGAGGTTCAAAACCACACCTTTCAAGACTCCCCCTTCATCAATTTCTTCTAAATATTTCCATTCGATTCCAAAATTCAGGGGATCTATTCTGTTCTTGAATTCATCACTCCAATCTGGTTCAGGCTCAATGACAAAATACAAGTTCCCTTTAGAATTATATGCTGCCCAGTAGAGGCCATGGTATGTAATGTGGAGAACTTAGAAGATGAGTAATCGGGTAACGTTGTTGTTGTTGTTATTATTATTATTATTATTTTTGTATATAGATGAAATAAAATACAGCAGATTTATAGAGATTCCTTGAAGATGGAGAGGAATCAGTTGAAGCTGAAGTTAGAGAATGTGGTGTCTAAGGAGGAAATTTTGTGGAGACAAAAAGCAAAGTTAGATGGGCAAAAGAATGGACTGCAATTCAAAATTCTTCCATAAGGTTGTTAATGGAAGAATGAATGGGAACCATATTAATAAGCTGGAATTATGGGATAACATGAAATTATTCAGTTTTTCTTAAATTTTATATACAAATAAAGGTTGTTTAGACCTAGAAATCAGTGTCTAAATTGGGCCTGTATCAGTAGAGAATCTAGAGATAAAGCTGATTGGTTGGAGAGACCTTTAGAAGTAGAAGAAGTCAAGAAAGCTATGTTTGAATGTAGACATGTAGTAAAGATAAATCCCCTAGGCTAGATGGTTTTAATCTTGAATTCTTCCATAAATGTTGGGATATTGTCAAAAATGATTTGATGGAAGTGGTTTTGGAATTCTTTGAGAATGGTGTAAGATAGCTTTTACTTTTAGGTTCAACTTTTATCCTCAAATTTATTGAAAAGATGAAAAGGGTTAATGTAGATTTATAAACTGTGCAATGTTGTAGTGCGTACTTGGAAACATTTACGAATTTCAACTATACTCACTCTTCAAATAAGCTGGCTATTAGATGTCCTGTAGCAGCTACTATCAATTGTTTTCCACAATCTATCACTTGAAGACAATTATTCTTTATTGATTTCCTCCCTTAAGGCCAGCACATCATCCCCTTTAATATTTTCAAAGATTCTCACATTTCTCTCTTTCCAAATAAGCCATAAGGTAGCAAATCTAGCACATTCGTATAAGACTCTAAATTTCCTTTATCCATGTAAAGCTGTCCATTACTCCATTTTGTAGAAAAACTAGAAATGGCCTTGTTGTAAGGAGCTACCCAGCATAGATTGGAAGCTTTTTATTTATTTATTATTATTATTTTTTTTGTTGTTGTTTTGATAGGTAACATGAGATTTATTGAATAAAAATAAAAAACAAATAGGTACAAAAAAAAGAGGTGAATCTGAGTCCACAAAGTCAAAAAGAGGAAAAAAACGAAAACTCTCCCCAAAAGCCAAAACATTAGCAAAATAAAAATGTTTATCGTACAAAGAACCAATCTTTACGAAAGAAATTATAACTAATGACAAAGAAAGCATTAATCATTAAAGAATATTTTGTTCCCAATTGTTGAGAATGAGCAAAATGAGATATTATGAAACTCTAAAGATACTAAAGCCCACCAGGAAGACCAAAAATAGACTATTCCCAAAGGCTTGTGTCATTCCCTAAGGAGTCTTCAAAATTCTTGTATTTTCTTCAGACCAAGTTACCCAAATAGTGTCATGACAGCACATGCCCAAAGCTCCTTGGCCTTTCTGCCTCCTCCAAAAGCTCTAAGGTCCTCCACCTAAAGATCCTTACTTACCTGATAAAGGATAAGCCCTATTTAGATTGGCTTTAAACAGAAACTCCAAAAATTTGAGGCGATTGGGTTGTGGAGGTGTTAGAGATCACCCATATGTGAAGCTTAAGAGAATGGGACTGAATCCTAAATTGAAAGATAAGAAGAAAGGGAAGACTATAAATAGCAATAGATACCGCAATACAATAGGCTAGTCTTTTGGGTTGTAAGTTGTAACACTATCCAATGATAGATAAACCATTTCTTAGAAATAAAAAAATCAAACAAATATAAAAATTTAATATGGTATTAGAACCTCTAGAGTCTAGGCTAATGTCAATGGCCAAATTACTAGTTTTTCCGAATGGCAACTCAAAAAAAATAAAATAATAATAATAAGAAAAAGAAGGGTGGGTAATTTGACAAACATCAATAGCCAACACGGAATCACACGTGAGGGGGAGGGTTCAAGATCACTCACATGTGAAGCTTAAATGAAGATTGAAAAGAATCTCATATTAAAAACATGGAAGAAAGATAAGGCTATAATATAGCAATGGATGCCACAACCCAATAAGCTAGTCTTTTGGGTTGTAGAGCTATCCAAATTCCAATGATATGCATATACCACTTCTCAAAAATACAAAAATCGAACAAATATAAAAAACTGACAAGAGGAAGAGGTGATTTACAGTTTCGTCTCCTCTTTTCAGAGCACCTGCCACAGGGAACACAAGCACATATAAGATAGTCTTCTTCAGAGATTATCTATACTATTTCTTTTGTCAAGAGCCACTGACCAAACCAGAAATTGGACTTTGGATGGAACTTAAGCCACCAAATCATCTTGTAAGGCTCAAACTATGACACATTAGGATTTAGGGTCAGCCATGTAAAATAAGAAGTGAAAGTGAAAATCCCAGATTTTAAAGGTTCCATAATCTTGAAAAATGATTCAAGGAAACATTTTCCAGCATATATGAATTCAGGTTTCTTCTAATGTTCAAGTTCCAACCAATCACATAGTTAACAACATTCTCACCTTTCATACTGGACATAGGGACATATTGTGAAAAGTGGAAACCCTGCACATTCTCAAAAAAGGATCTTGAAAGGATGAATTTTCCAGCCTGACATTCCAAAAAGCTGATTCTCTCTCCATTTCTAACCACAAGTCTGGTATTTGAAAGAATAAGTGACTGTTAAATGAAGGACCAAGGGCATCTCCCAAAGGCATTCAGAGAGAGCATAGATAGGAATCCTGAAACAGTTTATTCTAGAGTTGCTGGGCTAGGGGTAAATGCAAAAAGAGATGGTCTATAATTTCTAAATCAACCTTATTCATGGCTCTCTATTGAGGTTAGGCGTTCCCAGGTCTCGTCTTTTGAATGCCGGTTTTAATGTTAGTTCCTCTTTCTCAAGAGTTACTCACCTGGCTAGAAACTTCACTTTGCTTGGGACTTTACCTGCCAAATAAATTTTGAAGGGTAAACAAAAGTGGGAAGTAGAATTATCAATCAGGAAGTTGAAATAAGATTTCACAGTGAAATTTCTATGCTTTCCAGCATCCTAACTCTTTTGTCTTCCGTGCCATTATGAAGGGAAAAACCATTCAAACTCTCTAAGAGATCAGTAAATTGACCCAGCTATCTATTATTCAGATTCCTCATGAATTTAAAGTTTCATTCCTCCTCAACAGAAGAGGCACATCTCAAGTGTTTACATATGTAAATGCTTCATAGTCCTTGCATGTAAACGCTTCTATAGGTTGATTGGTTGCAAAGAAGTGTATATGTAGTTCTTCTTACAGATGCTTACTTACAGTTCTTTGATGTTTATCATGAGTAGTTGTTAGATAACTTGTGCTTTCATATTGATGCATGTGTTCACATATGTACGTGTTGAAATGTGTAGATCTTAGAAGGAATACCTACATTTTTGTTATAACTCAGCTTTATACCATTTTGATTTTCGTGTTTTCTCTTGGATATATGATTTTCCAATAGGAAGCTCGTATCCCATTACAATTATGGGTCTCTCAAAAAAGCAATGGCTTGCTAATGGAAGGTCAAAATGATGGTGAGCTGCTTTTGAGTTCCTCTTACTCATAATTTGGCATATTTTTGTTTTAAAGTGTAACTCAATAGATCCTTAATGTCTTCATGGTGTGTTCATGCTAGTTATGCTGTTATGGTATAAGAGATGGAATTATATTATGCAAAGATGGAATGACCAAAATGTCGGCAGTCAATAACAAAGTGATACTGATCCATATTTTCTTTGTTTATGACAAATTCTAAATTTTATTTAATATATTATTTTTAAAACCTAAAAGATATGTATATGTTAATGCCATTAACGGTGTAGAATGTGAAATTATCTTAGTCAGAGATGGACTATTAAAATCATTGGATATATTGATGAGCATTTTTTTTTTCTCTTGAATGGAGTCTACTTTAATAAGAATTGATAGGCTCAATAACATACTCCAGTTATGCAATCTGAGCAAAAACAAGGGATGCTAGAAATTCAAAGAAAATGTGTTTGGTTCAACCGTTTTCGCAATTGTTCATGAGTTGGACTTGAAAACTTTGTTCTTAAAAAAGAAAACAATAATTCATCATTTTGTGTTTTCTTTTTCTAATTAGGCTTGGTTCAACATTTTGAAAATCTTTAACTTTAACCAATTGTCACCACCGATAAACATCAGTTGTGACTCAAATACATTAAAATTCAAGTCCAAGAAAAAAAGTCATCTTCTAAAGGTTTCTCCACTAGAGAGCAATTTTTCATCTGAGAATCTCGTCATTTGTAAGAGAGAATGTGCTGAAGAAACTGAAACCATCAAGATTGCAAGAGACAATTTTTAGATTGGACAGTGTCACAGTAGTCTGCCTAGTGGGAGGTGAAAAGGTACAGAGGTTAACAGTAGAGCAAAGGGAATGGGAGCGTAATGGCATTGTTTGATGAAATCTTTGACCGGCTATAAGGAAATTGAAGTCTGAGGAAGGACTAAGGAGAGTGATAATTATCCAAAACTTGGGAATGAGAAAAATGATGTGAGAAAGTGAAGGGTAGGCTATAAATTTTTACCCATTTGTATTTTTGTGTGGCTAGTCTGTAATTGTTGGTGACAAGCTTTCGCTAGAAGATTTAACTAATGGTGTTTTTGATTTGGTTGTTTAGGGTGATTATTTTTTTGTGATAATGAAAATGTGATTTGTGATTGAAGGAGAGGTTAATTAATGGTTTCTCCTGAGATCGGATGACCAGAGAGGTTGATGGTGGAGATGCGAGAAAGTTTCCAGCAATGGAGGCAAGTCTGATTTTTGTTTTTCTGCAAAGAAGCTTGTCCAGATGCAAACAAGGATTCCAAATGAGTCTGGTTATCTCTTTAAAATGTGAAAAAAGTTTTTGATATCCTGCTGATAACTTTTTTTTGGATACTGAAAATACTAAAGATTCAATAATTTGAAATGCATCTTAGTTAATAAAAACTGTTTCTGAATCATGAACCAAACACACCCTTTAAATTTATCCCACCGCACCGTCGCCCCCTCTTTTTCTTTGGTTGTAGTTGATAGAATATTCACCCAGTATTTGGCTGTTGCTTTAGTGGCTACCGATGAATCATGTCATGTGTCACTGGAATAACAATACCCATTCTCATTGAAAGATTAGTCTGTATCCCATAAATACAAATTCAGTTGTAAATTAGTGCATTAAGATGAGTAATACACTAATACTGCAACTCAGCTGATTAATGTGACTTGTCCATGATGTGTTTCTTAAGATGTTTCTACAATGGGTTTAAGTCCTAACTGCTTGTTCATTATCAAAATTTGAGGCTTAAGTATCAAATTCTATTCTGAATTTGGCAACTTGCTTAGATGATTGGTTTTAGTTGTCCAAATAAATTGACAGATGAAAATTTTCTTCTTATTGTTGGTGAAACTGTGAAAGTAGTGTTGATTTTAAACTCCCTTGTTGATTGTGTTTTCTTGATAGACTACGATGATAAATTTATAGGATAATGATATGCGATATGAGGAATAAAATATGAACAATAAAGAAAACATGCCACACACAGAACACAAGAATTTACCGAGGTTCGGCTAACTTTGCCTACGTCCTCGTGTGACCTCTCTTGAGAAATCACTAGCACTATGAAGAAAAACGCTTGGTTACAAGATACTTATTGAAACCCCTTAGCTAATTCCCCAAAACCTTGCTAGAACCTCTCTATCACTCTTGCTCTCTACCCCTTGTATGCTTGCTGTTTTTCTGTGTTAAAAATAAGCTCCCAACAGCCCTATTTATAGATATAGGACTTGGGTTACATTCCTTGCTAGAATAGGACTCCTAAATCCTCTTAGAATAAGAAAAGCTAACTTATTTCCTAATCCTAGTTGATTTGGGACTCATGAGAAAATATAATTTCCTAATTCCAATAGGAAATTATGTGCACTCTCTATTTTCTCCTAATCCAAATAGGATTCCTTCTTAAGCCTTGACTTGGGTTTTGATGAGCCAAAAACACAAGAAGTAGTAATTTTTTTCTCCCACCTCTAATATTAGGGAAATTATAATTTTCTGCCCTGGAACATTGGAAATTCATAGTTTATGGTTTAGGTTACAAAATTGCTAATTTTAGTATTCACTCTACATCTGTTCATATCCTCATGTTTCAGAATGTCAAAATTTCAGTCATGTTTGATGGATAAGTAATTATGATCAATCCTGGATGGAATTTTGAAATCTGGAAGTATTTGTACTTCTGCTGAATCTGCTCTTTAATATTTGTTACCTACCAAAGAAAATGAGAATTAAATAGGTAGTTGTTTCCACGTTTAATTAGATTTATTATCATCATTGATACTAGGCTTGTCGAGTAATTGCTTTTGGTATCTGCATCAAAAACTTGTCAATATCCAATTGTATGTTTGTTAATATATGTGTTCAATGTTCTTTTAATACGTTTGATGGAAGCTAAGAAGTCTAAATGGCAATGTGAAACAAGATGGAACCTTGCTACTTATATAATAGCGCAGCCCAAAATTTGATTGTGCTTCTTCTTGTTTATGAAGTTTAATAGCATATCATGTTATTTTTACAAAATTTGCCCTGGCAACAGGTTCAGCATTATTGTAAACCTAACCTTATTAGAATAATGCTATGTTTTGTTCAAAAAGAAAGAGAGAAAGAAGGAATGATGCTATGTTTATTTATTTTTTGTTTTTTTTTAAAGAAATGTTGTCACACATGCACACTAAATTCAAAGAAGGGCAGGAGAAATTATGCTTATGTCCTCGGTGGTTTCAGGGATTGTTCCTTCGACAACCGTCCAAATGGATTTATATTGGAAAGAGATGGATGGAGATTCTGAATGGGTAAGTTGGTGGTGCTGCTTATCCATGTCATGTATAATATATTTATCTTAAAAGTCTTTATCATTTTTGAAGTAATGTACAGCCACTTCAACAGCGTTATCTTTCAAGAAATGCTTTTTACAGACAATTTTAAATTAAAGTTACCCATTTAATTGATCATTTGGTACAGTCTAGAGCAAATGAATTATATGATGGAGTTGAGGAAGGATATGAGAGCTCAAGGGATGAGATCTCATCTGTTTCTTCTTATAACCCAAGTAAAGAAAATTTGCTCAAAGCCTTTGGAAGTTCGCTATCGTTGCAATCATCTATGGCCAGGTCTTCAACTAAGGATATTCCAAATTTGGAAGGTGAACGTACAAGTTTATCTTTCAATGCCGCACTTCCTCGGCTGTCCGTGTCTGAGGTTTTGTATGATTCTAATGCAGGTGAGTTATACTTGAAAATAGTCACTTTCTTTTTTTTCTTTTTGAGTTGAGATATTGAACTTCATCCCATTTCTTTGTTATTCTTACTATGAGTATTTCTCTGCGATTTTTTTTACATTCTGTCAAAACAATGAATACCTTAGAGCTTTTCTAAATTGTGGGTGTTTTTCAAAACAGATGTTTTGTCTCCCAGCAAATCAGCCGTTGTGTCTCCAAGCCAGCTGAAGCTGAATCCCTTGTCTGTAGATGATAATGCAGGAGTATCTCCTTCACCTAGAGCAGGAGCCAGTGAACCTACTGCATGTAAATCTACTGCACTTACTTTTCCTTTTAATATTTTATGAATGCATCTCATACATCTTTGATCTGCTTGTAACTTTGTAATATACAAGTACCGGTAAACTTATTTGTTGGAAACATTTTCTGCAGCAGAAAGCTTTATTCGAGGAAGGTCTTACAATATCAGGATGGATGATCAAGTTCTGCTACGATTTTCTCCAAAGAACTCTGATTCAACTTATTATTTCAGTGATATGGTATTGACAGTTCAATGCTCATTTTTCCTCTTATTTTTCATTCTTTTCTCTTGTTGGTTGTTCTTACCTGTTTCAGTAACAGATCGGTGGAACTCTTACCTTTTTTCATGAAGAAGCTAGGAGATGCCTTGAGGTAGTTTCAGATTACAGTTGATCGAGAAATTACTATCAGATCTTTAATAGATGGTGCAGTTGTGCTTCTTGAATATCTGATTCATGAGTTTGGCGTCTTGCAGGTTTCAATAACATTAGAAACTTCTGAGACTATAAGTCGACGTTTTGTTCATCCTTCTCGGAGAAACTCCCCGACAGTTACGAAGGTGTATTTTTAAATTCTACACTATTATTTTCAGATATCTTTATATTGTATTAATAATATCCGGTGAACTAGTTTATATGCTTTATGTCAATTACATAACCCTACTGTTTAGAGTTCTCGACTTTTGTGGAAAATATATGGAAAATTAGCAAGCAAATAAATAAATAAATTAAATGATTAAAAGGAGCAACAAGGTGCTGTATATGATTTTATTGTGGGTGGATATCAATGAAGCAAAACATGGAGTCAGTAACTTTACAGTCTCCAAAGTAACAGAATCCTAGGAAAAAAAAAATTACACTGGAAAAAAAAAATTGGAAGTAGGACATTCCAATAGCAAACAATTTAGTTTTCCATTTTCCTAATTCTTAGTTTCACTTTTTCTAGCTTAGAGAACCGTGTGGCATTGTCTAGGAGGTCAAGAAGATTGAAGAGAAACTAAAATCTGAATGATGTGTTTTTTTTCTTCTATCATATGAATATATGTGTTGATAATTTGTTGTTTAAAAACATTTTTTTTTTTTTTTTTTTTTTGTAATTCGACACTGAAGGGGTCAGGGGGTTGTCGGGACCTGCAGATCAATCATTATATGTGTGGCCTGAATGTATACTCCCACAATTAAGAGACATCTACTCCCACACATGCTACTAAATGCATGACAAGACTTGAACCCCCACCACTAATTTGGATGGGGAGGTTGAGCTAAGAGGGGATGTAATTTTTAAAACAAACGTTTGAAAACCAATAATTTTACATTTATATTCTTGTTGTTACTAATTGTTATGTACTTTATTTGGAATTATACAAATAGCTAAAAACAAATAATTTAATAAAATCCTACACAAGAAATTATCTATATAATCATAAATTAAAATTTTTACTAATAATAAAGAATTTATTATTTTGTTTAATAATATTATAATAAAATATTAAGTTCATCTAATTTAAAATTACAAATGTGTTCTTTTACTTTATAAAAAAATATGTAGTTAAAATCAAAGCAACTAATTTACTAACAAAATATGAAGATTGAGAATTTGTAGGATATATGATTAAAATAAAATTGGAAATATATAACATTTAGGAGGATAGCTTTGAAAGAAAATATTTTAATTATGATTAAGTGATTAGGTGTCAAGTGATAAGTCACAATTTTTAACTTTTTATTTTAAAGTGTTTTTTTTTAGCATTTTTCGGTTGTTTAACCACATTAAAAATCAAACAAAAACAACTCAATGAGTCCAATTCAGACCCGTTAAGTTGTTGAATAATAAGTGGGAAAAAAAAAAATTGACCACTAGGTCTAGTTCATTATCTATGCCTTTTGGATTTTCCAGTGAATGATAATTTTGGTGTATTATGGTAAACATTGATTGACACCTAGGTAGGTCTAGTTCATCTGATAGTTCATATAAACAGTAATTGGTTCCATTGTTTAGCTGACTATGGGTTTTATTACGTTGTCCTGCATTTAATATGGAATAAAGTAGAAGAGAGCCAAAGCTTTAGTTTGGAAAGGTTATGTGCATTAATTCTCTGGCATAAAATGCTATCCATGTAGTTGATTGGTCATGTTAGAACACATGTAACTCCACTGCTCGTTCATTGATCTGTCATTCCTTTCTTATACAAAATTACAAATTAGTCAAAAAGTGTATTTTGCTTTGCGTAAGTCAAAAGTGTACTTTTCTTTAAATGCCAATTAATTATAAAACTTAAAAGTAGAATTTAAAATGGAAAAATTATCGAGCCAATCTGTCTTATAGTTACGTGTGACACTCCAAGAATGTAATGCTTTTGTGAACTTTCAAGGAGTTGAGTTTGTAAGTGACATTCTTATATGGCTATCGGAATTCCATTTTATTTTATGGCATGCTTGTTTGATCATTCCTACAGGTTCAGAGTGATCACCATGAGGTTGTTGCAGATTTGATTCAGACAAGCTTTCTTTTTTCTATTCCCATGGATGGGCCGATGTCCTTTTCTACTCCCCATGTCTCCGTGCAATGGGCTTTACGATTTGAATTTCTTACCACTCCAAAACATGTAGACTGGACGAGGTATTTCTTAGTAGTATCACCTATGTAGCCCTCGTATGTCCTTATTTAAAGAAATAATGTGTTGCAGGGGTTCTCATGATTTGCAATTTAGTTAATGTGCTTGACTGCTTGGTGTCTGAAATAGGTGCACTGGTGACAGTAAAAGATTGCAGATATTGTGAAAGAAAAACAATAAAAATATGTTATCTTGTTAAGCCCATTGGTTTTCATCAACTCTTTATGTTATTCAAACTTGAGGTGACGAGTTTTATCTATTTTATAAAAACAACTAAATCTTCAAGAAAACTGTTATGTACACAATAGAATGGTGGGGTTGCCAATTGCCTTAGATTTGGAAGATGGAAAACTCTAATAGGAGAGTTTAGCATCCATATGAACACTTCCATTGAGAATAAAATTTCAGCTTTTGTCCTGTGCTCGGACTTTCAATGATCTGAAGAATGATTGTTATGATTACCGAAGCAATTTTTTTTTTTTTTAATAAAAAAAAAAGAAAAAAGAAAGAAAGAAAAAATATTGCCCTCTATATCATAAGCAATAATATTTTGTGGATTGAATCGAATCGTTAAAATATGTAAAAAAAACATTTTGAGTAAACGAAAATGGATGTCATCAATGTAGGGTTCTTAACAATCATGGTGAGATGAAGTTTAGTCTAGTGTAATGAGTAAATGCTACCTTTCACTGTTTGTATGCTGAATGACTGCTGCAGTTTTGATTTCTTTTAAGTTTTTCAGAATTAGTTTTCCATCTTAATGAATTACTCACTTTTGATGCATCTGTTGAATATTTTCATCTGTGATATTACTATTTGAGTTTTTCAATTTTCCTTATCCAGATATGATCATCCACTTCTGGTAGAAGGTAGAGACAAAAGTGAGTGGGTCCTTCCTATAACTGTTCATGCACCTCCTCCCGGGACACAAGCTGCTCACGCCCGAAAGGAGAAGTCTTTCTCGTTGGAACCTTTGTGGGTTCGTACTTGAAGGTGAAAGTGAATCTTGGATAGCATATGGAAGTGTCTAATTTTGTCGCATGGGTTTTAAACTAGGTCATAACGAGTTCTGGTATATAAGGGCTAGGTCGAACCATCTCAAAAGCAACCAAATGGATGTGAAAATCGGTGGGAAATCATTTTGTACATGATGTGCAAGGGAATCTCACTCCCCTTGCCTCTATGTATTGTGCAAATAAGATTGTCCCAAGTGATAAAAATATCCCTCTGTTTTATGCAATTGTTCATTTTAAATGATTCAAAAGTTGATAAAATCTTACCGTGATCCGTGAAACACAGTTATATTTATGTACTATTGGTTTATTATTGGATGCGTTTTTTTTTACGCTTATGAAAAACACCCAATAAATTCAATTTTTCCATCTTCAAGTTGTGTGATGTACAACAAGTTTTAAACTTCTAGTTCCCAACTTGGTGATTGTGATTGTGTTTTGTGTTTCACTAGTGCTACTCAACCCAAAAATTATGGCAGCAACATCTACGTAATATGATGTATAATTTTACCGGTTACAGGTTTGTTTTGGAGTTTAATATCTTTATTTCCTTTATTCTGTTTAATTTATGTTTTATAGCTAGGCGCCTGGGTGGCAATGGGGCGGGTCGGGGCGGGTTGAGGCCGCCCCAAACCCGTAACCCGGTTTTCAAAGGTTGCCCTAAACCTGACCCATGACCCGGCCGGGTCAAAAACTTTCGCCCCAAACCCGCCCCAAACCCGCCCCGTTTGACCCGTTTCATCAAAAAAAAAAAAAAAAATGCTAGTAAATTTAATTTTAACATAGCACAATAACTGAGTTTAATAAACACTAAATTCATAGGTAAAGTATAAAATACAAATCCCAAAATAACTTAAACAAAAATATAAAATACATAAAACATTTTCGGTATCAATAAAATCCATTCAACATCTTCACTAAAATAGTTTAAACATAAAATTTCAATAACAAAATCTATCCAACATCTTCACCATCACTCTATCTTCTTAAAAACAAGCATGATTTTTTCAAACACGAATCTGTAGAAAAAAAAAAATTAGTAAAATTAATTAATTGACATTATTAATGTACAATATTAATTATATAATTACCTCTTCACTTAGGGTTTGAATGCAATGGACTTTGAATTTTTTTCTTTCAATTTTTTTTTTCACCTAGGGTTTCTTGTCTTTCCTTTTATATTTAAAATATATATATATATATATATATATATATATATATTCCGGGTCAAACGGGGCGGGTCGGGTCAAAATGAACCGCCCCAAACCCGACCCGGTAACCCGGCCGGGTCACAAAATGTGCCCCAAACCCGCCCCGTTACCCGTTTTCTTAGCCCCAAACCCGCCCCAAACAGACCGGGGCGGGGCGGGTATTTTTGCCACCCCTAGCGCCTAGGCATAAGGCAGACACAGAGAGAAGAATTGTATTGTTTCTGAAGTTCACACATGCTCACATGGAGAGAAGATCAATTATCAATTCAACAAAATTCTTGCATGTTTTCATGAACTGTTGTTGACCAAAGACTCTTCAAACTGTTTCTATATAGAGATTGAGACATGATGTGTAAAGATAAGATAATAGGTTTTGACTTTCTCGATTCTAATCACATCTTTGACTTTATAATACTATATTACTCAGATATATTTGGATCCTTTGCTGAGTTAGATTTTTTTCTTGATTTAAAATACTGGAAGATAACATTATGTATTTAAAGATAATGAAAGTAAAATAAATAAAAGAAATAATCTTAGCCATTGATTATTTAGGTCAGGGCAAAGATTAGCTCAACAAGGATTCAAATTCATATTACCTTTTTTTTTTATCTTCCGTAAACCAGCTGCACGACAGAGACATTACCGACTAATAAGCTAAATGAATGTCATTTCCACCGATCTGTATTGGACGGTGACCACATTATATACATAATTAAGATAAATATGAAATGACTCATACTTCCGCACTTAAATTAAAAAAATAATAATTCCTTATATGGTATCAATAAATAACTTCAACTTACCACCGTCAAATGTGTCTCAATGATAAGAGCGTTCATTCTGCTTGACAATATCCTGAGTTCAAGTCACCGGCATTGCATATAAAATATACTTCTAGAACCACCAGCAGGATAATGTTTAAATCGAATTTTGATCGTGTGAAGTAATAGCCAGCTTGGTGGGCTAGTTAGTCAAATTTAGCCAGCCATACACGATACGTACATGTCTAATATCTCTTAAAATTCTAATCCATTGTGAATGATCATCACGCGCATTACATCAATCCACTAGCTCTATAAATTTGAACTCTTTGGGTTCTTTCATTTACACAAAAATAAAAAAAATAGAACATCGAAACAACAACAATAGCAACAATGAAATCAACATTACTTATACTGATCTCCTTCTTTATGTTTGCCTTTGTAACAAAGGCGCCATTGGTTGTGACAGCCGATTCTTCACCTGATCCGGTGCTTGACATCGCCGGTGAGAAGCTTCACACTGGCACTGATTACTACATCTTGCCTGTTGTCCGTGGGAGAGGCGGCGGTCTTACTCTTGCCTCCACCGGGAACGAAACCTGTCCTCTAGATGTTGTCCAAGAACGACAGGAGGTAGAAAATGGTCTCCCTGTAACATTTTCACCGGTGAACATAAAGAAAGGTGTCGTTCGTTTGTCCACTGATCAGAACATCAAGTTCTCCGCCTCGACAATCTGCGTCCAGTCCACGGTGTGGAAGCTGAATAGTCATGATGATTCATTGGGACAATGGTTTGTGACAACGGGAGGAGTTGAAGGCAATCCTGGTCGCGAGACAATAAGCAATTGGTTCAAGATAGAAAAGTTTGATGATGATTACAAGCTTGTTTTCTGCCCTTCAGTTTGTGATACCTGCAGAGTTTTATGTAGAGATATCGGAATCTATATCGATCAGGCCACTGGGATTCGCCGTCTGGCTTTGAGTGATACACCATTCAAAGTCATGTTCAAGAAGGCTTAAAGTTGAAGAAATCTGCTAGGGAAGATTAATATATATAATTAATATACTTGTAAAATTACTGATGAAGTGATTTTTAACATTGTAATAAGTGTTGCACATAGTTGTTGCACCAGCTTGTTGATACTCAAAAAAAGTGAATGAAATTTATTATAGATTTATAGTAATTGATCTTATGACTATATATAATTGTACGTGGGTTTAGTATTTTTATTTTTTCTATTGTTCAAATTCAATGACTAGTAGTTTTCATTTCAGTAACCTTATTGGCATTGCTCATTATATTGTGGTTATGTTTGTTATGTCATATATGATATTATCTGCACATGCCTCCATGTACTTAATTGTATGTTGCATAAAATGTTAATTGGTACGTAATAATAATGTGGATATAGGAATTCTTTGAGAATGGTGTAAGATAGCTTTTACTTTTAGGTTCAACTTTTATCCTCAAATTTATTTAAAAGATGAAAAGGGTTAATGCATGTAGATTTATAAACTGTGTACTTGGAAACATTTACGAATTTCAAATTTATAAAGATGAAATGGCCTTGTTGTAAGGAGCTACCCAGCATAGATTGGAAGCTTTTTATTTATTTATTATTATTTTTGTTGTTTTGTTGTTTTGATAGGTAACATGAGATTTATTGAACAAAAATAAAAAACAAATAGGTACAAAAAAAAGAGGAGAATCTGAGTCCACAAAGTCAAAAAGAGGAAAAAAATGAAAACTCTCCCCAAAAGCCAAAACATTAGCAAAATAAAAATGTTTATTGTACAAAGAACCAATCTTTTTTTTTGAAAAGCACACTTTATTCAAAAGGCCGAGGCCAAATAGCACCAACAATCGGAAACAAAAGCAAAAACCCAAGGAGACAAAAAACCGCGACAGAGGCAGAAAAACCACTGTCGCTGAGCTTTGTCAACCCAGCAACACAAGAAAAAACGAAACAGAGAAAACACCAAACCCAGCAGAAAGCAAACAGGGCAGCAGCACACAACCAACCCGCAGCACACCACAACAGCACAGACACCAATCCAACAGAACCCTTACCTGCCAACCCAAAAAAGCCAAGAGAACCACCAGGAGTCACAGGTCGACAAAACAACCCCTCAACCAGCCCCCAACCAGCAGGACCACAAGGCATACACCACCAAAAACAACGCCCAAACACCATCAGGACAGCCTCCAATCCAGAACATCCGCATCACCATTCGCACATTTTTTCGCCAGCAAATCTGCGAGAGCATTGTGTTCTCTAGGACTGAATTCCACTTGAACTTGTCTCAAAATACCCAAGAGATTTCGAATTTCCAAAATCAGATGGGAATGAGCCCAGCTGCCCACACCACTACTATTGATCCACGACACCGCCGTCAAGGAATCACTAACAATCACAATACTTTTAAACTTCAATTCTTTTCTGGAAATACATAGCTGACAAGCTCTGCATATTGCCAACATTTCAGTTAGGATAGAGTTGTTACACCCCACCTTTTTCGAAAAAATGCACAAAACTTTGCCATTGCAATCCCGCAGCACACCCCCTATCCCCGCTTGCCCATTCAACTCCCTAAATGAACCATCTACGATAAATTTCAGGGTATCACCCTCAGGCGGGATCCACCCTCTCACCCTAGGCAGTTTCATTTTTCTACTTTCAATACATCGATCGGCAATATTCAGAGATAAAATAGTGACAGGAACCTCAGAGCCCTTTCCCAAGTTCTTGAACCACCAAGCCACCCAAAAACACATCATATCCATCGCTTGCACAGGCTGAATTGTTACGTCTTTGAAAACCTTCTCGTTCCTAGACTCCCAAATGGTCCAAACGGTAGCAAAAAATAAGGAACACCAAGCTCTTTCTGACTTACGATTGGGACACAAGCCAAACCATTCATTCCACCATTGCAAAACAAAATTCTGCACACAGCTATTCAAATTCCACCATTTCATACCACTTGACCATAGCATCCAAGCCCATTGACACTTCAAAAAAAGGTGATCAATGGATTCGTCAAAATCACCACACATAGGACACTCCAAATTACTATCCACATTCAAACCAAACCGATTCAACACCTGCCTCACCAACACTCTACCATGAAGCATTTGCCACACAAAAACCTCAATCTTCGGCGGAACAAAACCTCTCCATATGCTCTTAAATCCCCCCTCATCACCCGCAGCCCCCCTCTCTAAATTAGTCCACACCGACTTGACTGAAAACAGCCCATTTGCACACCACGACCAGCCTAAAGTGTCCGTGATAGACTCCCTCAACTTGATGTTGCCAAGACAGTTCAAGAAAGCTTCCCATTGTTCTTTTTCCCAATCAAAACAAGGTCTCTTAAGGGCAATATTCCACACCCACCTACCTTCATTCCAACTCCCAAAATCTTTAATACAGTCGAATTTATCGACAGCAAGACAGAAAATCCTAGGAAAGCATCTTTCAATTTGCTACCAACATATCTCACATCCTCCCAAAGCCTAGCCCTATCACCCCTCCCGACAACCACTTGGAACCCATCCTCCAATACCTTTGAAATAGGCTTCCCTTGCTTAAACAAACTACCCACAACCTTAACAAAAAAGGACCCAGCAGAACCCACTTTCCAATCCCACAACAAAGAATTCACTGCCACACCATATTTGTTACAAATAATCCTTTTCCAAAGAGATGAGTCTTCCTTCCCGAACCTCCACACCCACTTTGCCAAAAGGCCTTTATTTTTATCAAGAATAGAGCCTATCCCTAGACCACCATTAGCTTTACTTTTGCGCAAAATATCCCACTTGATCGAATGCATCTTCCTCCTCTCTCTACTGTCACCCCCAAAAAAATCTCTTTGTAGCCTTTCAATCCTCTTGGCCATAGAATTAGGCATCCTGAAAACTGACATATAGTAGATCGGAATGCCCGACATCACCGCTTCAATAAGGACCACTCTACCCCCTTTATTGAGAAACCCTTTTTTCCACGGAGCCAACCTTTTTTCAATACGAAGAACCAAATCATTCCAAAATAACTTTGACACAGGCCTTCCCCCAAGGGGAAAACCTAAATAAGAAATCAGTAGGGATCCTTTGGCACACTTAAAAATTGTCGCCCAATCCACCTCTCTTCCCTCTCCCTTTCCAACCTGAACAATACACGACTTGCTAAAATTTATTTTTAGACCCGAAGCCACCTCAAAACATCTCAATATTCTTCTCAAATTAACCAAATAGTCCACTCTAGGCTGCAGAAAAATAATTGTATCGTCAGCATACTGTAAATGCGACACCTTAGTGCCGTCAACCCCTAAAGAGACACCTTTAATTATATTCATCGTCTCCGCTCTTTCCAGTAGCGAACTCAGCCCCTCTACTGCCAAATTAAATAGAAAAGGGGACAAGGGCCCCCTTGGTGTAGCCCCCTTTCCAAGCCGAATTGTCTAGTAGGACTCCCGTTGACCAAAGCGGACACCATAGGGGAGGAAATACAATACCACATCCACTTCCTCCACTTCCAACCAAAACCCATGTCATTCATGATGTTATCCAAGTAGGAGTGATCCACACTATCGTAGGCTTTTTCGAAATCAAGTTTGACTAAAAGACCACCCCTTTTGTTTCTTTTCCAATGATGGATTATTTCCTCTGCAATAATGAAACCATCCTGAATGTGGTGATTCCTCACAAAAGCCATTTACGATTCTCCCACCACCTCCTCCATAATCTTCCTAACCCTATTTGCTAGCACCTTAGACAAGATCTTGTAGAGGGATCCCACTAAACTAATAGGTCTATAATCTTTCATCGTTTTAGGATTAACACATTTAGGAATAAGAGCTATAAAAGACCTGTTTAATTCCTTCACAATAGCTCCACAAGCATGGAACTCCTCCATAAACTTCATGAAATCAACCTTTATCACCTCCCAATTCTCCTTAATAAAGTTGAGATTGAAGCCATCCGGACCTGGGGCTTTATTCCCATCACAACTCTTAAGCGCTTCCCAAACTTTCTCTTCGCTAAAAATCTCTTCCAAACGATCACGGTCTACCTCGGAAAGAACCTTCAAAGGAAGACCATTGATTTTCGATCGGCTCCACTTCACATTCTTGTACTGATTTTCAAAATACTCCGCAACTCCACTTCTAACCTCTGCCGGCAAAACTTTTAAGACACCCTCAAAAGCAATACTCTCAACAAAATTATTTCTTCACCGCCCACTTGCCACACAATGGAAGAAACGAGTATTCCGATCGCTTCCTAAGAGCCATTTAACTCTCGAAGATTGCCTCCATTGTTGTTCCTCCCTTTTCAAGTTTTTCCACAGCTCTGAAATTATCTCTATCCTCTCTTGTCTCAACTCATCCGTCCAGCCACTGGTAGCAGCACTACCATCTAACTCACCCAATTTTTTCTCAAGCTTCTTGGTAGTGTCCTTGTTACACCCTTTTGTAGCAGCTCACATTTTGATTTTACATCTAGCACTTCTTAATTTGGAGCTCAACATAACCCCACAGCAGCCCCTTTGAGCCGAACCCAACCAGTCCCTTTTAATCTCCCCCATGAGTTCTTTATCTTATAACCACACATTATCGAATTTAAAAGGTTTAGGGCCCCAATTGAAGTTCGACAGCCTCAGCGCAATAGCACTGTGGTCAGAAATCGTTCTTGGCAGTATGAATTGCTCTAAGTCACTAAACCAAGAAAGAATAATTGGGGACACTAAAAACCTATCCAACCTAGCCCACATACCTCCCACTCTATTATTAGACCACGTAAAAGACCCTCCCCGCAAGGGAATGTCAACAACTTTTGCATGAAGAATAAAGTTGTTAAAAGCTCTCACCGACCATTTATTAAAATCACCACCTTTTCTTTCCGTCTCGTTGAGCACTGTGTTGAAATCCCCACCCATAACCCAAGGAAAATCGATAGAATTCTGCACATTCAGAATATAACTCCATAATTCTCGTCTCTCCCTTTCCATGTTAGACGCGTACACATTACAAAACACAACGTCTTGACTAGTTTTAATCCATTTCCCCACTAGAATTATACACCACTTACACGAAATACACTCTTTTATATTCACCAGCTCCTCATTCCACAAGGTAATTAGACCCCCAGCCGTCCCTTCTGCGTCAACACTAATCCCTCTAGAGAGATTCGAACCCCCCAAACTGCTGTAAATCCTACTGTCAACCTGCCTAAGTTTAGTTTCTTAGAGGAAAACCACTGCCGGCTTATTTGCCATCACCACCTTTCTCACCTTTCTCACCTTTCTTCTTTTCTCCTGCTTCCTCAACCCTCTAACATTCCATGAAAAGGCTAACATTAAAAACCCAGACGGACCCCTGAACCCAAACACCGAAAGCCCCTCACATTTTGGCTCTTTCATCATCCTCTTTTTCCCTCATTGTCACATATTCCACTATTTCTTCTTCCTGCCCATCGTAATCAAAACCAAGAGCAGCCCTAGTTTCTATCACTTTAGTGACCTCTTCTTCCGTGTTCCATGAGACCTTCCTTGAGGCTTCAACCTCCCCACCATCCATAACCCATCTACTGTTGCCCTCTTCCCAGCCCCTTGATCTCATTTCCTTTTCGAGTCTATTAGCTACCCTCTTTTCAATAACTTTTGCTATTTCTTCTTCTATATTCCAAACCACTTTCCTCTGCTTTAAAGTATGACCATCCTTTTTACACTTTAAACCTTTGACAATCCTACTATGGGATATAGAAGAAGAACGAGTACCTTTTTTACTCCTGGATGCTGTCTTTTGTGACTTCTTTGCCTCCTCCTCTAAATTTTGTAGTTCATCTTCAGACAAGTCCTCCCCACTATCCATCGAGATCTCCTTCTCACTCCCACTATTCCTCAGATCCACCATAATTTCGATACCTTGGATGTTAGTGAATTGGGATTCAGGGACCTCTTGAATGGATGGAGAATTGATATTCGGCTGTCCTGAAAAACGAGCAGCACCTCTTCCGTTAAGTATTTTCGAACCCACCCTCTTATCCCCTTTTAACCTCTTTTCAGTTAGGTCTAGATTGAAGGCTTCCCTCCTCTGGTGCCTAGAAACTATAGTCTCCTCTGTTGGCCTGTTCCTCTCAACTCCCTTAATTAATTCATAATCCATCATGGTGACCTCAGGACATTTAGGCCTAATACCAGGCCCACTTTTTGACTTCCTCAGCTCAGATCTTCTCTTGGAGCATTCTCCTGTATATAAGACTTGTCTCAGATTCGGCTCAACATAAGAACTTGACCCAAACTCACTTGATCCAAGATCATCATCACTGCTCTCAGAGACAGAAATCCTCTTTTTGTCAATTATCACCGCTCCTTCAGCTCTAGGTTGCTTGAAAGTAGACTTCTGTCTTTGTAGCCTCTGTCCTTTCCCTTTGTCTGGAGCCGTCTTTTCACTTCCTATTGTCTTTCTTACCAACTTTGCCCTGACTGAATTCTCTCTAACATCCCTTCTATAACCCGTCAATGCTCTGCTGTTTTCCACTCCTTTCACGACCCCCTTACCTCTGTCTCTGTCACTGTCAATCCTACCATCACCTTCATTTGTTCCCTTCTTTCCACTGGCCGGCGACTCCATTTCAAAAAAAATCCTTATCTGAATCCAGATTCAAATTTGAAATTCCCTGTTTCAGACCCAACACCTTGTTGACCCACTCAACAGTAGCCGGACCCTTTTGCTCCACAAGCTTCACCAGAAAGGATAAATTCCCTATTTTCACTTGTATCTCGCCTGAAAGTTGAGCTTCCACTGGAGCTAGAACCATAAAACGTCCACAATCCAATCTCTTTTTGAACTCTGTATTATCCTCAATCCATACCACCTCACCCACTTTTCCTCCTAATTTATGAAAAAACGAGTTTGACCAACAATTAAGAGGAACACCATAAGCTTCTATCCATCTGATATTATCCAGAGATGGTATTTTAGGTTGTTCACTCCATGTTTTCATCAAAGAGAAACATTCACTCCAGAAAAAGCTGTTGGAGACAAAACCGTCCCTGTCAAAGGAGGATTCAAACGACCATAGGATGTGTTTCCCACCTATGAAGGTAAATAAGAAAATGAAACCTTTATCCACCAGCTTCTGGTTCACTGCATCTAAGCTTCCAAATTTCTTCAAAACCCCTATAACACTCTTGGCTAACCACTCCTCCTCTGCATAACCTACATCCCATGACATTACCATGCCTCTGCTGACCTCTGCCTTAGCAGGATTAGTTTTCCTAATTGCTTCCGCATATGACTTGCCTTGTCGAGCATACTGACTATTTAAAGCGCCTTCAAACTCTTTTCCTCTGAATAACCCTGTCCTATTAAGCTCCCTCCCATTTTGACCTCCATTCCCATTCCGACGTTTACTCCAGTCGTAAGATGCTACCTTTGCCTTGATCGGCCACCCATACACATGCATTCCATTCACCTTTTGTGCTACCTTGTCTGCCTCAACCAGAGTCTCAAAACGGATGAAAGTGAACCTGCTGCTATTTGGATCCTTCTTGGTTGACAGATTTACGTCTCTAACCTTCCCAAATATCTTGAAAATGCCCCATAATCCCATTGAGTCCACCGTCGGATTGAGATTTCCGATAAAAATAGACACAAGCTTCTCTCTGAAATCTCTCCTACCCTTGAAATTGTCACCTTCCGAATTCCTCTCTCTAACGTGAGCCACTGTTTGGGAGTTTCTCTCTCTATAAACCTCTCTTATCTCTTACAAAGAACCAATCTTTACGAAAGAAATTATAAGTAATGAAAAAGAAAACATTAATCATTAAAGAATATTTTGTTCCCAATTGTTGAGAATGAGCAAAATGAGATATTATGAAACTCTAAAGATACTAAAGCCCACCAGGAAGACCAAAAATAGACTATTCCCAAAGTCTTGTGTCATTCCCTAAGGAGTCTTCAAAATTCTTGTATTTTCTTCAGACCAAGTTACCCAAATAGTGTCATGACATCACATGCCCAAAGCTCCTTGGCCTTTCTGCCTCCTCCAAAAGCTCTAAGGTCCTCCACTTAAAGATCCTTACTTACCTGATAAAGGATAAGCCCTATTTAGATTGGCTTTAAACAGAAACTCCAAAAATTTGAGGCGATTGGGTTGTGGAGGTGTTAGAGATGACCCATATGTGAAGCTTAAGAAAATGGGACTGAATCCTACATTGAAAGATAAAAAGAAAGGGAAGAATATAAATAGCAATAGATACCACAATCCAATAGGCTAGTCTTTTGGGTTGTAACACTATCCAATGATAGATAAACCATTTATTAGAAATAAAAAAAAAAATCAAACAAATATAAAAATTTAATATAGTATTAGAGCCTCTAGAGTCTAAACTAACGTCAATGGCCAAATTACTAGTTTTTCCGAATGGCAACTCAAAAAATAAAAAAATAATAATAAGAAAAAGAAGGGTGGGTAATTTGACAAACATCAATAGCCAACTCGGAATCACATGTGAGGGGGAGGGTTCAAGATCACTCACATGTGAAGCTTAAATGAAGATTGAAAAGAATCTCATATTAAAAACATGGAAGCTTAAATGAAGATTGAAAAGAATCTCATATTAAAAACATGGAAAGAAAGATAAGGCTATAATATAGCAATGGATGCCACAACCCAATAAGTTAATCTTTTGGGTTGTAGAGCTATCCAAATTCCAATGATATGCATATAGCACTTCTAAAAAATACTAAAATCAAACAAATATAAAAAATTAACAAGAGGAAGAGGTGATTTACAGTTTCGTCTCCTCTTTTCAGAGCACCCGCCACAGGGAACACAAGCACAAATAAGATAGTCTTCTTTAGAGATTATCTATACTATATAGTCTTCTTCAGAGATTATCTATGCTATTTCTTTTGTCAAGAGCCACTGACCAAACCAGAAATTGGACTTTGGATGGAACTTAAGCCACCAAATCTTCTTGTAAGGCTCAAACTATGACACATTAGGATTGAGGAAATAGGGGTATATAGCACTTTATAAATTTTGACTTGTACAACTATCACACTTTAATAACTCTTGTTTTAATAGCACCAAAAATGGAATTTGGACAAAAATACCCCCTAGCTTCTTTTCTTTTCTCTTGTGTGTCCTTCACCTTTTTCTTCCTTTTTCCAAAACCTCCATTGATGGAGCTTCAATGGAGGTGCCACCGCCGACCAGTGAGTTGACTGGCAAAACCACCGGGAAAATGTTCATCGAGTGCCAATCATTGTAACCGAAGTGTTCATTTTCATTTTCGAGTTATGTAGAGAGAGAAACGAAGCAAAACCCAAACCGTCGTGAATCTTCATCGTCTGATCTATGACAATCCATTGCGAATCTAACGAAACCGATGGTGCTAATGATCTCGGCATCGTTCGATCTTCTAGATCCAACTATCTCCGAAGTCAACCGGCGCCGTCGACGGATCGTCACTGTCACCATTGATGGAGGTCGAACAGAATAAGTCCCGAACAAACTTGAATTAAGTCTCAAAACGCATGAATAAGTCTCAAAAACGCATGAATAAGTCTCAAAAACGTATGAATAAGTCTCGAAAAAATCATGAATAAGTCTCGAAACTGCAAATAAGTCTCGAATTTTCGAGAAAAAATAAAAAGGAAAAGAGTAAGTGGGGGTATTTTGGTCTCATCACCTATTTTGGTGCTATTAAAACAAGACTTATTAAAGTGGTGCTATTTGCACAAGCCCTCCCCCAAAAAGTGCTATTTAATTTTTGAACCCGATCGAGGAAATAGGGTCAGCCCTTCAGTTTGTGATATCTGCAAGGTTTTATGTAGAGATATCGGAATCTATATCGATAAGGCAACGGGGATTCGCCGTCTGGCTTTGAGTGATACACCATTCAAAGTCATGTTCAAGAAGGCTTAAAGTTGAAGAAATCTGCTAGGGAAGATTAATATATAATATAATATATATACTTGTAAAATTACTGATTTTTAATATTGTAATAAGTGTTGCACATAGTTGTTGCACCAGCTTGTTGATCCTCAAAAAAAGTGAATGAAATTTATTATAGATTTATATTAATGGATCTTATGACTATATAAGCACCAGCGCTTGGAGGTCGAAATCGTCCTTTAATGGAGGTCAATTAAGAAGAAGATGAAAAAAAAATTAGGAAATTTTTTTCAAGTAATTTCCAAGATTTTTCATGTAATTTCCGAGACTTTTTAGGTAATATCCGAGACTTTTCATGTATTTACGAGACTTTTCATGTACTTCCGAGTCTTTTCAGGTAATTTCCAAGACTTTTTGGTCATTCCCGAGACTTTTGGTAATTTCCGAGACTTTCTGGGAAAAAATAAAAATTTCCGAGACTCTTGTTCATTTTCGAGACTTTTGGTAATTTCCAAGACTTTCTGGACAAAAATAATTTTTTTTGAGACTTTTGAATTTGGTCATTTCGAAAATTTCATTTTTGCCCAAAAAGTCTCAGAAATTACCAAAAGTCTCGGATATTACCAAAAAGACTTAGAAACTACCTGAAAAGTCTCTTGGCTGTTGGTTGTTTGTTTGGTTGTGGCCTTCAATATAGTTTGCTTTTCAAAAAAAAAAAAACTACCTGAAAAGTCTCGGAAATTACCTAAAAATGTTTTCCAATTTTTCTTAAAATTTTCTTCTTAATTGACCTCCAAGGGCCGATTTCAACCTCCATTGGAGGCCGATTTCGACCTTCATTTGAGAATGATCTGAAGAATGATTGTTATGATTACCGAAGCAATTTTTTTTTTTTTTAATAAAAAAAAAAAAGAAAAAAGAAAGAAAGAAAAAATATTGCCCTCTATATCGTAAGCAATAATATTTTGTGGATTGAATCGAATCGTTAAAATATGTAAAAAACATTTTGAGTAAACGAAAATGGATGTCATCAATGTAGGGTTCTTAACAATCATGGTGAGATGAAGTTTAGTCTAGTGTAATGAGTAAATGCTACCTTTCACTGTTTGTATGCTGAATGACTGCTGCAGTTTTGATTTCTTTTAAGTTTTTCAGAATTAGTTTTCCATCTTAATGAATTACTCACTTTTGATGCATCTGTTGAATATTTTCATCTGTGATATTACTATTTGAGTTTTTCAATTTTCCTTATCCAGATATGATCATCCACTTCTGGTAGAAGGTAGAGACAAAAGTGAGTGGGTCCTTGTCCCCTTCCTATAACAGTGCATGCACCTCCTCCCGGGACACAAGCTGCTCACGCCCGAAAGGAGAAGTCTTTCTCATTGGAACCTTTGTGGGTTCGTACTTGAAGGTGAAAGTGAATCTTGGATAGCATATGG
Organism: Acer saccharum; assembly: GCA_030490815.1. Taxonomy (NCBI): domain Eukaryota; kingdom Viridiplantae; phylum Streptophyta; class Magnoliopsida; order Sapindales; family Sapindaceae; genus Acer; species Acer saccharum. The sequence goes on along the minus strand of CM059877.1, from coordinate 18,988,941 downwards.
AAGTGTCTAATTTTGTCGCATGGGTTTTAAACTAGGTCATATCGAGTTCTGGTATATAAGGGCTAGGTCGAACCATCTCAAAAGCAACCAAATGGATGTGAAAATCGGTGGGAAATCATTTTGTACATGATGTGCAAGGGAATCTCACTCCCCTTGCCTCTATGTATTGTGCAAATAAGATTGTCCCAAGTGATAAAAATATCCCTCTGTTTTATGCAATTGTTCATTTTAAATGATTCAAAAGTTGATAAAATCTTACCGTGATCCGTGAAACACAGTTATATTTATGTACTATTGGTTTATTATTGGATGCGTTTTTTTTACGCTTATGAAAAACACCCAATAAATTCAATTTTTCCATCTTCAAGTTGTGTGATGTACAACAAGTTTTAAACTTCTGGTTCCCAACTTGGTGATTGTGATTGTGTTTTGTGCTTCACTATGTAACATCTATGTAATATGGCAACAACATCTACGTAATATGATGTATAATTTTACCGGTTACAGGTTTGTTTTGGAGTTTAATATCTTTATTTCCTTTATTCTGTTTAATTTATGTTTTATAGCTAGGCGCCTAGGCATAAGGCAGACACAGAGAGAAGAATTGTATTGTTTCTGAAGTTCACACATGGTCACATGGAGAGAAGATCAATTATCAATTCAACAAAATTCTTGCATGTTTTCATGAACTGTTGTTGACCAAAGACTCTTCAAACTGTTTCAATATAGAGATTGAGACATGATGTGTAAAGATAAGATAATAGGTTTTGACTTTCTCGATTCTAATCACATCTTTGACTTTATAATACTATATTACTCAGATATATTTGGATCCTCTATTGAGTTAGATCTTTTTCTTGATCTAAAATACTGGAAGATAACATTATGTATTTAAAGATAACGAAAGTAAAATAAATAAAAGAAATAATCTTAGCCATTGATTATTTAGGTCAGGGCAAAGATCAGCTCAACAAGGATTCAAATTCATATTACTTTTTTTTTTTTTTTTTCTTCCGTAAACCAGCTGCACGACAGAGACATTACCGACTAATAAGCTAAATGAATGTAATTAAGATAAATATGAAATGACTCATACTTCTGCACTTAAATTAAAAAAATAATAATTCCTTATATGGTATCAATAAATAACTTCAACTTACCACCGTCAAATGTGTCTCAATGATAAGAGCGTTCATTCTGCCTGACAATATCCTGAGTTCAAGTCACCGGCATTGCATATAAAATATACTTCTAGAACCACCAGCAGGATAATGTTTAAATCGAATTTTGATCGTGTGAAGTAATAGCCAGCTTGGTGGGCTAGTTAGTCAAATTTAGCCAGCCATACACGATACGTACATGTCTAATATCTCTTAAAATTCTAATCCATTGTGAATGATCATCACGCGCATTACATCAATCCACTAGCTCTATAAATTTGAACTCCTTGGGTTCTTTCATTTACACAAAAATAAAAAAAATAGAACATCGAAACAACAACAATAGCAACAATGAAATCCACATTACTTATACTGATCTCCTTCTTTATCTTTGCCTTTGTAACAAAGGCGCCATTGGTTGTGACAGCCGATTCTTCACCTGATCCGGTGCTTGACATCGCCGGTGAGAAGCTTCACACTGGCACTGATTACTACATCTTGCCGGTTGTCCGTGGGAGAGGCGGCGGTCTTACTCTTGCCTCCACCGGGAACGAAACCTGTCCTCTAGATGTTGTCCAAGAACGACAGGAGGTAGAAAATGGTCTCCCTGTAACATTTTCACCGGTGAACATAAAGAAAGGTGTCGTTCGTTTGTCCACTGATCAGAACATCAAGTTCTCCGCCTCGACAATCTGCGTCCAGTCCACGGTGTGGAAGCTGGATAGTCATGATGATTCATTGGGACAATGGTTTGTGACAACGGGAGGAGTTGAAGGCAATCCTGGTCGCGAGACAATAAGCAATTGGTTCAAGATAGAAAAGTTTGATGATGATTACAAGCTTGTTTTCTGCCCTTCAGTTTGTGATACCTGCAGAGTTTTATGTAGAGATATCGGAATCTATATCGATCAGGCCACTGGGATTCGCCGTCTGGCTTTGAGTGATACACCATTCAAAGTCATGTTCAAGAAGGCTTAAAGTTGAAGAAATCTGCTAGGGAAGATTAATAAATATAATTAATATACTTGTAAAATTACTGATGAAGTGATTTTTAACATTGTAATAAGTGTTGCACATAGTTGTTGCACCAGCTTGTTGATACTCAAAAAAAGTGAATGAAATTTATTATAGATTTATAGTAATTGATCTTATGACTATATATAATTGTACGTGGGTTTAGTATTTTTATTTTTTCTATTGTTCAAATTCAATGACTAGTAGTTTTCATTTCAGTAACCTTATTGGCATTGCTCATTATATTGTGGTTATGTTTGTTATGTCATATATGATATTATCTGCACATGCCTCCATGTACTTAATTGTATGTTGCATAAAATGTTAATTGGTACGTAATTGATAATTTTTGGAAGGGCTAAACACACTCAAGAAGACTTCTCTCAACAACTGTTAGGTAGTGAGAGGTATAACAAAATAAAATAGTGAAAACAAAGACAATATTTGGGTGAATTTACTTGACATTTCATTCAACATAAACAAGCCTTTATATAGGCAATTACAAGAAAATAATGACCAACAAATAAGGACCCATGACTACCACTAACTTTAACATGACTCATTAACAGTTACTTGCCCACAAATTAATCACACCACTAACTAGAAAATAGCACCATAACCCAACATCCCACTACACCAACAAACTAGTAAGTGGAGATAAGTTATTTGACTCAATCTAAAGACTCATGTGATGCTAAACTCAAGCACCACTTACATATAATCTCTGCATTAATTTCAACACTCCCCCTTAATGCAGAAATTTACAACGCCAAGCATGTCTCTGAAATACACAAATTTTTCATAACCTAAAGGCTTTGTAAATATGTCTGCAAGTTGCTCGTCAGTGCTGCAATAAGACATCTTGATGCTTCCTTTGTCTACCAATTCTCTGATAAAGTGATGACGTGTCTCTATGTGTCTCGTACGACTGTGGAATACTGAATTTCTTGTCATTGCAATTGTGGACTGATTGTCACAATGAACAACTGTTGGAACATTTTGATGCTGCTTCATATCTTCTAGAATTCTTCTCAGCCAAACAGCTTGGCATGCTGCTGAAGTTGCTGCCATATACTCAGCCTCTGAAGATGACAATGCAGTTGATGGTTGCTTTTTAGAACTCCAAGCGATAGCACCTGAACCAAGGTTAAAAATGTAACCTGTAGTGCTTCTACGATCATCAACTGAACCTGCCCAGTCACTATCAGAATAACCACACAACTGAAAATTATCAACATCATTAGTGTACTAGATACCATAGGAATTTGTCCCCTTCAAATATCTCAGCACCCTTTTGGCAGCTCCATAATGAAGTTTACTTGGATTTTGCATGAACCTTGACAATAACTTGTTGCAAACATAATATCAGGACGGCTATTTGTCAAATACAGCATACTTCCAATTAAACTTCTATATAAATGACCATCAATTCTTTTCTCTCCGTCATTCAAGCTGAATTTTTGATTGGTATTCATAGGAAATTTTACAGGATTACAATCTTTCATTTGAAATTTCTCAAGAAGGCCAATCAAAAATTCAGCTTGAATGACGGAGAGGAAAGAATTGATGGTCATTTATATGACAGCAAAGTTGGAGACTTTTGTCAATTTGGACAAGTCGGTGAATACAACAGTGAAGATGGGTGATGGAACATGTTTGGAGTCACATGGTAAAGGTACTGTGAAGGTAAAATCATGTGAAATTGGCTATGGCTCTGATACCAGATGATAATTTTTGGAAGGGCTAAACACACTCAAGAAGACTTCTCTCAACAACTGTTAGGTAGTGAGAGGTATAACAAAATAAAATAGTGAAAACAAAGACAATATTTGGGTGAATTTACTTGACATTTCATTCAACATAAACAAGCCTTTATATAGGCAATTACAAGAAAATAATGACCAACAAATAAGGACCCATGACTACCACTAACTTTAACATGACTCATTAACAGTTACTTGCCCACAAATTAATCACACCACTAACTAGAAAATAGCACCATAACCCAACATCCCACTACACCAACAAACTAGTAAGTGGAGATAACTTATTTGACTCAATCTAAAGACTCATGTGATGCTAAACTCAAGCACCACTTACATATAATCTCTGCATTAATTTTAACAGTAATAATAATGTGGATATAGGAATTCTTTGAGAATGGTGTAAGATAGCTTTTACATTTAGGTTCAACTTTTATCCTCAAATTTATTTAAAAGATGAAAAGGGTTAATGCATGTAGATTTATAAACTGTGTACTTGGAAACATTTACGAATTTCAAATTTATAAAGATGAAATGGCCTTGTTGTAAGGAGCTATCCAGCATAGATTGGAAGCTTTTTATTTATTTATTATTATTTTTGTTGTTTTGTTGTTTTATTGAACAAAAATAAAAAACAAATAGGTACAAAAAAAAGAGGAGAATCTGAGTCCACAAAGTCAAAAAGAGGAAAAAAACGAAAACTCTCTCCAAAAGCCAAAACATTAGCAAAATAAAAATGTTTATCGTACAAAGAACCAATCTTTTTTTTTTAAAAGCACACTTTATTCAAAAGGCCGAGGCCAAACAGCACCAACAATCGGAAATAAAAGCAAAAACCCAAGGAGACAAAAAAAAAAGAGAAAAAAGAAAGAAAGAAAAAATATTGCCCTCTATATCATAAGCAATAATATTTTGTGGATTGAATCGAATCGTTAAAATATGTAAAAAACATTTTGAGTAAACGAAAATGGATGTCATCAATGTAGGGTTCTTAACAATCATGGTGAGATGAAGTTTAGTCTAGTGTAATGAGTAAATGCTACCTTTCACTGTTTGTATGCTGAATGACTGCTGCAGTTTTGATTTCTTTTAAGTTTTTCAGAATTAGTTTTCCATCTTAATGAATTACTCACTTTTGATGCATCTGTTGAATATTTTCATCTGTGATATTACTATTTGAGTTTTTCAATTTTCCTTATCCAGATATGATCATCCACTTCTGGTAGAAGGTAGAGACAAAAGTGAGTGGGTCCTTCCTATAACCGTGCATGCACCTCCTCCCGGGACACAAGCTGCTCACGCCCGAAAGGAGAAGTCTTTCTCATTGGAACCTTTGTGGGTTCGTACTTGAAGGTGAAAGTGAATCTTGGATAGCATATGGAAGTGTCTAATTTTGTCGCATGGGTTTTAAACTAGGTCATATCGAGTTCTGGTATATAAGGGCTAGGTCGAACCATCTCAAAAGCAACCAAATGGATGTGAAAATCGGTGGGAAATCATTTTGTACGTGAAGTGCAAGGGAATTTCACTCCCCTTGCCTCCATGTATTGTGCAAATAAGATTGTCCCAAGTGATAAAAATGTCCCTCTGTTTTATGCAATTGTTCATTTTAAATGATTCAAAAGTTGATAAAATCTTACCGTGATCCGTGAAACACAGTTATATTTATGTACTATTGGTTTATTATTTGATGCGTTTTTTTTACGCATATGAAAAACACCCAATAAATTCAATTTTTCCATCTTCAAGTTTTGTGATGTATAACAAGTTTTAAACTTCTAGTTCCCAACTTGGTGATTGTGATTGTGTTTTGTGTTTCACTGATGCTACTCAACCCAAAAATTATGGCAGCAACATTTACGTAATATGATGTATAATTTTACCGGTTACAGGTTTGTTTTGGAGTTTAATATCTTTATTTCCTTTATTCTGTTTAATTTTTGTTTTATAGCTAGGCGCCTAGCCATAAGGCAGACACAGAGAGAAGAATTGTATTGTTTCTGAAGTTCACACATGCTCACATGGAGAGAAGATCAATTATCAATTCAACAAAATTCTTGCATGTTTTCATGAACTGTTGTTGACCAAAGACTCTTCAAACTGTTTCTATATAGAGATTGAGACATGATGTGTAAGGATAAGATAATAGGTTTTGACTTTCTCGATTCTAATCATATCTTTGACTTTAAAATACTATATTACTCAGATATATTTGGATCCTCTGCTGAGTTAGATCTTTTTCTTGATCTAAAATACTGGAAGATAACATTATGTATTTAAAGATAATGAAAGTAAAATAAATATAAGAAATAATCTTAGCCATTGATTATTTAGGTCAGGGCAAAGATCAGCTCAACAAGGATTCAAATTCATATTACCTTTTTTTTTTCCTTCCGTAAACCAGCTGCACGACAGAGACATTACTGACTAATAAGCTAAATGAATGTCATTTCCACCGATCTGTATTGGACGGTGACCACATTATATACATAATTAAGATAAATATGAAATGACTCATACTTCCGCACTTAAATTAAAAAAATTATAATTCTTTATATGGTATCAATAAATAACTTCAACTTACCACCGTCAAATGTGTCTCAATGATAAGAGCGTTCATTCTGTCTGACAATATCCTGAGTTCAAGTCACCGGCATTGCATATAAAATATACTTCTAGAACCACCAGCAGGATAATGTTTAAATCGAATTTTGATCGTGTGAAGTAATAGCCAGCTTGGTGGGCTAGTTAGTCAAATTTAGCCAGCCATACACGATACGTACATGTCTAATATCTCTTAAAATTCTAATCCATTGTGAATGATCATCACGCGCATTACATCAATCCACTAGCTCTATAAATTTGAACTCTTTGGGTTCTTTCATTTACACAAAAATAAAAAAAATAGAACATCGAAACAACAACAATAGCAACAATGAAATCCACATTACTTATACTGATCTCCTTCTTTATCTTTGCCTTTGTAACAAAGGCGCCATTGGTTGTGACAGCCGATTCTTCACCTGATCCGGTGCTTGACATCGCCGGTGAGAAGCTTCACACTGGCACTGATTACTACATCTTGCCGGTTGTCCGTGGGAGAGGCGGCGGTCTTACTCTTGCCTCCACCGGGAACGAAACCTGTCCTCTAGATGTTGTCCAAGAACGACAGGAGGTAGAAAATGGTCTCCCTGTAACATTTTCACCGGTGAACATAAAGAAAGGTGTCGTTCGTTTGTCCACTGATCAGAACATCAAGTTCTCCGCCTCGACAATCTGCGTCCAGTCCACGGTGTGGAAGCTGGATAGTCATGATGATTCATTGGGACAATGGTTTGTGACAACGGGAGGAGTTGAAGGCAATCCTGGTCGCGAGACAATAAGCAATTGGTTCAAGATAGAAAAGTTTGATGATGATTACAAGCTTGTTTTCTGCCCTTCAGTTTGTGATACCTGCAGAGTTTTATGTAGAGATATCGGAATCTATATCGATCAGGCCACTGGGATTCGCCGTCTGGCTTTGAGTGATACACCATTCAAAGTCATGTTCAAGAAGGCTTAAAGTTGAAGAAATCTGCTAGGGAAGATTAATATATATAATTAATATACTTGTAAAATTACTGATGAAGTGATTTTTAACATTGTAATAAGTGTTGCACATAGTTGTTGCACCAGCTTGTTGATACTCAAAAAAAGTGAATGAAATTTATTATAGATTTATAGTAATTGATCTTATGACTATATATAATTGTACGTGGGTTTAGTATTTTTATTTTTTCTATTGTTCAAATTCAATGACTAGTAGTTTTCATTTCAGTAACCTTATTGGCATTGCTCATTATATTGTGGTTATGTTTGTTATGTCATATATGATATATCTGCACATGCCTCCATGTACTTAATTGCATGTTGCATAAAATGTTAATTGGTACGTAATAATAATGTGGATATAGGAATTCTTTGAGAATGGTGTAAGATAGCTTTTACTTTTAGGTTCAACTTTTATCCTCAAATTTATTTAAAAGATGAAAAGGGTTAATGCATGTAGATTTATAAACTGTGTACTTGGAAACATTTACGAATTTCAAATTTATAAAGATGAAATGGCCTTGTTGTAAGGAGCTACCCAGCATAGATTGGAAGCTTTTTATTTATTTATTATTATTTTTGTTGTTTTGTTGTTTTGATAGGTAACATGAGATTTATTGAACAAAAATAAAAAACAAATAGGTACAAAAAAAAAAGAGGTGAATTTGAGTCCACAAAGTCAAAAAGAGGAAAAAAACGAAAACTCTTCCCAAAAGCCAAAACATTAGCAAAATAAAAATGTTTATCGTACAAAGAACCAATCTTTTTTTTGAAAAGCACACTTTATCCAAAAGGCCGAGGCCAAACAGCACCAACAATCGGAAACAAAAGCAAAAACCCAAGGAGACAAAAAAAAAAGAGAAAAAAGAAAGAAAGAAAAAATATTGCCCTCTATATCATAAGCAATAATATTTTGTGGATTGAATCGAATCGTTAAAATATGTAAAAAAACATTTTGAGTAAACGAAAATGGATGTCATCAATGTAGGGTTCTTAACAATCATGGTGAGATGAAGTTTAGTCTAGTGTAATGAGTAAATGCTACCTTTCACTGTTTGTATGCTGAATGACTGCTGCAGTTTTGATTTCTTTTAAGTTTTTCAGAATTAGTTTTCCATCTTAATGAATTACTCACTTTTGATGCATCTGTTGAATATTTTCATCTGTGATATTACTATTTGAGTTTTTCAATTTTCCTTATCCAGATATGATCATCCACTTCTGGTAGAAGGTAGAGACAAAAGTGAGTGGGTCCTTCCTATAACCGTGCATGCACCTCCTCCCGGGACACAAGCTGCTCACGCCCGAAAGGAGAAGTCTTTCTCATTGGAACCTTTGTGGGTTCGTACTTGAAGGTGAAAGTGAATCTTGGATAGCATATGGAAGTGTCTAATTTTGTCGCATGGGTTTTAAACTAGGTCATATTGAGTTCTGGTATATAAGGGCTAGGTCGAACCATCTCAAAAGCAACCAAATGGATGTGAAAGTCGGTGGGAAATCTTTTCGTACATGATGTGCAAGGGAATTTCACTCCCCTTGCCTCTATGTATTGTGCAAATAAGATTGTCCCAAGTGATAAAAATATCCATCTGTTTTATGCAATTGTTCATTTGAAATGATTCAAAAGTTGATAAAATCTTACCGTGATCCACGAAACACAGTTATATATATGTACTACTGGTTTATTATTTGATGTGGTTTTTACGCTTATGAAAAACATCCAATAAATTCAATTTTTCCATCTTCAAGTTGTGTGATGTACAACAAGTTTTAAACTTCTAGTTCCCAACTTGGTGATTGTGATTGTGTTTTGTGTTTCACTAATGCTACTCAACCCAAAAATTATGGCAGCAACATTTATGTAATATGATGTATAATTTTACCGGTTCCGGGTTTGTTTTGGAGTTTAATATTTTTATTTCCCTTATTCTGTTTAATTTTTGTTTTATAGCTAGGCATAAGGCAGACAGAAGAATTGTATTGTTTCTGAATTACATACATGATAGTTGATATAACATAAGAGTGACGAAGTATAAAGTAAATGATCTTTTGGATTGCGTTTTCATGATCGTCTATGGGAATTTTTTTTTCTCTTTCTCTTCTTATTAATATTTGAGTTTTTTACAAAAATAGCCATTTTTAAAGTGGTTTAATGATTTATAGCCTTACTGTCCCAGTTTTTCTTTTCTAACCATTTAACTATTTTATGGACAAAAATACCCAAACACTAACACAAAGTCTATTAAATTTAGTTTTTAACATATATTTTTCTCTCTTTCAAGCTTAATAAGTCATCTATCTATAAGAAAAATAGTATTTTCAAACTTCACAGCTACTGTATTTTTTATTTTTATGTTCATTAATTTATATGAAAATCAATTTTTTTATCTACATTGTTTTCTTCTCAAATAATACAATTGTCTCAGTATTCAACTCCTCCAAGCTTTTCTTCTGAGGGGTTCACCATATGCTTATGTTGTATTGGACAGTGGGTGAATGTCTATTTCTTAAGTTTTCACATGTATTGTTCTAATTGAAGCTATTGTTAGGCAATATAAAGTTCTATGTATCTTCTGGCATTTCATTACAGGTAACACCATTCTTTGCATTTAATTTGTTAAATCTAAAATATTTATTATGTGAATCATCATATATGAATGGAATAGACAATAAAAAAAATGGGGAAAGAAGATAAATTTTAAACTATGGCCATCAAAATGCTTTATATTTATTTTTTTTTTTAGAAAAGCTGATTATATAAAAGGCACAAGGCCAAGAACGAACAAGGAAGACAAAAGCAAGGCAAAGAGCAAAAAAATGCTTTATATTCATGGAAAAGGAAATACTTGTTTGTGTGCCCTTCAACCCTTGACCCTTGTTACAAAGGTTTTATATGTGGATGGAGAAAATAAGTTGTTGGCATGGTGTCATCCCACCACAAATCATGTTGCGGCAAGATAAGCGGTACTTGTTTTAACAAATCCACTTTCGATTAAGATGGTGGAAGGTGGTACATATGGGAAGTACAACCCCATAATCAAACTTAAGTGCGCTCATGAGGTCTTCAAGTTCAGCTTCGAAGCTCCTTCTTTCGCCGGTAACATGACAAAAGAAGAATAAAAAATAATAACTTCCTCTGCTTATTGTAATGGTAGTATTAGATGATAATTTGGGAGTCTTAGTCTTGTTCGTGGATATTGTAATGTGATATGTTGATGATTGTTTTTTAGTTTTAATAATGTGAGGAGTTATTGGTGTTGATTTTGATCTTCTTCTTATTTTAACTTGAATGGATACCTCCTCTCCATCTTCTATGCTTTTCTGTTGAACTCTCATGACTAAATGGATGAATGATGAGGAGAATATGCTTCGGCCTGAGAGATAGGGGTAGACTCAATCTGGATGAGGAACTGGAAAAATCTGGGATTTATATTCGAGTTTTTGAATGCACTATTTAAACGCCTAAGCTTTCTACAAAGCTTGAGCTAGAAAAAACAAATCAGGAAAGTTGATATAAAATAATTGAAATAATCAATAGAGAGATTGATGTTTACGACGAAAAGGTGTTAACATAACTTATACAATTGTATTTGAGAAGAAAACAAAGTGAAAAAAAAAAAAAATGATTTTCATGTAAATCAGTTTAGATTAAAAAAAAAATAAAAAATACAGTAGTTGTGAAGTTTAAAAACACTATTTTTCTTATAAATGGATGACTTTAAGCCTAAAGATATAATGATTTATGATGAAAAATTAAATTTAATAGACTTTATGTTAGTGTATAGGGTATTTTTGTCCTTCTAATAATTAAATGGCTAGAAAAAAAAAAAGCAAGGACAACATGGCTATAAATCATTAAACTACTTTAAAAATGGTTATTTTCATAAAAAAAACCTCTTAATATTTTATTAATTGTGAGATTTATTTTATTTTATTTTTGAGTTTTTAATAATTTTAATGTTTATTTGAGTTTAATAATTATAGGTAGAATTTCACATAAGTCCTACCTTTTTGGTGATTTGTCACCTTTATAAATGTCTTTCCAAATTCATCACTTTAGTCCTTACTTTTTCCAAAACTCATCACTTTAGTCCATTTGACCAAATATGTGAAAGTCAACTATTTTAAAACATGTGAAAGTACATTTTTACCCCTATTACTATTTAATTTAGCTAAAATGATTATCTTAGCTTTAAATTAAAATGAAAAACAATAAAATTCTCAATAATAAAATCTTAAATAAAAATATTACAAAAAAAAAAGCTTAAATAAATAATTAAAAAATCCATTAATTTTTTCTTATTTTGTATTTTTTTCATAATGGATTTTTATTTAGTTAAAATGATTATCTTAGCTTTAAATTAAATTGAAAAACAATAAAATTCTCAATAATAAAATCTTAAATAAATAGATTACAAAAAAAAAAAAATAATAATAATGAAAATAAATCATTTAAGCTAAGATAATCATTTTAACTAAATTAATATCCATTATGACTACAAAAAAATATAAAATAAAATAATGGATTTTATTATTATTATTTATTTAAGATTTTATTATTGAGAATTTTATTATTGTTCATTTTAATTCAAAGCTAATATAATTATTTTAGCTAAATTAAACAGTAATAAGGGCAAAAGTGTACTTTCATAGATTTTAAAATAGTTGACTTTAACATATTTGGTCAAATGGACTAAAGTGATGAGTTTTAGAAAAAGTAAGGATTAAAGTGATAAATTTGGAAAGATATTTATAAATGTGACAAATCACCAAAAGGGACTTATGTGAAATTATACCATAATTATATATGAATTAGAATATTAAGACATCTTCAAACTGTTTCTATATTATCTACTGTACATAGAGATTGAGACATGATGTGTAAAGATAAGATAATGGGTTTTTTCTCGATTCTAATCACATCTTTGACTTTATAATACCATATTACGTCTTTTTTAGTGTACCAGCTGAGGCGGAGACGTACATTACCTATTAATAAGCTAAATGAATGTTATTTCCACTGAGCCGACCATATTATATACATAATTAAGATGAAGTTGGAATGAATCATACTTCCGCATTTAAATAATAATAAAAAAAAAATTCTTTATATGGTATCAATAAATAACTTTAAATAATTACCACATGTCCAATGTGATTCAATGTTAAGAGCGTTTATTCAATCTGGTAATATCTCGAATTCGAGTCTCTGGCATTACCGATAGATAAAAAAATAATTTTTAACTTATGAACTTATGAACTTAATATGTACACATTAATATTTTCCTTATGTAAAATATACTTAGAACCACTAGCAGAATCATGTTTAGACCGAATTGTGATTGTGTGAAGTAATAGCTTGGCGGGCTAGTCAAATTTTGCTAGCTATACAAGTCTACCACAACTACATATCTTAGGAATTCTAATTACTTGTTTAATCGGTCGATATCCTAAGTTCAAATCACGACACTACAAGTGGCATCATCATGCACCATATCCAACTCTATAAATTTGAACTCTTTCGGTTCATTCATTGGCACAAAATAAAAACGAAAACAAAAACAATAGCAACAATGAAACCCACATTACTCATACTGATCTCCTTCTTTATCTTTGCCTTTGTAACAAAGGCGCCATTGGTTGTGACAGCCGATGCTTTACCTGATCCGGTGCTTGACATTAACGGTGAGAAGCTTCTCGCTGGCACTGATTACTACATCTTGCCGGTTGTCCGTGGGAGAGGTGGCGGTCTTACTCTCGCCAGCACCGGGAACGAAACCTGTCCTCTAGATGTTGTCCAAGAACGAAACGAGGTAGAAAATGGTCTCCCTGTAATATTTTCACCAGTGAACATAAAGAAAGGTGTCGTTCGTTTGTCCACTGATCAGAACATCAAGTTCAATGCCTCGACAATCTGCATCCAGTCCACGGTGTGGAAGCTGGATAGTCATGATGATTCATTGGGACAATGGTTTGTGACAACCGGAGGAGTTGAAGGCAATCCTGGTCGCGAGACAACGAGCAATTGGTTCAAGATAGAAAAGTTTGATGATGATTACAAGCTTGTTTTCTGCCCTTCAGTTTGTGATATCTGCAAGGTTTTATGTAGAGATATCGGAATCTATATCGATCAGGCAACGGGGATTCGCCGTCTGGCTTTGAGTGATACACCATTCAAAGTCATGTTCAAGAAGGCTTAAAGTTGAAGAAATCTGCTAGGGAAGATTAATATATAATATAATATAATATAATATATATACTTGTAAAATTACTGATTTTTAATATTGTAATAAGTGTTGCACATAGTTGTTGCACCAGCTTGTTGATCCTCAAAAAAAGTGAATGAAATTTATTATAGATTTATATTAATGGATCTTATGACTATATAAGCACCAGCGCTTGGAGGTTGAAATCGTCCTTTAATGGAGGTCGATTAAGAAGAAGATGAAAAAAAATTAGGAAATTTTTTTCAAGTAATTTCCAAGATTTTTCATGTAATTTCCGAGACTTTTTAGGTAATATCCGAGACTTTTCATGTATTTACAAGACTTTTCATGTACTTCCGAGTCTTTTCAGGTAATTTCCAAGACTTTTTGGTCATTCCCGAGACTTTTGGTAATTTCTGAGACTTTCTGGGAAAAAATAAAAATTTCCGAGACTCTTGTTCATTTTCGAGACTTTTGGTAATTTCCAAGACTTTCTGGACAAAAATAATTTTTTTTGAGACTTTAGAATTTGGTCATTTCGAAAATTTCATTTTTGCCCAAAAAGTCTCAGAAATTACCAAAAGTCTCGGATATTACCAAAAAGACTTGGAAACTACCTGAAAAGTCTCTTGGCTGTTGGTTGTTTGTTTGGTTGTGGCCTTCAATATAGTTTGCTTTTCAAAAAAAAAAAAAAAAAAAAAAAACTACCTGAAAAGTCTCGGAAATTACCTAAAAATGTTTTCCAATTTTTCTTAAAATTTTCTTCTTAATTGACCTCCAAGGGCCGATTTCAACCTCTATTGGAGGCCGATTTCGACCTTCATTTGAGACCTCCATTAGAGGTCGAATTGACCTCCAATGGAGGTCTTTCACCTCCATTTATGGAGGATTTTGAAAAAAAAAAAAAAAAAATAGTGAAGAAGGTTACTGTGAGGGGCATTTTTGGAAAGAACTCATTTTATGTGCCATTTAAACTTAATTTATTAAAGGAGTGATAGTCTTAAAATACCACCTTAAAAAGGTGCTATATAATTTTTGAACCCGGATATAAAGTGGGTTATGTTTGTTATGTCATATATGATATATCTGCACAAGGGCCAGTCTTGAGATTTCGGGTGCCCAAGGCGAACTAAAAAATTGAGGCCCCCCAATCCCGACTTTTCATATATTTTTACTTGATTTTTTTCTCTAGTAAATACTTATAAAAATCATTATAATAACAAAAAAATCAAGACTAAATTCTAACAAAACTAAAATAGAAAAATGAAATTCTAACATAATATATACAAAATTCAAGAACAATTCTAGCAATGCATACAAAAAAATTCAAGAACAATTTTTTCTATTTGGTAGTTGGGTTTCTGAATCCTTACTTTCGGGTTCCATAATACATAATACATACAAAATTTTAACAAAACTTAAAATAGAAAACGAAAAGAGGTTTTTCGGATTAGAAGAAGAAGAAGAAGGAAAAGTGGTGTTAAATTACCTTCTAAAACAACTACGATTAATTTCAAGAAGAGAGCTTCCAAATTCCAAACTAAGATCAATTACTTTCCCACTAATTCCAGTTTCATAAGAAGCCAAGAACAAAGCTGAGAGCTGCCAAGTGCCAAAGAAGTAAAGAACCCTAAAAAATTTCGAATGTCTGATACAATGAATTGCAATTTGCAATTTGATATGTTGTGGTTGGGTAAGCATAATGATTTTGTCTATAAAAAAAAGCATAATGATTTTGTTTCTTTAATTGGCCTTTTTTTTAACAAAAAAAAAAAAAAAAAAAAAAAACATATGGGTTGTAAATAAATATTTCTTTGATAGGCCTTTTAAATGATAATTGGCATGAGGGTTGTTTTTTTTTTTTTTAAAACTCTACTCGGGCATAAAGATATAATACACAGTAAACTGAATTTGAGAGCCCTTGGAAAACAGGGACCCTAGGCGGCCGCCTCGTGGGCCTATGCCCAGGGATGGCCCTGATCTACACATGCCTCCATGTACTTGCATGTTGCATAAGATGTTAATTGGTATATAATAATGTTATATTCTTCAAACTGGTTTCAACATAACAATCTGTACACCAAGTTCTTTTTTGTAGTATTATACTATTATATAAATTCGGGGTTTTTTTAGGGAGGGGAGAGAATTTGAACCCGTAACCTCGTGGTGCAGGTGTGAAGGGTTTACTATTGGACCTATACCATCTCGTCATCTGTACACCAAGTTCAAAACTTCAAGTTCCTAACTTGATGATTGTGTTTTGTGTTTTACTAAATGAAGTTTTATATGGCAGCACCATCTACTTAATATGATCTATAATTTTATGAGTTACGGGTTTGTTTTGGAGTTTGATCGATCTCGGAGATCGACGAACGATCTTTAAATTTTTAAATTTTTGATTGTTTTATATGTCACTATTGTTTGGATTATGGATTAAAAAATGAAAATAACCTTTAAACCATTAAATTTGATTAACAATCGACTAATAGAAGGACTTTATTATATTGATATATTTTGGAACAGTTAAGGATCACGCAAGTAAACAAAAAAAACAGGGACCAAATTTGATTATCACCATAAAAGAAGAAACCTCTCCAAAACAAAATTTTTTTTTTCTTTTAAACACGACTTATTATCAATTCATCTCAATTTCGTTCTAAAAAACTCTAAGAATTTGGTCCCTTATAAGTTATAACATCAAATTTTGCACCTTTTTTTTTTTTATTGTCTACTGCATTTTGTGATGACAATTTTTTTTTTAAGTGATTCTGATTTATATTTACACCACTTGGGTCAAACTTTTAAAAAGTATCATTTTAACATAATTAGGTACACATATTTTATTACAATCAATGGCGGACTTAGGCCTAGCTAGGGTGGGCAGCCCACCCTATATATATATATATATATAAAATAAGTTTTTTCATAGTTCTAAATACATTCCATTTAATTCTAAGTATATCTTAGTCCAATTCTAATTCAAACTTAACTTACCATATTTTTCTGTATCTTTACAATAGCCCAATAACTTAAAATTATACATCAAACTTATTAAAGCTCATTGTATTTCCTTAACCAAGCGAAAGATCAAATGGAGAAATTTTAACCATTTATTAACTCAAAAATCAAATTAGAAATTTTAACCCCTAACAACAACTAAAAGTAGTAGATTTACCATATAAATTAATTTCCAAGTCTCCAAGAATTTCAATTTTATGAGTTTTCATAGCTTTTGGATTTATGGAGGTATACAGATGTTGGCATGAGAAAATCGTAAGTTATATTTATATTTATATTTATATTTTTAAGTTTATGTAGTAAAATTAATTATAAAATTAAGTTTTATTTTCGGCTATGAAACTTGTCTAAATGTCTTTGTACAACAAGATGGATGATGAGTTTCTTGGGAATTGTATGGATGTTTATATTGAAAGAGAACTTGCTGATACAATTGATTCAGATTCCGTAATAGATGCTTTCGCTTCTTTGAAGCCTCGGAAGTCAAAATTTAAGTAGGATCTTATTGTATTTACATTGCATGCGTATTTCATTTTTATTTTCTTGTGTTTTTTCTTGGTTAGAATATGTATTTGAGGGTAATGCTCATTATGTCCCCTGACTAGGTATACTTTTTTATTTAAATTAATGAAAATTCTCTCGTACTATTGAGAGTCGTCATCAAAATGATTTTTATTTTATTTTTTATTATGTAGTATAATTTTTTATTGATATGAAATTATTCACAGCCCACCTAGAAAAAAATTTCTGATTTCGCCTCTGATTACAATATATGTTTTCTGATATTGATTGTGATTGTTAATGGTTGCACACTGTTTTTTAATGTTTTAGTTCATATATAATTTACAGTATTCTGACTGAAACGAAGTTTATGAAAACTATTATAATTAAATTCCTTTAATCACACAATCCCGGATAGAAGATGATCATTATCAATCAACATTTTGCTTCGATCAATTCGACCAAATTATGGCACTGTTCTGTCATATCCCTTGCATGTTCTCAATTCTCATTAACTGTTGTTGACCAAAGAAAAAATATTGCCCTCTATATCATAAGCAATATAATTTTGTGGATTGAATTGAATCGTTATAATATGTAAAAAAAACCTTTTGAGTAAACGAAAATGGATGTCATCAATGTAGGGTTCTTAACAATCATGGTGAGATGAAGTTTAGTCTAGTGTAATGAGTAAATGCTACCTTTCAAACTAAACTTTACTTCTGGGAAGACTGTCATTCTTAAAGATGTCTTGCATACCCCAGAAATAAAAAGAATTTGGTTTCTGGTTATCTCCTTAACAAAGTGGAAGGGTCGGTTTAGGTCGGATGGCTTAGAATCCATTAAAAAAAAAAAAAAAACTTTGATTAAAAAGGTTATGAATCGTCTTAAAATTGTTGCTGCAAAATTCTTCAATACAAATAGTTGCTGGAAAGTATTTCAAAAATAAATTTTGTTGCTGGAAGTTATTTTTAAAATAAAATTTTGATGCTGGAAATTATTTTAAAAAACAATTTTGCTGCTGGAAAATATTTCAAACAATACAGAATATAATTAGAATAGAAAAACCTGGAAAGTGGCTGAGTCGCGGACAATGTCGCTCTCTTTAAGATGTTTCGCGGTTCTGCACTAATTGTGCAAGCAGTTCCAAAGTTGCCACGTCGTCCCCAGGATAAAACAGCCCAGAATCACATCTGTCTCGAAACTTCTTTGCACAAAGAAGAACCAGAATGCTCAAACTCTTTCAAAGATTGCTCTGAATACTAACAAGGAACACTCAAGAATTTCTTTTATAATTATAACAGAGAGCTTTTGTTGTTTCAAAATGTCGTGTTCTTTGTGAATGAGGCAAAGCCTCTATTTATAGGATTAGGAAATCAAAACTGAAATATAAAAAATTAACACCAGCCATTATAACGAAATAAAAACTAATTTAGCAATAAACACAATTTTTAAATAAAAAAAACATTTTATAAGTTGTTATCAATTAGGATCAAGATCCTTTGATTGGCTTGTTTTTCCTTGACTTTCCATAATCCAATGACACCTAAGCAAAATACAAAATATATTGTCCAGATTGGTTCACTTTTTTTCTCTCTCATCCAACTTGATATTTGAATTACACTTGAAGAATGCCAAGGAAAAACAAGGGCCAAGGAGAGGATCCCAACTCTATCAATTAACAACATTCATACAAAAGGTTTTTATAATATTTAAACAAATTAAAGTTTTCATATAACAACCTCAAAAAGTTTTATAATAATTTGCTCATAAAGAATCATTTTATAACAGTTCAACAAAAAAACATAATTGCAACAGTTATGCAATTTTTGAATTCAAGATTTTTTAAATACACTTTTAACAATCCCCCACTTGTATTTAAAAATAATAAGTTCATCGAGCAATATTTTATATGATTGTGCATAAGTAAAGTTGTCGTGTGACTTGAATCTTTACATAGTGATGATGCTTCTGTATATACTAGAGTAATTCGTAGTTTTGAACTCTATCACGGACAACACCGCACACACAACCATACTAGAGTTAAGTTCTAAAACCAGCACTTTACGGCCATGTGCTAATATCCCAGTATAGTGAACGCTCTAGAAATTTTGCCCAAAATTTCATAAGAAGCGACCTCTCTTCCACATTCACATAGGTGAGCCTATCACAAATACTCATGTAGCTAGGTACTCAACTCCACATAGAGTATAGAGCTCATTAAGAGTTATATCTAACTCAACCTTAAATCACTTCAGGATGTCATGCTCCATAGGGATGGACTTGGTGTGTTAACCATATATCACAATAGCATGATTCCACATATCACTTCATGACTTGTTATTACCCTTTGAACCTACTTTTTGGGATCTTTAGTCTGTAGGTTGGGTTACCATCACAAGTGACTCAACTATCAATGGGCTTTAGTCCTATCCCTTTCGAGGTTTTCCAAACCTTTTCTCGTGCTAATCCTTTCGTTAAAGGATCAGCCAAGTTCTCCTCAGACCGTACATGATCCACTCTTACAAATCCAGTTGAGAGAAAATCTCTAACTGTACTGTGCTTGCAACGTATTTGTCGCCTCTTGCCGTTATAATAACGGTTCTGGACTTTTGCAATAGCCGCGGTACTATCGCAGTGAATAAGGACGGCTGGTACCGGTTTCTCCCATAAAGGGGTATCTGATAACAGACTTCTCAACCAATCTGCTTCCTCACTAGCAGTAGCTAGTGCTATCATTTCTGACTCCATTATGGATTGAGCCAAAATAGTCTGTTTCTTAGACTTCCATGATATTGCACCTCCAGCGATACTAAAAATGTATCCACTAGGCCTTGGAATCATTAGAAAGAGTATTCCAATCAGCATCACTGTAACCTTCAAGTAAAGTGGGAAACTTTCCATAATGTAATCTGAGGTTCATTGTTCTCTTGAGATAACACATTACTCTCTCAAGAGCATGCCAATGCTCATTACCAGGTCTACTAGTAAACCTACATAGTACTCCCACAGCATAAGCTATATCAGGCCTAGTGCAATCAGTAGCATAACGAAGGCTACCAATGATGCTCGCATACTCATTTTGTCTAACACTGTTGCCAGTGTTCTTGAACAACTTTTCACTAGGATCATATGGAGTACATACAGGTTTACAGTCAAAGTAATTATATTTCTTTAGAGTTTTCTCAATATAATGAGATTGATCCAAAGAAATTCCCTTTTTTGACCTAGTTATTTTTATACCCAGGATTACACTAGCTTCACCTAAATCTTTCATTGCAAAGTTAGCAGTTAATAAACATTTAACAGCATTCACAGCATGAATATTTGAGCCAAAAATAAGCAAGTCATCCACATACAAACATATAACTGTGCAAACATCATTCTCAGATTTATAATGAATGCACTTGTCACTTTCATTAGATCTAGGTTCACTATTATATACCAACCCCCACTAGATCCCCCACTATTTCTTAATTTAAAGGGAAATTTATTAGAGCCATATTCCAACCCTCTATCACTATGAAATCTTTTAACTTTCAGGTTAAAAAGATTTTCTATTTCACTTAAAAAAATTTGAACATGTTTATAGCTTCACTTTTGATCTTCAAAAGATAGACATAGGAAAAATAAGAACAATCATCTATAAAGGTAATAAAGCACCTTTTTCCATTTCTAGTTAAAATTCCTTCAAATTCACAAATATCAGAGTGAATTAGGTCAAGAGGTTCAGAAACCCTAATAACTGATTTATGAGGGGTTTTTGTGATTTTCGCTTGTATTCACATTTTTCAAAATCTTTTAGAGGTAGTTCTGGAATTAAACCTAGGCTACTCATATTTTTTTACTAGTCTTTTGTTGATGTGACAAAGTCTGGAATGCCAAATATTAAAAGAACAAAACATGTAAGCAGAAATATTAAAAGAAATTTTTTTTTTTTTTTTGAAATGGCACAATTTATTAACGAGAGGCCACAAAGGGCAAGGCAAAGAAACCATAACAACCAAAAAAAAGAAAAAGAAAGAGCAAACAATCAAGAAACAGCCACAACAAAGGTTGAAGCTAGAAAAACCAACAGAAAACACTACAACAACACTAACCAAACATAACATCAACATTAAGTTTGAACATACCCTCAGTGGCATAGCCTTTGCCAACAAAAATTCCATTTTTGGTGAGAGTAAACAAATCTGCTCCAATAGTCTGAATGAATCCTGCCTTGTTGAGGAGATAACCAGATACCAAATTCTTTCTTATTTCTAGGGTATGCAAAACATCTTTAAGAATGATAGTCTTCCCAGAAGTAAAATTTATTTCAACTTCCCCACTACCAGCAACAACGGTGGAGTGTGAGTCACCCAACAACACCTTTTTGTCCACAGCATTAGAATAAGACTTAAACATCGCTCTATCATAGCAGACATGGCAAGAAGCACCAATGTCTACCCACCATCCCTCGGATCCATCAACTAAGTTGACTTTTGAAATCGTAGCAACCAGTTGGTCTATGGTTAAGTTAGCCTGAGAAGCAGGACGTGCAACTCGCTTATTTCGGCAATTCCGAGCAAGATGCCCTGGCTTGCCACAGTTATAGCAAGAAAACTGTGACGAATCATTGTTCCATGAGGGAGGTTGTTGCTTATTATGATTTTACGAAATCTGACTATGTGTTTTGTTGTTGCGGTACTTATTCTAATTCCGGTTCTGGTTCTTCATGTTCTTGGCTCCCGGTTTCAGAACAACAGAGGTCTTGTTCATGTTGAAATTCTGGTTGTTTGTCATAACAAGAACTTCTTCTTTTAGCTCTTGTTTTCTGGCCGTTTCCTCGATTCGAAGGCGTGTGATCAAACTCTCTAGGGAAAACTCCTTGGTCTTGTGTCTCAGCTGGTTCTTAAAGTCTTTTCAACTTGGGGGCAGCTTGTCAATGATCACTGCTACTTGGAATTGATCATCCAGGTTTATACCTTCAGACGTGATCTCATGGGCAATCTTCTACAACTCATGTGACTGAGCTTCGACTTGTCATCTGTCATTTGATACTTTAAGTAGTGGCTGACAGCAAATTTTTTAGCTCCAGCCTCGTTAGTATCATATTTTTTCTGAAATGCATCCCACACATCTTTTTCGGTATTAAAAGTAGTGTAATAATCATATAAATTATCAGACAAACCATTAAGAATATAATTTTTACAAATAAAATCATCTGCAGTCCATTTCTCTATAGCTGCAGTTTGTTCAGCGGTTGGTTTTTCAGGAAGAACCAATTTTTCAGTGTTAACAATAGTGGCTAATTTTTTGGTCGTCAAATAAAAAAGCATTTTTTGTTTCCAGCGTTTAAATTGAACACCTTCAAAACGAAAAGGACGGTTTAGGTCGGACGACTTAGAATCCATTAAAAACAAATCTTTGATTAAAAGGGCTATGAAACGTCTTAAAATTGTTGCTGCAAAATTCTTCAATACAAATAGTTGCTAGAAAGTGTTTCAAAAATAAATTTTTGTTGCTGGAAATTATTTTTTAAAAACAATAATGCTGATGGAAAATATTTCAAACAGTACACAATCTAATTAGAGTAGAAAAACCTAGAAAGTGGCTGAGTCGCGGACAATGTCGCTCTCTTTAAGACGTTTCACGGCTCTGTCCTAATTGTGCAAGCAGTTCCAAAGTTACCACGTCGTCCCCAGGATAAAACAGTCCAAAATCCTCTGTGTCTCGGAACTTCTTTGCACGAAGAAGAACCGAAATTCTCAAACTCTTTCAAAGATTGCTCGGAATACTAACAAGGAATACTCAAGAATTTCTTTTAAAATTATAAGTGAGAGCTTTTGTTGCTTAAAAAAAATGTTTTTTGTGAATGAGGCAAAGCCTCTATTTATAGGATTAGGAAATCAAAACTGAAATATAAAAAATTAACACCAGCCATTAAAACGAAATAAAAAACTGATTTAGCAATAAACACAATTTTTAAATAAAAAAAGGTTTTATAAGTTGTTATCAATTGACAGCATTCATACAAAAGGTTTTTATAATATTTAAACAAATTAAAGTTTTCAGATAACAACCTCAAAAACGTTTTATAATAACTAGGTATTGAAGCTCATGCAAGGCATGTGCTTGTGTCAATAACTGGATTAAATTCTTGCAAGCTGTATAAAATGTTAACAGGAGTTTTACATTGTTTACAAACATGAAATTGTAAAATATTGATATCTTGAGACTTCCTAGCATCAATCATATGATAGGACAAATAGATTCATATATCATGCTAAAGTTCAATATCCATACATCTCATAAAAATGATTGCTTTCACCTTCCTTCAGTGTCATAAGTAGCTAAATCACTTTCATGCTTTGCCTTGTGTATGTTTTGGATATAAATTGGGAAGTAAGGAGATGGCAACCAAGACTGCAAGAAAAAAAAATGGGTAGCTGTAATGTTGAAAAGAAACAGAAAAATATCTAAATAAGCATAACTCATGGTGATGTGAACAAGAATCGTGAAAATGAAAGAAGCAACTGGATTGAAACCTATATGGTTACACAGATAAATATATGAATACAAATTGTAAATACTGTAAATGGCAAATGATATACTAAATATTGAGATAAACATATTTTAGAAGGTAAAAACATTTTCTTTCAAACAAATCATCGCTTTTTCGGTGCAATTCAATGACAATTTTTAAGTTGATTTAAAGGTAAAGAGACCCAACAAAACAGCTAACCAAGACATACCCACAACATCCACTGAAGGGACTTCAGTTTCATTCAACATTGTGACGATCTTCTTCACTTCCTCAGCTGTCCCATTCTGCCACCAAATTTAAAAAAAAAAAAAAAAAAAAAATCTCAATTAAGTCATTAACTAACTCGCAAACAACTTGATCCAAATCAAGTCTCAAATTAATATAATCCTTACATTGAAACAACATAAATTCACTAAATCTAATTTTTTTTTTTGGTACTAAAAAGTTGCACTTGTTCCTCTTCCTTGATGCATCTCTTTATTCCAATGGAAAATTCGATTTCTTTTTATAATTGCTGCAACAAAAAAACTGAACCCCAGACCTTGTGGGAGCAAACCACAGACTTGACCATTATACTAATCCCTCATTAGTGCCAAACCTCTACATCTCATGCACTCACTAAGCTATTACACCTACATTTTCTAACACCAACAATGCCTCCTGTAGAGCTAGCTACCAGTTTAATTGACTAATATATCCAGGGCAGCCCGCATAGCATTTGCTTGAAGATTCTGAATGCTTCTGCAATATGATTCTAGCAGAAACAAATCAACCCAAATTCGGTGTACCTTTCTAACAAACAAAATAATGCAATTTATCATAAAAAAAAAAAAAGGGGCTTAATAAAATTGATTTCAAATGCTTGATTACCAATTGCAGACTCCTTCTCATCATTGCGCAGAAGCTCATCCGCTTCTTCAACTGTTTCTGTTGTCACAGGTGGGCCTCCAAAGCTCATGTGATTATATTCCAACAATGAAGCCTTGTCAAATCCATAACCGGGTTCTGAACATGCGAATTTCAGAGAAGCTAATTAGATATTCAAATATGTCAAAATAACAAGTGATTCGAAAAAACTCAAAATTGCTTTACCTCTTCTACTATTCACCCGCTTTTCAAAAAGCCGAATTGGGTCAGACCCTGCTAAACATGAAGCGTAAATTATTAACCTGCCAATGAACCCAAAAAAGATGACATGGAAATCACTGATTCAGCATAGTTGCATTACATACAAACATAAAATATGAAACAGAAACGAATAATCAAGATTATCAAAAACACATAATTGTCTAAAGCCTACCCTCTACTTGCTAGTCAAAATTAAAATATTAGAATCTAGTATTGACAGTAACAAAAAGGAGTATGATAATTGTACAAAGCTAGCTCTGGGGCGGCTCTGGGACTGCAAAACCTGCCGCTCTTGTCAATCTTGGGCATGGAAGTGGTGGCTTCAGAGCAGAATGGTTTTTAAAAAGAGCAGCAGGATTCATGAAAAACAACAAACCTTAACTGATATGGGGTTGAATCTCAGTTGAGGAATCAAGAAAATTAGAATAAAAATTGCAGAAGAAAAAAGGCGAATTACCTATACATCCTCTTATGTGTCTATAGATCATGTTCTATTTTCAGGCATCAGAAAACCAAAGTCCTAAATTCCCAATAAAAGAGACATTCACTGGTTTAAGTTATAGAATATAAGTAAATTAAACCAATTAATTGGATAAAAAATATCAATAATAATTTAAAAAAAAAAAAAAAAAAACAATTAACTGAACTGAAAACATGTAAAAAAGCATGGATTCACATTCCCTAAAAAAAATAAAAAAAAAATAAAAAAAAAAAAAAAACCTCAATAAATCAAACCCACACCATCTCCAGAAAAAAGAGAAAACAACCCAATCTCAGATTCAATCCACAATGACTCAAGGATTCATGAAAAACAACAAATATGGGATTGAAATCTCAGTTGAGAAATCTAGAAAATTGGAATAAAAATTGCAGAAGAAAAAAACGTTAATTACCTGTAGTGAGAGACCCTGAGCAAACGATCCTCTTGTTTTGGTCTGGAGGTGGGAATGGCTCTGATATCTATCTCTGTTGATGTCTTTATCTCAGATATATATCTGTATTCATGCCTATCTCAAATCTCATATTAATCTTTACACCGCTTGACTCTCTTACTCTGCTTGACTCTCTGCTTTTTCTTTTCTCTCAACTCTCAACTTACACCGCTAGACTCTCTGCTTTCTTTTTTCTCTCAACTTACACCGCTTGACTCTCTGCTTTCTCTTTTCTGTCAATTGAAGTTCATTTTTGTTTTTTTTATTAATTGTTAATCATAAAGCATAAAGCAAATGGCAAATTTGCAAAATGTCCTCACATAATATACATTTGCAAAATGTCCTCACGTAATTATATATTATGTGAGGGTTATATCTGTACTTTTACCTACAAACAAAAACTCAAACAAAAATGGGATGCTAGAATCCCACCGACCAACTCGTACTTTTAATATAGTAAGGATTTTCTCATAAAGAATCATTTTATAACAGTTCAACAAAAAAACATAATTGCAACAGTTATGCAATTTTTGAATTCAAGATTTTTTAAATACACTTTTAACAATCCCCACACTTGTATTTAAAAATAATAAGTTCATCGAGCAATATTTTATATGATTGTGCATAAGTAAAGGTGTCGTGTGACTTGAACCTTTATATAGTGATGATGTTTCTGTATATACTAGAGTAACTCGTAGTTTTGAACTCTATCACGGACAACACCGCACACACAACCATACTAGAGTTAAGTTCTAAAACCAGCACTTTACGGCCATGTGCTAATATCCTAGTATAGTGAACGCTTATGAAATTTTGCCCAAAATTTCATAAGAAGCAACCTCTCTTCCACATTCACATAAGTGAGCCTATCACAAATACTCCTGTAGCTAGGTACCCAACTCCACATAGAGTATAGAGCTCATTAAGAGTTATATCTAACTCAACCTTAAATCACTTCAGGATGTCATGCTCCATAGGGATGGACTTGGTGTGTTAACCATATATCACAATAGCATGATTCCACATATCACTTCATGACTTGTTATTACCCTTTGAACCTACTTCTTGGGATCTTTAGTCTGTAGATTGGGTTACCATCACAAGTGACTCAACTATCAATGGGCTTTAGTCCCATCCTTTTCGAGGTTTTCCAAACCTTTTCTCGTGCTAATCCTTTCGTCAAAGGATCAGCCAAGTTCTCCTCAGACCGTACATGATCCACTCTTACAACTCCAGTTGAGAGAAAATCTCTAACTGTACTGTGCTTGCGACGTATTTGTCGCCTCTTGCCATTATAATAACGGTTCTAGATATTTGCAATAGTCACGGTACTATCGCAGTGAATAAGGATGGCTGGTACCGGTTTCTCCCATAAAGGGGTATCTGATAACAGACTTTTCAACCAATTTGCTTCCTCACTAGCAGTAGCTAGTGCTATCATTTCTGACTCCATTGTGGATTGAGCCAAAATAGTCCGTTTCTTAGATTTCCATGATATTGCACCTCCAGCGATAATAAAATGTATCTACTAATGGCCTAGGAATCATCAAAAAGAGTATTCCAATCAGCATCACTGTAACCTTCAAGTACATCGGGAAACTTTCCATAATGTAATCCGAGGTTCATTGTTCTCTTGAGATAACGCATTACTCTCTCAAGAGCATGCCAATGCTCATTACCAGGTCTTCTAGACCTACATAGTACTCCCACAGCATAAGCTATATCAGGCCTAGTGCAATCAGTAGCATAACGAAGGCTACCAATGATGCTCACATACTCATTTTGTCTAACATTGTTACCAGTGTTCTTGAACAACTTTTCATTAGGATCATATGGAGTACATACAGGTTTACAGTCAAAGTAATTATATTTCTTTAGAATTTTCTCAATATAATGAGATTGATCCAAAGAAATTCCCTTTTTTGACCTAGTTATTGTTATACCCAGGATTACACTAGCTTCACCTAAATCTTTCATTGCAAAGTTAGCAGTCAATAAACATTTAATAGCATTCACAGCATGAATATTTGAGCCAAAAATAAGCAAGTCATCCACATACAAACATATAACTGTGCAAACATCATTCTCATATTTATAATAAATGCACTTGTCACTTTCATTTATTCTAAAACCATTCGAGATGACTAGATTATCAATCTTCTCATGCCATTGTTTAGGTGCTTGTTTAAGTCCATAGAGAGACTTAACTAACTTACATACTTTGTTCTCTTGACCAGGCATTACAAATCCTTCAGGTTGGTCCATGTAAATCTCTTCTTCTAATTCACCATTCAAAAAAGCGGTTTTAACATCCATTAAAAAAAAAAAAAAACTTTGATTAAAAAGGTTATGAAACGTCTTAAAATTGTTGCTGCAAAATTCTTCAATACAAATAGTTGCTGGAAAGTGTTTCAAAAATAAATTTTTGTTGCTGGAAATTATTTTTTAAAAACAATATTGCTGCTGGAAAATATTTCAAACAGTATGCTGAATGACTGCTGCACTTTTGATTTCTTTTAAGTGTTTTCAGAATTAGTTTTCCATCTTAATGAATTACTCACTTTTGATGTATCTGTTGAATATTTTCATCTGTGATATTACTTTATGAGTTTTTCAATTTTCCTAATCCAGATATGATCATCCACTTCTAGTAGAAGGTAGAGACAAAAGTGAGTGGGTCCTTCATATAACCGTGCATGCACCTCCTCCAGGGACTCAAGCTGCTCACGCCCGAAAGGAGAAGTCTTTCTCTTTGGAACCTTTATGGGTTCGTACCTGAAGGTGAAAGTGAATCTTGGACTTAGGTTATAACTTTCTGATAGCATTGTATTAACCATGTGAAATCCACATATGGAAGTGTCTAATTTTGTCGCATGGGTTTTAAACTAGGTCATATCGAGTTCTAGTATATACGGGCTAGGTCGAACCATCTCAAAAGCAACCAAATGGATGTGAAAATCGGTGGGAAATCTTTTTGTACATGATGTGCAAGGGAATTTCACTCCCCTTGCCTCTATGTATTGTGCAAATAAGATTTCCCAAGTGATAAAAATATCCATTTTTTTTTATGCAATTGTTCAGTTGAAATGATTCAAAAGTTGATAAAAAATCTTACCGTGATCCGTGAAACACAGTTATATTTATGTACTGTTGGTTTATTATTTGATGCGTTTTTACGCTTACGAAAAACACCCAATAAATTCAATTTTTCCATCATCAAGTTGTGTGATGTACTCAAGTGCACCAAGTTTTTGGGTGCTTTTGAGAACTTAAAATCAACTTATTTATAATTTTGACGTAAAATAATGTTCGGTAAAACTTCCAAAAGTGATTAATTAATAATCTGACAAGTTTTGACAGTGATTTTGAGAAGTTGGTGGGGGTTACTTTTTGAAAGTGATTATGGAATAATCTATTTCAGCATTTAATGTATCTTTTAAAATATCATTATTATCCTTATGAAATCAAATTAAAGTCATTTATATACCTTATTTCATCTTAAAATTAAAGATTCTAATTAAATATTGATTTGATTCATAAAACCTTTAAAAAATATTTTATTATTCTTATGGAATTTTTTTTTCTAATTTAAATATTCTACTTAAATATTGATTTAATATATATAATTAATGAAAAAATAAAATAAGATTATAAAATCATGTCTATTTTAGTTATTGTAACTAATTTCATCACTTTTAAAATAAAATTACCAAATATACGTATACTGCTTTTGAGCTATACAAGTATAATTAACCAAACATCTACTGATTAACTTCACAGCTGATTATTCCTTCAGCACAGCTAATAGTGATTATTATAAAAATTACAGCAATACCAAATTGGCCCTTAAACTTGTAGTTCCCAACTTGGTGATTGTGATTTACTGAATGAAATTTTTATATGGCAGCAACATCTATGTAATATGTTGTATAATTTTACCAGTTACAGGTTTGTTTTGGAGTTTAATATTTTTATTTCCTTTATTCTGTTTAATTTATGTTTTATAGCTAGGCATAAGGCAGACAGAAGAATTGTATTGTTTCTGAAGTACACTGTATACAACATAAGAGTGAGGAAGTATAAAGTAAAAGATCTTTGGATTGCGCTTTCTATGGGTTCTATTTATTTTTTCTTATTAATACTTTATTAATTGTGAGATTTTTTATTTTATTTTTGAGTTTTTAATAATTTTAATGTTTATTTGAGTTTAATTTTGATTTTACAAGGTAAAAAACTAAAATACTTTTGACCATAAGAGTTGACTAATTAATGTTTGGTGGAGCATTAAAAATGTACAATTTAAAAAAATTAGGAATTGGTTCGGTTACTTTTGCAAAAGCTACGAAGTAGTTGGAATTTAGGAAAAAAAAAAATGGATGATTATCAATTTGGTTCCTAATATGCTTGAAAATGTCACTTTTTCATAATACAACGAGTTTGACGGTTAAATTTGAGTTTGATTAACGATTGACTGACGAAAAGATAAAAGTGACAATTCCAAATAGGTTAGGGCCAAATTGATTATCATCACCCAACAAGAAAGAAAAAAAAAAAAAAAAAAAAATGTTACTTAGCTTCAACGTATAAAAAGTTTTATACCTCCCCAATTTAGGGCCAGTTTGGTATTACTGTGACTTTTATGATAATCACTGTTAGCTGTGCTGACTGTTGAAGGAGCTGTGAAGTTAATCGACATATGTTTGATTAATTATACTTTTAAAACTACTGTACAACTTAAAAACAGTATACATATGTTTGGTAATTTTATTTCAGAAGTATTGAAATTAGTTATAATAACTAAAATAGACATGATTTTAGAACCTTATTTCATTTTTCCATTAATTATATATATTAAATCAATATTTAAGTAGAATATTTAAATTAGATTTTTTTTTTCCATAAGAACAATAAAAATATTTTTAAAAGATTTTATAAATCAAATCAATATTTAATTAGAATTTTTAATTTTAATATGAAATAAGTTATATAAATAATTGTAATTTGATTTTATAAGGATAATAATGATATTTTGAAAGGTTCATTAAATGCTGCAATAGATTATTCCATAATCAATTTTAAAAAGTAACCCTCCATATACTTCTCAAAATCACCGACGAAATTTGTCAGATTATCAATTAATCACTTTTGAAAATTTTATCAAACATCATTTTATGTCAAAATGATAAAATAAGCTGATTTTAACTTCTTAAAAACAATACCTCACCAGTGGAAATAGGGGGTTTTATCACTCTTTCAAACTGGATTTGCAAGACTATCACCACTTTAATAATTTGAGTTTAAATAGCACATATTATGGTGAATGGAAAAAAAATGTCCCTACAATTTTTATTTTTTATTTTTTCAGTTTTCCAATTTTTTTAATTTTTTAATTTTTTAATTTTTTGTTCTTCTTCATCTTCTTCGTTGGACCTCCAATGAAGTTATGTTCGTTTGACCTCCAATGGAGGTTGAAATCGACCTTCAATGGAGATTGAAATTGACCACCAATGGAGGTCGATAAAGAAGAAAAAATAAAATAAAAAATAAAAAATTTTCATTTTCGTCCAATAAGTCTTAAATTATAAAAATACCCTAAAAGTCTTGATAACTACAAAATAAGTCTCGAAAATATCCAAGAAGTCTCGGTATGAGATTTATTGGGTATTTCCGAGACTTATTTTGTAGTTTTCGATACTTTACGGGTATTTCCAAGATTTATTGGGTATATTTATAATTTTTAAGACTTATTAGGTTATTTTGTAATTTTTGAGACTTAGTGGATTTTTTTTATAATTTCCGTCGGCAATTACAAAAAAGTCCAATAAGTCTATGAAATTAAAAAAATACCCAATAAGTCTCGGAAATACTTTATAAGTCTTGAAAATAACCCAAAAGTCTTGGAAACTACAAAATAAGTCTAAAAAATACCCAATAAGTCTTGATCCGAGACTTATTAGGTATTTCTGAGACTTATTTTGTAGTTTCCGTGACTTTTGTGGTATTTTTATAATTTCTGAGACTTATTTGACAAAAATGAAATATTCTAATTTTTTATTTTATTTTTTCATCTTCTTCTTCATTGATCTCCATTGTAGGTCAATTTCAATCTCCATTGAAGGTCGATTTTGACCTCCATGGAGGTTGCTTAAACCTCCAACGGTGGTCAAACGACTTCGACCTCCAGTGGAGGTTGATTTTGACCTCCACTGGAGGTCGAAGTAAGAGGTTTGTTCTGTAAATGATAATACTTCTTAACTTTATTAACAATCTATGAGTACAATATATAGGAGAAGACAGTACGAGTTGTTACAGAAGAAGAGTTTTACATAGAAACAATTACTAAGTATCTATCCTAGGAGAACACTAACTGATGGAGATAATAACATAATTAAATAATTACAATATCAATTATAATATATCATCAAGTGTTTGAGTTAGCCTTAATATGCCCCCTCAAGATGGTGGGCCTTTCAGAGACACCAATCTTGGACCGTAAAAGAGCAAACCTTGTCCGGGACAACGGTTTGGTGAGCGAGTCAGCTAATTGGTCTGCGGACGCCACATGTGAGACCCGAAGTTGTCCACTTTGAACTCTCTCGCGAACAAAATGAAAGTCGATAGCAATATGCTTCATTCGAGAGTGAAATACCGGATTAGAGCACAAATAAGTGGCGCCAATATTGTCACAAAAAATGGTAGGAGGGGCAGTAGGTGTGACGAGCAGCTCCTGAAGAAGAGAAGACACCCAAATTACCTCTGAGGCGGTCAGTGCTACAGCTCTGTATTCAGCTTCGGTGGATGAACGAGCAACTGACTTTTGCTTGCGAGAGCACCAAGAAATGGCATTAGAGCCAAGGAAGAGCACATAGGCGCTTGTGGAGGTTCGGTCATCCTGGTTGCCAGCCCAGTCGGCGTCAGAAAACGCATGTAGGGAGATGGGTGAATCTCGGCTTATCACAAGGCCATGATCGATGGTGCCCTTCAAGTATCGAAGAAGGCGCTTAGTGAGAGACCAGTGACCTGTCGTAGGACGATGCATGAATTGAGCAAGCTTGTTGACGGCAAAGGCAATGTCAGGACGTGTGAATGACAGGTATTGTAGAGCTCCAATTACCTGGTGATATTCAGTGGCATCAGTGAGTGACGTGCCATCAAGGAGTTTAATTACTTGATCAGTCGGTAGCGGAGTTTGAACGGGTTTAGCATCAAGCATTTTAGTGCGCACAAGGATGTCAGTCACATATTTCCTCTGAGAGAGAAACAGCCCATGAGCCGAGTCAAGAACCTCGACCCCAAGAAAATAAGAGAGCCGGCCCAAGTCCTTGATAGAGAACCGGCGAGCAAGAGATGAAACAAAGCTATCCACTACCAATTGATCACTTCCAGTGAGGATTATATCATCAACGTATACAAGTAAGAACAAGGTGCAGCCAGTAGCAGTGTAGATAAACAGTGAGGAGTCAGATTGAGAGTTGACAAACCCAGAGAGAACGAGATACTGTTTCAGTTCCGTGTACCAGGCCCGGGGAGCTTGTTTAAGACCATAAATTGCTTTCTTGAGACGGCACACATGGGAGGGATAGGCAGAGTCCGTGAAACCTTGGGGTTGGGCCATGAAAACGTCCTCAGACAGATGGCCTTGCAAGAAGGCATTATTTACGTCAAGTTACCGAAGAATCCAGCCTCGCGAGACAGCTATACTCAATATGACCCGTATGGTGGTGGTTTTGACAACAGGACTGAATGTCTCAGTGAAGTCAAGTCCCGGTCGTTGATGAAAGCCCTTAGCTACTAAGCGAGCTTTGTAACGCGAAACCGAGCCATCCGGAGAACGCTTAATCCGAAACACCCATTTGCACCCAACAATATTTTGAGACTGATGTGAGGGAACCAGGTCCCAAGTGCCATTGCGGTTGAGCGCATCAAATTCGTCGGACATAGCTTTCCTCCACTCAGGAATTTTCAGGGCCTGAGACACACATGTTGGTTCAACCTGCAAGGGTACGGACAACACACTAGTTAGGGACAGCTTGGTTATTGGTTTGTGAATGTTGTTTTTGGACCGGGTAACCATTGGGTGAGTGCCGTGGACAGTGGGTTGCTGATCGGTTTCAGCAGGGACTGTATCGGGCAGGCGTGTGGGCAGAACAGGGACTTCAGCAGGTGTGTGAGTGGCGTGGGAAGGCTGACACGTGGGAGAGACAGGTGAAGGAGCTGGTGGGATCATGTTTGGACAAGGCTGGGCAGCGACAGAAATGTTGGGAGCTGTCGCACCAAGCTGCAAGGAGGGACGGCTGACCTGATTTGGTGGCTGGTGAGTCATGGTGACGGGCTGGTGAGAGGAAACCGTGGTCGAGGTAGCAGCCGCTGCTCGAGATGAATCCAGTGCCGACGAAGTGAGAGATTCATGCAAGGCCAAGACAGACCGAGAATGAGCATGAGTGAGAGGAACTGGATCAGATGGTGGTGACTGAGGGAGCCAGGAGACACTTGTGTCAGTGCTAGAGCGAGGAAGATGACAGTCGACTCGAGAGTGGGGAAATACAGACTGCACAAATGTAACATGACGGGAGACAAACACACGGTCAGCCTCTAAGTCTAGACAGAGATAGGCACTCTGCGACAAGGAGTATCCAACAAAGATACAGGCTCTAGATCGCGACTCGAGTTTGTGGGTATTATACGGCCGAAGCCAGGGGTAACACAGACAACCAAAGACACGAAGTTTCTCATAGGACGGACTCTTGGTAAATATTTTTTCAAAAGGTGATTGCATTTTCAATAATGGAGTAGGCATCCTGTTAATCAGGTAAACAGTCGTGACGAAAGCATAGGACCAAAAATGTAGAGGCATAGATGCGTGTGTGAGTAGAGAGAGACCTGTTTCAACTATGTGTCGATGACGACGTTCGGAAACACCATTGTGTTCCGGTGTGTGTGGTGGTGTAGTGAAGTGAGAGATGCCATGAGTTGAAAGAGTTTGTTTGAGTGCCACATATTCCCCACCATTGTCACTATAGAATGAAATAATGGAGTGGCCAAAAAAATTTTCAACCAAAGACTTAAAACGTTTAAAAACTTCATGAACATCAGACTTGTTTTTCAACGGATATAGCCACATATACTTTGTGAAGTGATCAACAAAGAGTACATAGTATTTAAAACCATCTTTTGAAATTATAGGAGAGCTCCATACATCAGAATAAATCACGTCAAGTGGTTTCGAGCTAGACACAGTGGAAATTGCAAAAGGTAATTTATGAGTTTTATTGCATTTGCACGCATTACATAGAACGCTAGACTTGGAAAACTGAGAAACAGATAACATTTTAGACGACAATAATTGACCTATGATTTTTGACGAAGGGTGACCCAGACGATGATGCCAATCGGGAATGGAGGCCTTGACACTAGGGAAGGCGATAACTGGAGAATGTCTTGGCTTAGCATGAATCGGCCATTCGTAGACACCGTTTTTAATCTGTCCTTGCAGAAGACGCTCCCCCGTACGAAGATCCTTCACAGAAAAAGAGCATGGAAAAAATTCAATAGACACCTGGTTAGATATACAAAACTGAGATACAGAAATCAAATTTTTCTTCATAGTAGGAACACATAAAACATCAGATAGCAAAAATTTGAGGAAGCAGAGGGTAATCGAATTGAACCAGTGTGTGTAATAGAGAGACCCGAACCATCACCAATCATGATGTCGTCATTACCACCATAGGGAGAGTGAAGTGAGAGGTTGTCGAGATCCGTTGTGACATGATGAGAGGCTCCTGAATCCAGAAGCCAATCCTGAGAGATGACCGGCTGCTGTGTGGCAAAGTTTGCACGCGGCTGATGTCGAGGCTGCCATTGCCGAGATGTGTGGCTGGGCTGAGATGGAGCAGGAGCAGAAGTCACGGTGAACAAGGAACATTGCTTGGCAGTATGACCTTGAGCACTACAGAGTTGACAGAAGCCGCGGTAGGATCGAGGCTTAAGTTGGGACTGCCGACCATTGGAGAAGGAGGGCTGGACAGTGTTGTTAACAGAGGTGTTGCCGCTGGTAGTGCTGGTGGACTGACCAGAGAACCTGTTGTACCGTGAATTAGTGTTGGAATGATTACCTGAGACAGTCTTATTGACATAGTTGGCCGTGATAGGAAGCCTCTGTGCTTTGGCCGAATCTTGTTTTAGTATGGCCTCAGCATTGATCAATTTTTCATGAAGTTCCTCAAAAGAGATGGCTGTTTCACGGGCTTTTACAGCGGACGAAATGTCCCTGTATTCCTCACCTAGTCCGTTTAAAATCTTCACAGTGAGGTCTTCAGAATTTTCCGGAGCATCTAGCATTGCTAATTCATCAGCCACGCTCTTAATGTGCTGCATATATTCCGTAACGGACTGAGTTCCCTTCATTACATTGGTAAGGACCCCTTTAAGATGCATTATATGATCTCTGGAGGGTTTGGCGTAAGTGTTGGCAAGTGCGGACCATGCATCATGAGAGGTTAGAGCGGAAGCAATAAATGGTATGATGGAAGGAGAAATTGACCCAATAATGGCATTTAGGAGTAGCTGATCCTGTCGAGTCCAGATGTAATGGGCAGGATTTGGGGTGGCAACGCCATCAACTGTGATGGTCGCTGGTGGGCACGGGTTCTTGCCGTCGACGAAGCCCATAAGATCAAATCCTACAAGAAGAGTGTGAAACTGCAGCTTCCATGACCGATAGTTTGTGGCTGTCAATTTCAGAGGAGCTTGTGCAGTGGTATTGATGGAGACAATCGTTTTAACAGAAGAGTTAATTTCATGAGAGGAAGATGTGGAGGAAACAACTGATACGGATTGTGAGGAAGAAGTAGGAGCAGCGATGGTGTTGGTCATGGTGAATCGAAGGAACTCGTTGGAGTTTTAGTATTGCTCTGATACCATGTAAATGATAATACTTCTTAACTTTATTAACAATCTATGAGTACAATATATAGGAGAAGACAGTACGAGTTGTTACAGAAGAAGAGTTTTACATAGAAACAATTACTAAGTATCTATCCTAGGAGAACACTAACTGATGGAGATAATAACATAATTAAATAATTACAATATCAATTATAATATATCATCAAGTGTTTGAGTTAGCCTTAATATGTTCGACCTCCATTGGAGGTCCAACGAAGAAGACAAAAAAGAACCCAAAAAAAAAAAAAAATCAAAATTGTGGAGACATTTTTGTTCGTTCACCATAATAGCTGCCATTTAAACTCAAATTATTAAAGTGGTGATAGTCTTAAAATGCACTCTCAAAGCGATGCTATATAATTTAATATTGATTACAATGTTCTGATATTGATTGTGATTGTTAATGGTTGCACATAATTAGGTACGAATTATTTATTACAATGTTTAATAATGAACACTCACAATCAATGTTAGAAACCATTAACAATCACAATCAATATCAGAAAACATTATAATAACAGAAAACATTGTAATAAAATATTCGTACCTAATTATGTTAAAAGTTATTACAATGTTTTATGATATTAATTGTGATTGTTAATGGTTACCCATTGTTTCTTAATATTATAATTCATATATAATTTACGGTATTTGACTGAAATGAAGTTTGTGAAAACTATTAGAAATGAATAATTTTTTTTTTCCTAGATACATAATTCATGATATTATAATTAGTCCTTTAATCACACATGGATAAAAGACGATCATTATCAATTCAACCAAATTCTGACAATATAATGGCATTATCCTTGCATGTTCTGTTTCACTGGGTGACCAAAGACATCTTCAAACTGTTTCTATATTATATAGAGATTGAGACATGATGTGTAAGATAAGATATATAATAGGTTTTTGACTTTCTGGATTCTAATCACATCTTTGACTTTATATATAATACTATAATACTATTTTTTTTTCGTAAACCGGCTGCATGGCAAAGACATTACCTACTTACAAGCTAAATGAATGTCATCTCTATGCCTCCAGGGACGCAGTTCAGCCGGTAGATAAATGAGTTTGAGATTTAGTAAATGACTTCCAAGTCGACGGCTAAATTTCTACGAATAGTAAAAAGTTAAAAAAAAAAAAAGGGAAAATTGCACAAACTTACCCTAACGTTTCCCATTATGACATAATTTTCAACTAATGCCTTTAATTGCACAAACAACCCCTCATGTTAATCAACTTTGGTTAAAAATAGCCATGGACCATGATTTTTGTTTGAAAGCCCAAAATTACCCCCGCACTTTATTACAAAAAAAATCTTAATTGCCGTTTATTTAAAATATTATCTACTTTAAATTATTATAATATAAAAAATAAATACTAAACATAATCCTTTTTAAATTAAAAAAAATTCAAAAATAATATATTAAAAACAAAACAATTTAAGAAAACATTATTTTGAGAAAATACAATTTAATAATATATTAAAAAAAAACGTTATTTTAAGAAAATATAATTTAAAATTATGCAAGTCCAATATGAATAGTGGTAATGTGTTACATATTTTTGAATTTTTTTTGTTTTATTATATTATTTTTGAATTTTTTTTATTTAAAAGGATTATGTTTAGTATTCTAAACACAAATATAAATAAAATCATCAAGAGTTTGAAATAAAAATATAATCATTTGTCATAATAAAATACAATAGCACTGAAAATTTATTAAATGTTCATCTCTATAAGACAAAATAATTTGACTCAATATAAATTACGCATTATATTTTGGTTCAAAAATTTTAAAAATATATACTAAACATAATCCTTTTTAAATAAATAAAAAAAGTTTTAAATTTTAAAAATAAGTAGCACATTACCACTATTCATATTGGACTTGCATAATTTTAAATTATATTTTCTCAAAATAACGTTTTTTTTTTTGTTTTGTTTTTAATATATTATTAAATTGTGTTTTCTCAAAATAATGTTTTCTTAAATTGTTTTGTTTTTAATATATTATTTTTGATTTTTTTTTATTTAAAAAGGATTATGTTTAGTATTTATTTTTTATATTCTAATAATTTAAAGTAGATAATGTTTTAAATAAAGGGCAATTAAGATTTTTTTGTAATAAAGTGCAAGGGCAATTTTGGGCTTTCAAAAAAAAATCATGGTCAATGGCTATTTTTAACTGAAGTTGACTAAAAGGAGGGGTTGTTTATGCAATTAAAGGCATTAGTTGAATATTATGCCATAATGGGAAACGTTAGGGTAAGTTTGTGCAATTTTCCCAAAAAAAAAAGACCTAGTCTAAATATATGGTTAAGATAATGTCAAAAAAAAAAAAAAAAATGAACTGTCATTTCCACCCAACCATATTGGGCAGTGAACACATTAAAAGATGAAATGATTTGTATGTCCGCACTTCAACAATAATAAAAAAAATTCTTTATATGGTATCAATAAATAACTTCAACTTACCACTGCTAAATGTGGCTCATGATAAAAGCGTTTATTTAATCTTGCAATATCTTGAATTCGAGTTTTCCAGCATCGCAAAACATCAAATATACTACGAAAACCAGCAGAATCATGTTTAGATCGAATTTTGATTGTGTGAAGTAATAACTAGCTTAGTGGGCTAGTCAAATTCAGCCAGCTATTCATGTCAGCCACAACTACATTTCTTTAAAATTCTAATCAATTGAAAGTCATCATGAAGTACATGTACATGTACATAAATCCACTGGCTCTATAAATTTGAACTCTTTTGGTTCATTCAATCATTCATTTACAAGAAAATAAAAATAAAACCAACAATGAAAACCGAATTACTCATACTCTCCTTCTTTATCTTTGCATTTGTAACAAAGGCGCCACTGGTTGTGTCGACAGCCGATGCTTCACCTGATCCGGTGCTCGACATCACTGGTAAGAAGCTTCGCGCTGGCACCGATTACTACATCTTGCCGGTTTTCCGTGGGAGAGGTGGCGGTCTTACTCTTGCCTCCACCGGGAACGAAACCTGTCCTCTAGATGTTGTCCAAGAACGACACGAGGTAGAAAATGGTCTCCCTATAACATTTTCACCGGTGAACATAAAGAAAGGTGTCATTCGTTTGTCCACTGATCAAAACATCAAGTTCTCCGCCTCGACAGTCTGTGTCCAGTCCACGGTGTGGAAGCTGGATAGTCATGATGATTCATTGGGACAATGGTTTGTGACAACCGGAGGAGTTGAAGGCAATCCTGGTCGCCAGACAACGAGCAATTGGTTCAAGATAGAAAAGTTTGATGATGGTTACAAGCTTGTTTTCTGCCCTTCAGTTTGTGATATCTGCAAAGTTTTATGTAGAGACATCGGAATCTATATCGATCAGGCAACAGGGATTCGCCGTCTGGCTTTGAGTGATACACCTTTCAAAGTCATGTTCAAGAAGGCTTAAAGTTGAAGAAATCTGCTAGGGAAGATTAATATATATATAAAATAAATAATGTAATAAGAAGTGTTGCACATAGTTGTTGCACCAGCTTGTTGATCCTCAAAAAAAGTGAATGAAATCTATTATAGATTTATATTAATAGATCTGATGACTATATATAATTGTGGGTTTAGTATTTTTATTTTTTCTATTGTTCAAATTCAATGACTAGTTGTTTTTATTTCAGTAACCTTATTGGCATTGCTCATTATATTGTGGGTTATGTTTGTTATGTCATATATGATATATCTGTACATGCCTCCATGTGCTAGCATGTTGCATAAGATGTTAATTGGTACGAATAATGTTATATTTTTCAAACTGGTTTCAGTAGAACAATCTGTACACCAAATTCTTTTTTGAAGTAATACACTATTATATAAATTCATGATTTGTTTTTGGGAGGGGAGGATTCGAACCCGCAACCACGTGGTTTAGGTGTGAGGGGTTTACCACTGGACCAACTCCATCTCGTCATCCGTACACCAAGTTCTAAACTTCAAATTCCCAACTTGATAATTGTGTTTTGTGTTTCACTGAACGAAATTTTTATATGGCAGCACCATCAACTTAATATGATCTATAATTTTACGAGTTACGAGTTTGTTCTAGAGTTTGATTGATCTCGAAGATCGACGAACAACGATCTTTAAATTTTTAATCTCTTGATTGTGCCATGTGTCACTATTGTTTGGATTATGGATTAAAAAATGAAAATGACCTTTAAACCATTAAGATTTCAACTGATAGAAGGACTTGATTGATATATTTTGTAACAGTTAAGGATCAAACAAGTAAACAAAAAAAATTAGGGACCAATTTGATAATCACCATAAAAGAAGAAACCTCTACTAAACAATTTTTTTTTTCTTTTAAACAAGACTTATTATCAATTCACCTCAATTTGGTTCTAAAAAACTCTCAGAATTTGGTCGCTTATAACATCATATTTTCAAATTTTGCACCTTTTTTTTTTTTTTTTTTTTTTTTTTTTTTTTGAAACGGAAGGATATATTAAAGCCACTAAGGGCAGAGAAAAACAGAGGAACAAAACAAGCAGATACAATTATACAAACCAACAGCCCATGCACCAGCCAGAAGCAAGCGACAAGGCAACACAAGGAAACAGCAACAAAAAAACAGCAGAAACACAAGGGAAAGAGCGCAACAAGAAACACACAAGGCAACAACGAAAACAGTCCCACACCGGCTGGTATTTGGGGGGTTTTGAGGGATGCGAATGGCAAAGTCCTTTGTTTATTTTCGATGAGTATTGGCCTGAGAGATTCTAATGCAGCAGAGGTTATAGCTATTCAAAAAGCCTGTGACCTTGTTTCTTCTAACAGTCTGCTGTTCGGCCGTCATGTACGTGGAGATTATAAGTGACTCAAAAAGTGTGATTTCTTGGATTCATGGTAAAGGGTTTGGTAATCTGAATCTAGTCAACGAAATTTATGATATTAGGAGTTTCTTGGATAATTATGGTGGCTGCTGCATCTCTTATCGGTCAAGAGATTCTAATGGTT
Organism: Acer saccharum; assembly: GCA_030490815.1. NCBI lineage: Eukaryota > Viridiplantae > Streptophyta > Magnoliopsida > Sapindales > Sapindaceae > Acer > Acer saccharum. The sequence continues at coordinate 18,947,146 of CM059877.1, read as the reverse complement.
TTGCTGATAATCTGGCGAAAAGAGGGGCAACAGAAAAGATGCAGAGACAATAAAACACGTGCAAACTTTTAAAAGTATTATTTAACATAACTAGGTACGAATATTTATTATAATATATGTTTTTTTTTATATTGATTGTGATCGTTAATGGTTGCACATTATTTTTAATGTTTTAGTTTATATATCTATTACAGTATTCTGACTGAAACGAAGTTTACGAAAACTGTTATAATTAAATTTCTTTAATCACACAAACCCGGATAGAAGATGATCATTATCGATCAACATTTTGCTTCGATCAATTCGACCAAATTCTGGCATTATTATGTCATTTCCCTTGCATGTTCTCATTAACTGTTGTTGACCAAATTCCAAAGACAAATTCAAACTATAAATATATATAAACAGTTTTTCTCTCCCCATAACGAACTAATTTTATTTATAACAGTTTCACTACTATCAACCATTAGATTCACATACTTTAACTTAGTCAAAATCTTCTTAAACTTAATCATTGACTTACAAGTCTCGTCATAATCTTAAAAGTTCAGTTCGATTATGAGGAGAGAAAAACTATATATATAAGTTGCTATTAAAAGCAATTATTGTTATTGGATAGTTATGTGAGAGATAGTTGGTTTATTATTATTTTTTAATTTTCAAATCCTGAGTTTTTATACGCAATTGGATTGAAATCTAAATACTGGATTTTCTAGAAACTGATCCAATAACATTGCTGTAACATCATCTTAGCCGAAGAGAGAGATTTCAAAGATGATATATCAGACTTAATTATAGGTTTTTGACTTTCGATTCTAGCAGCATCTTTGACTTTATTATGCTTTATTGCATTTTGATCTATAAAAGTTTTAACATTACGTAATTAGTCATCTTAGCCTTTACATTTTATCACCAAATCAAATTGGACGGTTGTTGTTTTAGAGATTGATTAGGATATCGAATTTTGATTTTACAAAGCAATTAATAGTTCAAATATCATTTTATATCAAAATTATAAAATAAGCTAATTTTCTTAAAAGCAATATCAAACTGGTCCTTAATTTTTTTTATTTTTTTTTAACACAACTTATTATTATTATTGATTCACCTCAATCTCGTTCTTACAAATTCTAATTATTTTTGTTTACTAATTTTTTTTTGTTGAAAAGTTTGTTTACTGATATTGATTACAATGTTCTGATATTGATTGTGATAGTTAATGGTTGCACATAATTAGGTACGAATATTTTATTACAATGTTTAATAATGAACACTTAGAATATTAAGAAACAATGTGCAACCATTACAATCACAATCAATATCAGAAAACATTGTAATAAAATATTCGTACCTAATTAACAATCATAATCAATATCAGAAAACATTTAAAAGTTATTACAATGTTTTCTGATATTGATTGTGATTGTTAATGGTTGCACATTGTTTCTTAATATTCTAATTCATATAGAATTACAGTATTTGACTGAAACGAAATTTATGAAAACTATTAGAAATGAAATTTCTCTAATCAAACATGTATAGAAGATGATCATTATTGTTGACAGTGATTTTTGGATCGTTGAAAAGTCAACCGCCAAACATTAACATGTAAGCAGATCGAAGCTTTAACCAGTCTAGGATTGAATAATCAAGCCTCTTTCTCTACGTGGACGCAATACGATTTGTTCATATTTGAGAATAATTATGTAGAAACATAAAAATAAAAGATAAACCAAACATAACACATGTTTTATGGTAAAATCCCAAGGCGGGGAAACATCCATGGTACCGATGACGGCGAGAAGAGATCCACTATGAATAGAATAATTACACACTCAATACTCGCTTTTTCTCAGATAATTGCTCATGTTTCGTATTTTTTTTCTCATATCATTATATCACTATACATTGATATCACTAATATTTATATGGGTTAACAAGGTGTTGCCCTAATCCTTGCCGTATAAGTAATATATTCAAAATTAGAATCTTTGCAGGATTCTCGTAATATAATCCATTTAGGATTTATTTCACGGTTGCTATTTATCTTCTAGAAGCTTTGAGTTATTTCCTAATTAGAATTCTCTAATACTGGAGAGGAAATAATGATATTTCCTTATTGGAGTATGATTCTTAGATTTTGTATCTGAGTGGATATCTGCTTAATATGGCGTATCTATATAAGGTTATATTTCTTAATTTGGTCAAGTAGATCTCACTGAGTAGAGAGATGAAGGACAGTTGGCTTTGGATTTTGAAGAAGAGATGGACAGAAAATTGTCCAAAAGAGGTGCTCCAAAGAAACAGGCATAACTTTTAGCTCGGTTGTCAGATTTCCTATTATAATATGTTTTCGGAAAGGGTTTTCAGAGTCTATAGCGTACCAACTTGGGTTCCCCCGATTGACGTCATTTACATCCTCAACGGAGCTGTTTAAGTTAGGTTGTCAGGCAGCCGAAGATTTTAGTATTTTTATTTGTTTTCCGTTTTTGTTTAGTATGAGGATATTTTAGTCTTTTTTGCTTATTTTAGGGTTTCCAGAAACCTATCTAAGGATCCTTTTGTTACCAGTTTCGAATTATTCATAATATTATCAATTTTCAGTTTACCAACATTCTATCTTTGCTGGTGGATTCCAGTTTTGTTACTTTAGGGATTACGCTGGTAAACCCTTCACTTCCGTTCTGCGTCAAGAGATCTTCGACGAGCAGGATCTTTGCTCATTAAGAGTTCTTAATTAGACAATTTTACTTGGTGCATACGCTTCTGACTTCCATATCAATTTTCTTTACCGCGTTTCCAGACATGGTGACGTGTGCTTGGCCAATGTCCCTATCAATGACTAATTAACTTTTGCTAACACGGAATTACAATATTTTCGCATTACCCGCTACATTTACTAATGTGTCATGCTGACGAAAAAAACCATATAACAAAACCCCTTCAAATCTGCGAGATGAGTTCTTGGTGACTCGACGAAGAGGATTTGAGTAGTTCTCCTTTGATTTTTTAACGCTCTGACCACATCATTTTTATTCTCTTGCAGACTGATAATCTTCAAGACAGGTTATGTTGCTGAGATACATTTTTGGACCTATATCTACAAGTGTCTTCAGGACACAGATCAGGCGTTGAGATGCCTTTGGATACTTTATTGTAAGTGAACTTGCACTTGGTCTGGTCAGACCTTGGCTAATTGCCAAATGATCCTAGTCATCTTTTTAAGTGATTAGCTTCTGATTCTTTTTTTTTTTTTTTTTTTTTGTTCACCCAGTTAGGGTATCTTTTTTGTGAGTGGGCCATGTCCCACTACCCTATATAGAATGAACATTTTTCCATTCAACTAACTTCGAATTCACACTATTTGCCTTAACTTGACTTTTTCTTTTTCTGGATGACGTTTAGATCCTCTCTCTCATTTTGGTGAATCTGAGACCCCTTTTAGTGTTGTTCAGCTTTGCTCGGATCCTTTTATTTTTGAACGGTTCTTACTAACGCTCGGATCCTCTTTCATCCTGATTCGGCTCTGCTTGGATCCATCCATCTTTGAGCAGATCTTACTAGTGCTAGGATCCTTTCTAGGCGGGGTGTCTTAGCCTGATCTTGTCTTTTTTGCACTGCTTCTACCTGAAACATCTTTTCTTTTCTTCATACAATACTTCGTCACCTAACGTTTTTTCTTCGCGCATAAAATACATTTAAAGGTAATTTCTGAGACGATCTTTCAAAGTTTTATGCTGAAGATAGCTTGAAAATTTTAATGTTGAAGACCATAATGAACTAATTAAGGTTTCCCTCAGTAGCGTCTTTCATCACAAGCTGAGAAAAATGTGGTAGATGTCGTTGCTCTTGGGAAGGTATGATGGTGCTCCATAGAGATCGTGCTTCTTAGCATCCTCCTCCAAAGGCCATTGCCATACACACACACACACACACACACACACACATGTTCATGGCGTGTTGGGGGCTCTTGTTCTCTTGGGGTTCATGTTGCTTGGAGTCTACCATCTAGCATCGTTGTCATTTATGAGTTGCTGTCGATGTGCAGGGTAGGAACCATTCTTTAGGCACATAAGCTCACTTTTCTTTTCCCTTAAAGTTTATTTATTTATTTATTTTTTTATTTTTGGGCAGGACATTCTAAGTGCTCAACCTATATCTTTCTTGTCCCTTAGAATTTTTTCTCGGCTGATCTTTTTTTTGTAGGTTAGAATATTCCTTTTGGCCGATCTTTCTTGTTCGGTAAATTTTTTTAAACATTCTGGCTAATATTTCCCAAAGAAAAAAAGAAATTTTATGTATATAAATACAATTTAGACTTTTGACTTACTTGTATTTGATTTCAACCATTATTCGCTCTTTAGCAATTGCTCATTAGCATTTGTACTTCTTGCAAATTGTTCCTGGCTCAGCTGATAGATAAGGATTTAGGCTTTCTAGTTCAAGGCAACCTGAACGTTTATTTTGCACCATGGGGGGTCCTGACTCACCGTATCTAAGTTTCTACTCACTTTCAGGGTTTTTACTTGATTTTTAGTAAGCCAAGCCAACCTCAAGGCGTTCGGCTCAGGTGGCCCATATCTTGCTTTTGAAAGCTTCCTGACTTCATTTATGTGCACTTGCCTATTGGACTTAGTACCTGCACATTTTAAACTTAACAGAAATACAATTTAAGCAGAAAAGTCTTTAACCCCTCCTTTACTTTTTATAAAAGGTCGAATCACTGACAGTGCTTTATTCGCGCCAAGTCAGAAGAATGAATTGGTCAAACCCAATATTGTTGAGTCCAACCACTACCATGAATATTTAAACATCAATAACCATGGCATATTTGGATTGAAAAGTAACAAAACATTGTGGCACGTACATGTTACATGCATCTCTGAATCAAATGTGATTCATACAATGTTTTAACATCAGTAGGAGTTTTGATAGGAAGACATGGATTATGTACTTATAATTCTAGCGATTCTAATGCTTGATTCATATTATTCCAAATAGAAATAATCACTATGATATTGTTCTAAATTATCATTAAGATGCAATATGATGCCAACGATGATAAATAGCATAACAATTAAGAGACCTATATATCTGAACGATTTCAGTACTGCTTTTAAATGCTTTCGGAAGCGCTTCTTACCAAGATCAAAGTCTCGATTAAATTCAACTGAATTATTGTTGGTTAATATTTTTTTCTTGTAATATACGAACATATATATATATATATATATGCATTCTCTGTTTGCGAAATAGATCGATAAAACTATAAGATTAAATGTATATAAATCGGCTTACCTCGGCTACTTACTAGACTTGGAGTCTAGTCGTTTCATTCTTGGAACCTTCAGAGTTGAATTGGCTAAAAGCCGAGTGGGTAAGAATTGACATCAGGTGTTTTATACCAAAATGGGATCGGTTTCTAACACATGTCAATGTAAAGTTTATGTTGAACCACAACGTTCCAGAGGTTGTCAAATATTCCTCAAGATGAATTGGGTTGAGAATCACATATCATCGGAAAGCTCTATGCGTCTATTTTACAGAAAAATTACGGTTTGTGATTTCGGGTTTTCTAGAGAGAGTTACCTCTGTTTTAGCTATGGTGGTCAAGTTAGAAAATCCTCCGCAAATCATTTACTTCAATGTTTCGGGGCTATAAAATATTCCACAGGTTGAACAAATTTTGAACCAAATATTTCCGGAACGGTCCGAATGTCTAGTCTCCAATCCGGATGACTTCTTTACAGGGAGATATGCCCATTTAGTGTTCGATGGTTATATCGAAAATATATCGCGATCTGTACATGTTTCTTCAATATTGCAGGAGCCACCAAACATTGCTCATATAGAACTAGGATACGAACCATTTATGCTTGGAAAGCTTTGGATGTCTAGTTTCTATTGGTTTTTATGGTTCATGAATCCGAGTTCTGTAGAGGGAGATATGCTCACTTTAGTGTCCATTGGTCAGAAATTCCACGATTCGAGATAACTCTTTTTATTTTTTTGTAAGCTATCGAAATGGGAAAGCAATTCCTCAGATAGATTTTTGACACTTTGAAGCTTTGTGAATATTCTTCCTTCGAATGACCGTGGCTCCTACTAATGGTATTGTATTTGATCCACTCCCTAGCACTTCCAATAGTCATTTGCTGGGGTGTTTCAGATGTAGGATCCATATCGGAATTCTTTCTGTAGTCTGTCCATGAGGGTTCCCTGAAGTTGAGTTCTTCCCTTCCTTTAGTGCCAATTGTTGACGGTGACTTTTGGATCGTTGGAAAGTCATAAACGCCAAACATTAACACGTAGGCAGATCGAAACTTTAACCAGTCTAGGGTTGAATAAACAAAGCCTCTATCTCCACGTGGACATGATACGATTTGTTCATATTTGAGAATAATAATGTAGAAAATTAGAAAATGGAAGATAAACCAAACATAACACATGTTTTACATGGTAAAATCCCAAGGCGGGGAAACATTCACGGTGCCGGTGACGGCGAGAAGAGATTCACTATGAATAGAATGACTACACACTCAATACACGCTCTCTCTCAGATAATTGCTCATGTTTCATATCTTTTTTCTCATATCACTGTACAATGATATCACTATTATTTATATGGGTTGATAGGGTGTTGCCGTAATCATTGCCGTATAAGTAACATATTCATAATTAGAATCTTTTGGAAGTTTTGAGTTTCTTCCCAATTAGAATTCTCTGATACTGGAGAGGAAATAGGGATATTTCCTTATTGGAGTATGATTCTTAGATTTCGTATCTGAGTGGATCTCTGCTTAATATGGTGTATCTTGATAAGGTCATATTTCTTATTTTGGCCGAGTAGATCTCGTTGAGTATAGATCTTCGGCGAGCAAGATCTTTTCTCATTAAGACTTCTTAATTAGACGACTTTACTTGGTGCATATGTTTCTAACTTCCATATCAATTTTCTTGATAACGTGTCAAGACCAAGCGACTTGTCCTTGGCCAATGTCCCTTTCTTGACTAGTTGACATTTATTGACATGGATTACAATATTTCCACATTATCCGTTACCTTTATTAACGTGTCATGCTAATGAAAAATCCATATAACAATTATCAATTCAACCGAATTCTGACATTATTCTGGCATTATCCTTGCATGTTCTCATTAACTGTTGTTGACCAAAGACATCTTTAAACTGTTTATATATTAAATAGAGATTGAGACATGATGTGTAAGAAATATAAGATGATAGGTTCTTGACCTTCTCGATTCTATTCACATCTTTTACATTATAATGCTATATTACTATTTTTTTCGTAAACCAGCTGCATGTCGGGTAAATTACCGACTAACAAGCTAAATAAATATCATGATTTCCACCCAACCATATTGGTTGGTGGACACATTATATATCTAATTAAGTTAAAGATGAAATAACTTGTACTTACGCATTTAAATTATAATAAAAAATTGATTAAATGGTATCAATAACATGATAAAAGCATTCATTTAGTCTTGCAATATCCTAAGTTCGAATTGCCAGCAATGTAAGTGAACGTGATATATATCAAATATATTAAAAAAATTTGTCATTTTCATCAAACCATATTAGGTGGTGGACGCATAAAAAGATGAAATGATTTGTACTTCCGCACTTTGTAGGTGGTCGATCGAATTGGTATGTCGAATGGGTCGGGTAGAATCAGGCCCAACGCAACTAAGCTGGAAGTTGGATGAATGACGTTGGTTGTCGTCTACGGATGGTCGTCTGGACTTAGCTGAACCTGCAAAAGAACTTGAAATAGTAACAAAATATAGAGAAATAAGAAAGGTGGGGGCTTGATGATAGCCTTAGGTATGCTTGGGCTGAGCAAAGCAGTTAGGTGACTGATGAATGAGTTCCGGTGACCGGAATTATAATCAAGACTTTAGTATAGATTTTATCGGGAGAATTCAGAGAGTTTTTTAGTGGAGGAGCCTTCTCATTTATAGTAGTGGAAGTGACTCCAACGTTCACTGATCATGTTGTGATCGTGGGCGAGATTTAGGGGGGATACTGGGAGAGATTCTCTCTTCCAGTTACCCACCAAAGCCAATGGAAGGTTTGACTTAGTCATTCAGAGACTAAGTCATGCTACTGACATGCGTTGGATCGACCAACCCGACGGGCCTGGGTTGGATCTTTTTGATGAGGTCTGGGCTTTATCACATTGGGCCTGTGGACCATTTCTGGCTACCACACACTTCAACAATAATAAAAAAAATCCTTTATTTGGTATCAACAAATAACTTCAACTTACCACTCTTAAATGTGGATCATGATAAAAGCGTTTATTTAATCTTGCAATATCTTGAATTCGAGTTGCTAGCATCGCAAAACAACAAATATACTATGAATCACCAGCAGAATCATGTTTAGATCGAATTTTGATTGTGTGAAGTAATAGCTAGCTTAGTGGGCTAGTCAAATTCAGCCAGCTATCCATGTCAGCCTAAAAATTCTAATCAATTGAAAGTCATGATGCAGTACATGTACATGTACATCAATCCACTGGCCGGCTCTATAAATTTGAACTCTTTTGGTTCATTCAATCATTCATTTACACAAAAATAAAATAAAAACAACAATGAAAACCACATTACTCATACTTTCCTTCTTCATCTTTGCATTTGTAACAAAGGTGCCATTGGTTGTGTCGACAGCCGATGCTTCACACTATCCGGTGCTCGACATCGATGGTAAGAAGCTCCTAGCTGGCACCGAATACTACATCTTGCCAGTTCTCCGTGGGAGAGGTGGCGGTCTTACTCTTGCCTCCGCCGGGGATGAAACCTGTCCTCTAGATGTTGTCCAAGAACAACATGTGGTAGAAAATGGTCTCCCGGTAACATTTTCACCGGTGAACATAAAGAAAGGTGTCATTCGTTTGTCCATTGATCAGAACATCAAGTTCTCCGCCTCGACAGACTGTGTCCAGTCTACGGTGTGGAAGCTGGATAGTCATGATGATTCATTGAGACAATGGTTTGTGACAACCGGAGGAGTGGAAGGAAATCCTGGTCGCCGAACAACGAGCAATTGGTTCAAGATAGAAAAGTTTGATGATGATTACAAGCTTGTTTTCTGCCCTTCAGTTTGTGATATCTGCAAAGTTTTATGTAGAGATATCGGAATCTATATCGATGAGGCAACAGGGATTCGCCGTCTAGCTTTGAGTGATACACCTTTCCAAGTCATGTTCAAGAAGGCTTAAAGTTGAAGATATCTGCTATGGAAGATTTATATATATTATATATAATATTAACGTAATAAGAAGTGTTGCACATAGTTGTTGCACCAGCTTGTTGATCCTCAAAAAAGTGAATGAAATCTATTATAGATTTATATTAATAGATCTGATGACTAATATAATTGTGGGTTTAGTATTTTTATTTTTCTATTGTTCAAATTCAATGACTAGTTGTTTTTATTTCAGTAACCTTATTGGCATTGCTCATTATATTGTGGGTTATGTTTGTTATGTCATATATGATATATCTGTACATGCCTCCATGTGCTAGCATGTTGCATAAGATGTTAATTGGTACATAATAATGTTATATTTTTCAAACTGGTTTCAGTAGAACAATCTGTACACCAAATTCTTTTTTGAAGTAATACACTATTATATAAATTCAGGATTTGTTTTTGGGAGGGGAGGATTCGAACCCGCAACCACGTGGTTTAGGTGTGAGGGGTTTACTACTGGACCAACCCCATCTCGTCATCCGTACACCAAGTTCTAAACTTCAAATTCCCAACTTGATAATTGTGTTTTGTGTTTTATTGAACGAAATTTTATATGGCAGCGCCATCAACTTAATATGATCTATAATTTTACGAGTAACGAGTTTGTTCTGGAGTTTGATTGATCTCAAAGATCGACCAACAACGATCTTTAAATTTTTAATCTCTTGATTGTGCCATGTGTCACTATTGTTTGGATTATGGATTAAAAAATGAAAATAACCTTCAAACCATTAAGATTTCAACTGATAGAAGGACTTGATTGATATATTTTGTAACAGTTAAGGATCACACAAGTAAACAAAAAAAATTAGGGACCAATTTGATAATCACCATAAAAGAAGAAACCTCTCCTAAACAATTTTTTTTTTTTTTTTAAACAAGACTTATTATCAATTCACCTCAATTTGGTTCTAAAAAACTCTCAGAATTTGGTCGCCTATAACATCAAATTTTGCACCTTTTTTTTTTTGAAACGGAAGGATATATTAAAGCCACTAAGGGCAGAGAAAACAGAGGAACAAAACAAGCAGATACAATTATACAAACCAACAGCCCATGCACCAGCAGAGAAGCAAGCGACAAGGCAATACAAGGAAACAGCAACAAAAAAACAGCAGAAACACAAGGGAAAGAGCGCAACAAGAAACACACAAGGCAACAACGAAAACAGTCCCACACCGGCTGGTATTTGGGGGGTTTTGAGGGATGCGAATGGCAAAGTCCTTTGTTTATTTTCGATGAGTATTGGCCTGAGAGATTCTAATGCAGCAGAGGTTATAGCTATTCAAAAAGCCTGTGACCTTGTTTCTTCTAACAGTCTGCTGTTCGGCCGTCATGTACGTGGAGATTATAAGTGACTCAAAAAGTGTGATTTCTTGGATTCATGGTAAAGGGTTTGGTAATCTGAATCTAGTCAACGAAATTTATGATATTAGGAGTTTCTTGGATAATTATGGTGGCTGATGCATCTCTTATCGGTCAAGAGATTCTAATGGTTTTGCTGATAATCTGGCGAAAAGAGGGGCAACAAAAAAGATGCAGAGACAATAAAAAACGTGCAAACTTTTAACATAACTAGGTACGAATATTTTATTATAATATATGTTTTTTTTATATTGATTGTGATCGTTAATGGTTGCACATTATTTTTTAATGTTTTAGTTATATATCTATTACAGTATTCTGACTGAAACGAAGTTTACGAAAACTGTTATAATTAAATTTCTTTAATCACACAAACCCGGATAGAAGATGATCATTATCGATCAACATTTTGCTTCGATCAATTCGACCAAATTCTGGCATTATTATGTCATTTCCCTTGCATGTTCTCATTAACAGTTGTTGACCAAATTCCAAAGACATATTCAAACTATAAATATATATAAACAGTTTTTCTCTCCCCATAACGAACTGATTTTATTTATATCAGTTTCACTACTATCAACCATTAGATTTATATACTTTAACTTAGTCAAAATCTTCTTAAACTTAATCATTGACTTACAAGTCTCGTCATAATCTTAAAAGTTCAGTTCGATCATGAGGAGAAAAAACTATATATAAATTGCTATTAAAAGCAATTATTGTTATTGGATAGTTATGTGAGCGATAGTTGGTTTATTATTATTTTTTTAATTTTCAAATCCTGAGTTTTTATACGCAATTGGATTAAATCTAAATCTAAATACTGGATTTTTTAGAAACTGATCCAATAACATTGCTGTAACATCAACTTAGCCACAGAGAGAGATTTCAAAGATGATATATCAGACTTAATTATAGGTTTTTGACTTTCGATTCTAGCAGCATCTTTGACTTTATTATGCTTTATTGCATTTTGATCTATAAAAGTTTTAACATTACGTAATTAGTCATCTTAGCCTTTACATTTTATCACCAAACCAAATTGGACGGTGGTTATTTTAGAGATTGATTAGGATATCGAATTTTGATTTTGCAAAGCAATTAATAGTTAAATATCATTTTATATCAAAATTATAAAATAAGCTAATTTTCTTAAAAGCAATATCAAACTGGTCCTTAATTTTTTTTATTTTTTTTTAACACAACTTATTTATTATTGATTCACCTCAATCTCGTTCTTACAAATTCTAATTATTTTTGTTTACTAATTTTTATTTTTATTTTTGAAAAGTTTGTTTACTGATATTGATTACAATGTTCTGATATTGATTGTGATAGTTAATGGTTCACATAATTAGGTACGAATATTTTATTACAATGTTTAATAATGAACACTTAGAATATTAAGAAACAATGTGCAACCATTAACAATCACAATCAATATCAGAAAACATTGTAATAAAATATTCGTACCTAATTAACAATCACAATCAATATCAGAAAACATTTAAAAGTTATTACAATGTTTTCTAATATTGATTGTGATTGTTAATGGTTGCACATTGTTTCTTAATATTCTAATTCATATAGAATTTACAGTATTTGACTGAAACGAAATTTATGAAAACTATTAGAAATGAAATTTCTCTAATCAAACATGTATAGAAGATGATCATTATTGTTGACAGTGATTTTTGGATCGTTGAAAAGTCAACCGCCAAACATTAACATGTAAGCATATCGAAGCTTTAACCAGTCTAGGATTGAATAATCAAGCCTCTTTCTCTACGTGGACGCAATATGATTTGTTCATATTTGAGAATGTAAGGATTCCCGTTTTGTTGATTGGCTTATTTCGTGGACAAACCACGTATTGGGGATTGTATGTAAGGGTAGCTTAAGTGATAGATATTCAAGCTCAAGACCCTCTCATGTCCTCAAGGTTGATAAGCACCAAAGGTAAATTTCTATATGCTTACTTGTCTTGAAGAGATAGTTGCACACACTCACAACTCATGCATATGTTTAATCCTTGTATGTTGTGTGTCTTATTTGTGTGCCTTAATGCTCATTAACATCTCGTCTTGCATGTTAGTTTGATTGCATCTTGCATATCCAATTGCCTTGTCATGCTTAGACTTAGGATTGCATTTTTGCACTGGGCGCTCCCAAAAGCGCTCTACGAACAGCCCCGTTAGGCGCTGTACAGACCTGATTGATTTAATTCGGTCGCTGTACGAGCGCTGTAGAGGCGCTCTACAAAGCGCTCTACGTAGAGCGACCCCTCTGGAGGCGCTCTACAAAATGCTCTACAAATGCTCTACAAAGTGCTCTACGTAGAGTGCCCCTCTGTTTTCTCGCGAGAACAGAGCAGGGGGCTCTACAAAGCACTCTACGTAGAGCACCCATGGCAAAATTGTGGTGTCACTTATCAAAAACCACACTTCATCTTGACACCCTATATATATGCCACTTTGACTTTAGGTCAATCACAAGAGTTCATATTCAGATTTCATACTTAGGATATTTTTCAAAGAGAAAAAAATTCAAAGAACTCATTTTTATCATCTCAAACACTTTTTCATGATCATCAATCATCTAGCATCATCTTAGATCATCTAGATGTCTTCTTGCATGGATTCTTCATCATACTTTGCTTGGTAAGCTTTTCACTAATATCTTACATATTTTGTGTTTCTCTTAACAAGCAATCTCAATTAATTACTTGTATGTTATTTTGTATGCTTTGGATACAATATTGAGATTAGTGTGATGTATGTTTGAGAAGTTGTATTGTGATAGCTAATTAGGTTTTGTACTTAATCGATTAGCTAAGCTATTTGACAGGTCATCTAGCCATTTATATCTAGGATTGTTTTAAATTGCAAAATCATTATTCTAGATAAGCATATAGAGTAACCTAGCTCTAATTTGTATTTTGAATATTCATACATATTCACTTAGGTTGTTTCTCTTCATTGAGAAGTAAGTCTTGGGGCTAAGAGTGCTTAGGCCTCAAGCAAATTGGAATAGGGTTGCTAATAAAGGCCCACTGGGTAGAAGTGAGGGTTACAGACCGGAGTGTTAGACGAGGTCTACATAGGTTGTAAACTTTATTTCAATTAGTGATTTCGAGTTTCGAGTGTGGCGCATTATACAGCCCATGGTTTTTCCCAGTGATTGGGTTTCCACTATATATCTTGTGTTATTTAAATTCCACACATATTACACTATATTATTTTGACTAGTTAGGGGCATTTTCGTAAAATTGACTTGCATGCGAAAATTGGGTAATAATTGTTAAAATCTATTCACCCCCCCCCCCCCTCTAGATTAATATATTGATAAACACACCTCTAGGACTTTCAATTGGTATCAAAGCGGGTTCCTAGACATACATAGGTGATCCTAGCTCATTTTTGGTGTTTTGCATTTGTGTGATTCTTTGATCATTCATATTTTGCATTCATTTCATCCATTCATTATACACTACGAGTGGAATCGGTGGTTCAAATGAGGGTGCTTCGAGCGTAAGGCCACCCCTCTCACCGGCATAAATTACTCCCAATGGAAAGGGAAGATGGAGGCATATGTGTGTCAAATCCATGATAGGGCATGGATGGCCATTGAAGATGGATATTCGCCTCCTATGATGACTCCCACGGGTGGAGGAGAAGAAGTGCTCAAGCCTAAGGCACAGTGGACACAACCCGAGTTTGAGTTGTCCAAGTGGAATCAAAAGGCGTGGCACGCCCTTATATGTGCAGTGGACGAAAATCAGTACAAACTGATTCAGAACACTAAGATAGCCAAGGAGGCTTGGGACATCTTAGAGGTTGCACACGAGGGAACCGAAGTAGTGAAGGACTCCAAACTTCAAGTCCTCCAAACTCAATTTGAGACACTTAGGATGGAGGAGAGAATGAGTGCTTCAACGACTTCGAGATTAGGTTGATGGACATTGTCAACCAAAGTCATCAACTTGGTGACCCTTACTCGGATAGAAGGATCAAGCAAAAGATAATGAGATCGCTTCCCGAGAGGTTTGAGTCTAAGGTGACGGCTTTAGAAGAAAACAGTGATTTTAAGGACATGAAGCCGAGCGAGGTAATAGGTAGACTTCTCGCCTACGAGTCTAGGAAGGGTCCTAGCTCCACTCCTTCAAAGAAGCAAAAAGGAATTGCTTTGAGTGCTTCTAAGGTAGGGAAGGAGGAGAAAGGTGACTTGGACGAAGACATGATTTTGATGCTTCAAAGATTCAAGAAATTTGTCAAGTTCGAGAAGCGTGGCTTTGGATCCAAAGGCCAAGACTTGAAGAAAAAGGCTCCCTTCAAGAAGCATGAGCCTAGGCAAGAGAAAGGGGTCCAATGCTATGAGTGTGGCGGCATAGGTCATATCTCACTCGATTGTGGGAATTTGAAGAACAAGAAGAAAAAATGATGGTCGCCACTTGGAGTGAAAGTGATGACTCCGGAGAGGGAGATAAGTCATCAAGTGATGATGAGCTTATCAATAACTTCAAGGCATTGGGTGCCACTAATGAAGAAAATGAAGTTGTTGGTAAGAATTCCGTTGCTAGTGATCCCATAGAAGAGAAAGTCGAAGAAGTAGCTCTAGAGGAGATAGTTGTTGCTTCACATTGGGATATGGCACTTATTGACTCAAGAGATCAAGGTGAAGGTCTTGATGAGGATATTGGATCCATAGGAGAGGAGGAGAGTCTAGAAGATGACACTAGTGGAGATGACTCCTTATCTAACTCTACAAATGGAAATGTAGAGAATATGGATGTGCATGACTTTATAGTCAATGTTGAAAGCTCCATGAAGAAGAAAGATAGATTTCTAAGGATTTTAGAGGAAGAAAATCTAGAGCTTTCAACATACAATGACCTTAAGGAAGCAAGTGGAGAAGATGGATCTTAAGGACAACTTTGAAAGTTTTGAAAGCTCTAAGTTAAAGAATGAAAAAGAGATTCAAAGGTTAAAGGAAGAACTACTTAGGCTCTCAACACAAGTTGACCACTTGAATGATGAAGTGGTAAGATCCATGGTGGAAGAAGACAAGCTAAAAGATGAGCTAGCTTTGTCTAAGAGGAATGAAGAGGGTTTGAAGAGAGAGCTTGTTGAAGCCAAAGTGTCATTGACTAGAATGACCACAAGCACCAAGAAGCTTGACAACATACTTGGTGTAGGAAAAAGCCCTTGTGACAAAAGAGGTCTTGGATTCGAAGTGAGCAAGGATTGCTCTATTCCTAAGAAGACCGTCTTTGTGAAGAGTTTGGGTAAGATAGAAGCGTCACCGGTGCAAACTCCTAGGAAGAAGTTAGAACTAGGACAATGTTCGAAAATGCACAAGTGAAGGTGGTGAAAACAAGACAACCCCAAGCTCAACGGTTTAGTGCCTCTCGAGTCAACTCTCCTAAAAAATGACTCACTATGTGAAGAGGCAAAACATGCTACCTCATCCAAGGAGGCAACCCATTCCGGTTCAACCACAAAGAAGACATGAACCGACTCAACACCAAAGGAGACATCAAATGCATGATGAGTCTCCAATGACTTCACAAGGACATGGTATGAATTCTTACTTTGTACCAACTTGTCATTATTGTGTGTGTTTATGGGCATATTAGGCCTAAGTGCTTTAAGTACATTAACATTGTAGGATTAATAGCATGATAGAGAAAAAGAGGCTAAGAAGAGCCCATTTGCATGAGTCTAGGAAATCTTTTGTCAATAATCCTAGGTTAGTGAATGACATGCAACCATTAACCACTAAGAAGAAGAAAAATGTCATATCTATGTGGATAAGAAAAAATGAACCCGCTTGCTACGAGACTAACAAGTCTCAAATAGGTTCATCCAAGTCAAATGGACTTGAGAGGTCTATAAGACCTCATGACCTTCATTGATGAAGGTTGATGATGACCTATATGGGGAACCCAAGCAAAGAGAGCTATTGCATACTTGTTGCATGCAAATATTTGAAAAATCTTATGCTTCTTTGTTGATTGCTTGAGTAAGCATGGTTGCACATATGTATATAGTTTTCAATTCAATAAGTGTGAACCTTGTTTGTCTACAATCCATGTCATATTTATGTTCAAACATGCATTTTTGGACTAGGAGATCTTACATAGGAAATATGATTTGAATGACCTATAGTTATCTCCATGACATGATGATTCTTAATGACATGCTAATGAATATTGAAAAGCATGAAATTCATATGAAATGCTTAAATGAAAAAGCATGAATTAATGATTGCAATTGTTAAATGCAAAACTTGTGTGAAAAAGCTTATGAGACTCAAAATGAATAAAGGATCTTGTATCCGTTCAAAGGATTTTAAAATCCAAATGTCTCTCCTTCTTTATTTGTTGAATATGTCTACTATCATACGGGTTTCATTCCCGGAAAAATCAAATAGAGTGCAAAGTTACTCATGACATGTTTGACTTATAAAGTTGGATATAGTTGCTCATAAATTAAAATCAATGAAAACTCTATATCCTTGCTTTTCTCATGACAATAGTGAAATTGGTTTGAATTCTTATTAGAAACCTTTGTCATTTGCTTTGCCAAATACCATTGTATTTTGGACTTGAATGCTACATGTCTTGTATGCAAAGCATTTTTGATTCACACATTTTATCAAAATAAATCTCCTTGTTTCTCTCCATTGGATAGAGTTGCATAAAGTGCATTTAATGATTATGCAAATGACTTGAATGCTATCATCTCTCTTTGCTAAGTGACCCGGTTGGGGACTACTCCTTTGCCTATATCATGACAAAAAGGGGGAGTAGAATGGCGGTAAGGGGAGGTGCAAATTGTTGTAGCAATTGGTGCACATTGGGGAGAATATATATTGAGGGGGAGTAACCCTTTGAGGGGGAGCATTGCATACACAAACATTGCATGATGTTGTGTTTAATTTTTTTTATATGCAAATGCTTGTTTTAATCTCACTTGATTCATCTCACCTTTTCTGTTTTGGAAAGTTTAGAAACCTTGTTTCAGGGAATGATTGTTCTACAAGAGATTGAAGACTTCAAGATTTATTTTTGTATATCTCTTTGTATTGTAGAAAATCATCATTGACCCATAGGTTTAATTTTTTGTGAGAAATCAATGTGAGTGGTGGTTTTGTCACGAAATAGCCAAAGGGGAGATTGTAAGGATTCCCGTTTTGTTAATTGGCTTATTTCGTGATCAAACCATATGTGGGGATGCTTTGTAAGGGTAGCTTAGATGTTGTTGTTATTGCTTAGGCCCTTTTGAAGACCTCACTATTGACAAGCACCAAAGGTAATACTTTAAGTGCTTACTTGTCTTGAAGAGATAGTTGCACACACTCACAACTCATGCATATATTTAATCCTTGTATGTTGTGTGTCTTATTTGTGTGCCTTAATGCTCATTAACATCTCTTCTTGCATGTTAGTTTGATTGCATCTTGCATATCCAATTGCCTTGTCATGCTTAGACTTAGGATTGCATTTTTGCACTGGGCGCTCCCAAAAGCGCTCTACAAAAGCGCTCTACGAACAGCCCCCGTTGGGCGCTGTACAGACCTGATCGATTTAATTCGAGCGCTGTAGGGGCGCTCTACAAAGCGCTCTACAAAGCGCTCTACGTAGAGCGACCTCTCTGATGGCGCTCTACAAAGCGCTCTACGTAGAGCGCCCCTCTGTTTTCTCGCGAGAACAGAGTAGGGGGCTCTACAAAGCGCTCTACGTAGAGCGGCCATGGCAAAATTGTGGTGTCACTTATCAAAACGACCACACTTCATCTTGACACCCTATATATATGCCACTTTGACTTTAGGTCAATCACAAGAGTTTATATTCAGATTTCATACTTAGGATATTTTTCAAGAGAAGAAAAATTCCAAGAACTCATTTTTATCATCTCAAACACTTTTTCATGATCATCAATCATCATCTAGCATCATCTTAGATCATCTAGATGTCTTCTTGCATGGATTCTTCATCATACTTTGCTTGGTGAGCTTTTCACTAATATCTTACATATTTTGTGTTTCTCTTAATAAGCAATCTCAATTAATTACTTGTATGTTATTTTGTATGCTTTGGATACAATATTGAGATTAGTGTGATGTATGTTTGAGAAGTTGTATTGTGATAGCTAATTAGGTTTTGTACTTAATCTTGATTAGCTAAGCTATTTGACATGTCATCTATATATCTAGGATTGTTTTAAATTGCAAATCATTATCCTAGATAAGCATATAGAGTAACCTAGCTCTAATTTGCATTTTGATATTCATACATATTCACTTAGGTTGTTTCTCTTCATTGAGAAGTAAGTCTTGGGGCTAAGAGTGCTTAGGCCTCAAGCAAATTGGAATAGGGTTGCTAATAAAGGCCCGCTGGGTAGAAGTGAGGGGTTACAGACCGGAGTGTTAGACGAGGTCTACATAGGTTGTAAACTTCATTTCAATTAGTGATTTCGAGTTCCGAGTGTGGCGCATTATACAGCCCGTGGTTTTTCCCAGTGGTTGGGTTTCCACGTATATATCTTGTGTTATTTAAATTCCGCACATATTACACTGATATATTATTGACTAGGTAGGGGCATTTTCGTAAAATTGACTTGCATGCGAAAATTGGGTAATAATTGTTAAAATCTATTCACCCCCCCCAGATTAATATATTGATAACACACCTCTAGGACTTTCAGAGAATAATTATGTAGAAACATAAAAATAAAAGATAAACCAAACATAACACATGTTTTATGGTAAAATCCCAAGGCGGGGAAACATCCATGGTACCGGTGACGGCAAGAAGAGATCCACTATGAATAGAATAATTACACACTCAATACTCTTTTTCTCAGATAATTGCTCATGTTTCGTTTTTTTTTTTTCTCATATCATTATATCACTATACATTGATATCACTAATATTTATATGGGTTAACAAGGTGTTGCCCTAATCCTTGCCGTATAAGTAATATATTCAAAATTAGAATCTTTGCAGGATTCTCGTAATATAATCCATTTAGGATTTATTTCACGGTTGCTATTTATCTTCTAGAAGCTTTGAGTTATTTCCTAATTAGAATTCTCTAATATTGGAGAGGAAATAAGGATATTTCCTTATTGGAGTATGATTCTTAGATTTCGTATCTGAGTGGATATCTGCTTAATATGGCGTATCTTAATAAGGTTATATTTCTTAATTTGGTCAAGTAGATCTCACTGAGTAGAGATGATGAAGGACAGTTGGCTTTGGATTTTGAAGAAGAGATGGACAAAAATTGTCCAAAAGAGGTGCTCCAAAGAAACGGCATAACTTTTAGCTCGGTTGTCAGATTTCCTATTATAATAGTTCTCGAAAGGGTTTTCAGAGCTCTATAGCATACCAACTTGGGTTCCCCCGATTGATGTCATTTACATCCTCAACGGAGCTATTTAAGTTAGGTTGTCAGGCAGCCGAAGATTTTAGTTTTTATTTGTTTTCCGTTTTTGTTTAGTATGAGGATATTTTAGTCTTTTTTGCTTATTTTAGGGTTTCCAGAAACCTATCTAAGGATCCTTTTGGTTACCAGTTTCGAATTATTCAATAATATTATCAATTTTCAGTTTACCAACATTCTATCTTTGCTGGTGGATTCCAGTTTTGTTACTTTAGGGATTACGCTGGTAAACCCTTCACTTCCGTTCTGCGTCAAGAGATCTTCAACGAGCAGGATCTTTGCTCATTTAGAGTTCTTAATTAGACAATTTTACTTGGTGCATACGCTTCTGACTTCCATATCAATTTTCTTTACCGCGTTTCCAGACATAGTGACGTGTGCTTGGCCAATGTCCCTATCAATGACTAATTAACTTTTGCTAACACGGAATTACATATTTTCGCATTACCCGCTACATTTACTGACGTGTCATGCTGACGAAAAAAACCATATAACAAAACCCCTCAAATCTGCGAGATGAGTTCTTGGTGACTCGACGAATAGAGGATTTGAGTAGTTCTCCTTTGATTTTTTAACGCTCTGACCACATCATTTTTTATTCTCTTGCAGACTGATAATCTTCAAGACAGGTTATGTTGCTGAGATACATTTTTGGACCTATATCTGCAAGTGTCTTCAGGACACAGATCAGGCGTTGAGATGCCTTTGGATACTTTATTGTAAGTGAACTTGCACTTGGTCTGGTCAGACCTTGGCTAATTGCCAAATGATCCTAGTCATCTTTTTAAGTGATTAGCTTCTGATTCTTTTTTTTTTTTTTTTTTTTTGTTCACCCAGTTAGGGTATCTTTTTTTGAGTGGGGCCATGTCCCACTACCCTATATAGAATGAACATTTTTCCATTCAACTAACTTCGAATTCACACTATTTGCCTTAACTTGACTTTTTCTTTTTCTGGATGACGTTTAGATCCTCTCTCTCATTTTGGTGAATCTGAGACCCCTTTTAGTGTTGTTCAGCTTTGCTCGGATCCTTTTATTTTGAACGGTTCTTACTAACGCTCGGATCCTCTTTCATCCTGATTCGACTTGCTTGGATCCATCCATCTTTGAGCAGATCTTACTAGTGCTAGGATCCTTTCTAGGGGGGGTGTCTTAGCCTGATCTTGTCTTTTTTGCACTGCTTCTACCTGAAACATTTTTCTTTTCTTCATACAGTACTTCGTCACCTAACGTTTTTATTTCGCGCATAAAATACATTTAAAGGTAATTTCTGAGACGATCTTTCAAAGTTTTATGCTGAAGATAGCTTGAAAATTTTAATGTTGAAGACCATAAGATGAACTAATTAAGGTTTCCCTCAGTAGCGTCTTTCATCACAAGCTGAGAAAAATGTGGTAGATGTCGTTGCTCTTGGGAAGGTATGATGGTGCTCCATAGAGATCGTGCTTCTTAGCATCCTCCTCCTAAGGCCATTGCCATACACACACACACACAAACACACACACATGTTCATGGCGTGTTGGGGGCTCTTGTTCTCTTGGGGTTCATGTTGCTTGGAGTCTACCATCTAGCATCGTTGTCATTTATGAGTTGCTGTCGATGTGCAGGGTAGGAACCATTCTTTAGGCACATAAGCTCACTTTTCTTTTCCCTTAAAGTTTATTTATTATTTATTTATTTATTTTTTATTTTTTGGGCAGGACATTCTAAGTGCTCAACCTATATCTTTCTTGCCCCTTAGAATTTTTTCTCGGCTGATTTTTTTTGTAGGTCAGAATATTCCTTTTGGCCGATCTTTCTTGTTCGGTAATTTTTTTAAACATTCTGGCTAATATTTCTCCAAAAGAAAAAAAGAAATTTTATGTATATAAATACAATTTAGACTTTTGACTTACTTGTATTGATTTCAACCATTATTCGCTCTTTAGCAATTGCTCATTAGCATTTGTACTTCTTGCAAATTGTTCCTGGCTCAGCTGATAGATAAGGATTTAGGCTTTCTAGTTCAAGGCAACCTGAGCGTTTATTTTGCACCATGGGGGGTCCTGACTCACTGTATCTAAGTTTCTACTCACTTTCAGGGTTTTTACTTGATTTTAGTAAGTCAAGCCAACCTCAAGGCGTTCGGCTCAGGTGGCCCATATCTTGCTTTTGAAAGCTTCCTGACTTCATTTATGTGCACTTGCCTATTGGAGCTTAGTACCTGCACATTTTAAACTTAACAAAAATACAATTTAAGCAGAAAAGTCTTTACCTCCTTTAATTTTTAAAAGGTCGAATCGCTGACAGTGCTTTATTCGCGCCAAGTCAGAAGAACGAATTGGTCAAACCCAATATTGTTGAGTCCAACCACTACCATGAATATTTAAACATCAATAACCATGGCATATTTGGACTGAAAAGTAACAAAACATTGTGGCACGTACATGTTACATGCATCTCTGAATCAAATGTGATTCATACAATGTTTTAACATCAATAGGAGTTTTGATAGGAAGACATGGATTATGTACTTATAATTCTAGCGATTCTAATGCTTGATTCATATTATTCCAAATAGAAATAATCACTATGATATTGTTCTAAATTATCGATTAAGATGCAATATGATGCCAACGATGATAAATAGCATAACAATTAAGAGACCTATATATCTGAACGATTTCAGTACTACTTTTAAATGCTTTCGGAAGCGCTTTTACCAAGATCAAAGTCTCGATTAAATTCAACCGAATTATTGTTGGTTAATATTTTTTCTTGTAATATACGAACATATATCTATATGTATATATATATATGTACATATATGCATTCTCTGTTTGCGAAATAGATCGATAAAACTATAAGATTAAATGTATATAAATCGGCTTACCTCGGCTACTTACTGGACTTGGAGTCTAGTCGTTTCATTCTTGGAACCTTCAGAGTTGAATTGGCTAAAAGCCGAGTGGTAAGAATTGACATCGGGTGTTTATACCAAAATGGGATCGGTTTCTAACACATGTCAATGTAAAGTTTATGTTGAACCACAACGTTCCAGAGGTTGTCAAATATTCCTCAAGATGAATTGGGTTGAGAATCACATATCATCGGAAAGCTCTATGCGTCTATTTTACAGAAAAATTACGGTTTGTGATTCCGGGTTTTCTAGAGAGAGTTACCTCTGTTTTAGCTACCGGTGGTCAAGTTGGAAAATCCTCCACAAATCATTTACTTCAATGTTTCGGGGCTATAAAATATTCCACAGGTTGAACAAATTTTGAACCAAATATTTCCGGAACGGTCCAAATGTCTAGTCTCCAATCCGGATGACTTCTTTAGAGGGAGATATGCCTATTTTAGTGTTCGATGGTTAATCGAAAATATATCGCGATCTGTACATGTTTCTTCAATATTGCAGGAGCCACCAAACATTGCTCATATAGAACTAGGATACGAACCATTTATGCTTGGAAAGCTTTGGATGTCTAGTTTCTATTGGTTTTTATGGTTCATGAATCCGAGTTCCGTAGAGGGAGATATGCTCACTTTAGTGTCCATTGGTCAGAAATTCCACGATTCGAGATAACTCTTTTTATTTTTTTGTAAGCTATCGAAATGGGAAAGCAATTCCTCAGATAGATTTTTGACACTTTGAAGCTTTGTGAATATTCTTCCTCCGAATGACCGTGGCTCCTACTAATGGTATTGTATTTGATCCACTCCCTAGCACTTCCAATAGTCATTTGCTGGGGTGTATCAGATGTAGGATCCATATCGGAATTCTTTCTGTAGTCTGTCCATGAGGGTTCCTGAAGTTGAGTTCTTCCCTTCCTTTTAGTGCCAATTGTTGACGGTGACTTTTGGATCGTTGGAAAGTCATAAACGCCAAACATTAACACGTAGGCAGATCGAAACTTTAACCAGTCTAGGGTTGAATAAACAAAGCCTCTATCTCCACGTGGATATGATACGATTTGTTCATATTTGAGAATAATAATGTAGAAAAGTAGAAAATGGAAGATAAACCAAACATAACACATGTTTTACATGGTAAAATCCCAAGGCGGGGAAACATTCACGGTGCCGGTGACGGCGAGAAGAGATTCATTATGAATAGAATGACTACACACTCAATACACGCTCTCTCTCAGATAATTGCTCGTGTTTCATATTTTTTCTCATATCACTTTACAATGATATCACTATTATTTATATGGGTTGATAGGGGTTGCCCTAATCATTGCCGTATAAGTAACATATTCATAATTAGAATCTTTTGGAAGTTTTGAGTTTCTTCCCAATTAGAATTCTCTGATACTGGAGAGGAAATATGGATATTTCCTTATTGGAGTATGATTCTTAGATTTCGTATCTGAGTGGATCTCTGCTTAATATGGTGTATCTTGATAAGGTCGTATTTCTTATTTTGGCCGAGTAGATCTCGTTGAGTATAGATCTTCGGCGAGCAAGATCTTTTCTCATTAAGACTTCTTAATTAGATGACTTTACTTGGTGCATATGTTTCTGACTTCCATATCAATTTTCTTGATAACGTGTCAAGACCAAGCGACTTGTCCTTGGCCAATGTCCCTTTCATTGACTAGTTGACATTTATTGACATGGATTACAATATTTCCACATTATCCGTTACCTTTATTGACGTGTCATGCTAATGAAAAATCCATATAACAATTATCAATTCAACCTGACATTATTCTGGCATTATCCTTGCATGTTCTCATTAACTGTTGTTGACCAAAGACATCTTTAAACTGTTTATATTATATAGAGATTGAGACATGATGTGTAAGAAATATAAGATGATAGGTTCTTGACCTTCTCGATTCTATTCACATCTTTTACATTATAATGCTATATTACTATTTTTTTTCGTAAACCAGCTGCATGTCGGGTAAATTACCGACTAACAAGCTAAATAAATATCATGATTTCCACCCAACCATATTGGTTGGTGGACACATTATATATCTAATTAAGTTAAAGATGAAATAACTTGTACTTACGCACTTAAATTATAATAAAAAATTGATTAAATAGTATCAATAACATGATAAAAGCATTTATTTAGTCTTGCAATATCCTAAGTTCGAATTGCCAGCAATGTAAGTGAACGTGATATATATATCAAATATATTAAAAAAAAAATGTCATTTTCATCAAACCATATTAGGTGGTGGACACATTAAAAGATGAAATGATTTGTACTTCCGCACTTCAATAATAATAAAAAAAATTCTTTATTTGGTATCAACAAATAACTTCAACTTACCACTCTTGAATGTGGATCATGATAAAAGTGTTTATTTAATCTTGCAATATCTTGAATTCGAGTTGCTAGCATCGCAAAACAACAAATATACTATGAATCACCAGCAGAATCATGTTTAGATCGAATTTTGATTGTTTGAAGTAATAGCTAGCTTAGTGGGCTAGTCAAATTCAGCCAGCTATCCATGTCAGCCTAAAAATTCTAACCAATTGAAAGTCATGATGCAGTACATGTACATGTACATCAATCCACTGGCCGGCCTCTATAAATTTGAACTCTTTTGGTCATTCAATCATTCATTTACACAAAAAATAAAAAAAAAACAACAATGAAAACCACATTACTCATACTTTCCTTCTTCATCTTGCATTTGTAACAAAGGTGCCATTGGTTGTGTCGACAAGCCGATGCTTCACACTATCCGGGTCGACATCGATGGTAAGAAGCTCCTAGCTGGCACGAATACTACATCTTGCCAGTTCTCCGTGGGAGAGGTGGCGGTTTACTCTTGCCTCCGCCGGGGATGAAACCTGTCCTCTAGATGTTGTCCAAGAACAACATGTGGTAGAAAATGGTCTCCCGGTAACATTTTCACCGGTGACATAAAAAAGAAAGGTGCATTCGTTTGTCCATTGATCAGAACATCAAGTTCTCCGCCTCGACAGACTGTGTCCAGTCTACGGTGTGGAAGCTGGATAGTCATGATGATTCATTGAGACAATGGTTTGTGACAACCGGAGGAGTGGAAGGAAAATCCTGGTCGACGAACAACGAGCAATGGTTCAAGATAGAAAAGTTTGATGATGATTACAAGCTTGTTTCTGCCCTTCGTTTGTGATATCTGCAAGTTTTATGTAGAGATATCGGAATCTATATCGATGAGGCAACAGGGATTCGCCGTCTAGCTTTGAGTGTTACACCTTTCCAAGTCATGTTCAAGAAGGC
Source organism: Acer saccharum (assembly GCA_030490815.1). Lineage (NCBI taxonomy): Eukaryota > Viridiplantae > Streptophyta > Magnoliopsida > Sapindales > Sapindaceae > Acer > Acer saccharum. The sequence continues at coordinate 18,920,828 of CM059877.1, read as the reverse complement.
TAAAGTTGAAGAAATCTGCTATGGAAGAGTTATTATATATATAATAATAATTAATGTAATAAGAAGTGTGCACATAGTTGTTGCACCAGCTTGTTGATCCTCAAAAAAGTGAATGAAATCTATTATAGATTTATATATTAAGATCTGATGACTATATTAATTGTGGGTTTAGTATTTTATTTTTTCTGTCGTTCAAATTCAATGATATGGTTTTGATTTCAGGAACCTTATTGGCATTGCTCATTATATTGTGGGTTATGTTTTTATGTCATATATGATATCTTTACATGCCTCCATGACTTGCATGTTGCATAAGATGTTAATTGGTACGTAATAATGTTATATTTTTCAAACTGGTTTCAGTAGAACAATCTGTATACCAAATTCTTTTTTGAAGTATTACACTGTTATATAAATTCGGGATTTTTTTTGGAGTGGAGGTTACGAAGCCGTATCTCTCGTGTAAGTTGTGAGGGGTTTACCACCGGACCAACCTCATCTCGTCTTCCGTACCAAAGTTCTAACTTCAAACTCCCAACTTGATTTATGTTTTGTGTTTTACTGAATTAAATGTTTTTATATGGCAGCACCATATACTTAATATGCTATATAGCTTTACGAGTTACGGGTTGTTTTAGAGTTTGATTGATCTCAGAGATCGACGAACAACGATCTTTAATTTTTAAATTTTTTATTGTAGCCATGTGTCACTATTTTTGGATTATGGATTAAAACAAAAATAACTTAAAATCATTAAATTTGATTAACAATTGATTGATAGAAGGACTTGATGATAATTTTGGAATAGTTAAGGATCATGCAAGAAACAAAAAAATTAGGGACGAAATTTGATTATCACCATAAAAGAGAACCGCTCCAAAACATTTTTTTCTTCTTATTACAATTCACCTCAATTTCGTTCAAAAAACTCTCTGATTTGGTCGCTTATAACATCAAACTTTTACATATTATATATATTATATGATTATATGTATTATATAATATATATTATATCTTATAGTACTATATATTAAATAATATATAATATATATTTATATTATATAAATTATTATTATTTTATATATTATATATAGATATATATATATTATTATTATATATGTATATATATATTATATTAATAATATATAAATTATATGTTTATAATATACTTTTATATTTTATTATTAGCCCTACATATATCATGTATTTTATGATGTTTATAATTAGGGTATTTTTGCAAATACAGTTAAACTCCATTCCATTCCGTTGTTAACCAAACAAAAAGCTAGGGCGTGTCCTGTAATGTTTTCAAGCCTGTTTTTGTTTTTGTTTTTCAAAAATAAAAAAGAAAATGAAAATAGTGTTTTTGGTTTCAGTTTCGAAATCAAAAACGGTCTGGTAGCAAATCTGGAATTGTATTCCGCATAATTTATGGGCATAATAAAAAACAAAACAAACAAAAAAATTCTGGGCAACATCTGAAATCAACATACCAACAAAATCAACACCAACATTTGAAATCAAATCCAAATCAAATACCAACAACACCAACATCTGAAATCAAAATCCATAACACCAAAAACCCATTCAAATCAAACAAAATACCATTTTTATTAATTAAAAATTCTGGAAATCTGAAAATTTTTCAAAAAATTTCCAAATTTCCTCTCTTAAGTAGATCGGAAAGAAGAAGAAGAGAGAAGAAGAAAAGAAGAAGAAAAGGAAAGAAAAGAAGAAGAAGAAAGAAAGAGAAGGAAGAAGAAGAAGGGATCGGCGGCCAAGGAGAGAGATCGACGGTGATCGGAAGAACAAGAAGGGAGATTGACGGCGATCGGAAGAAGAAGAAGAGAGATCGGCGAAGGAGAGAGAAGCATGGGAAAAAGAGAGAAGCATGGGAAGAAGAAGAGAAGCAAAGGAAGAGAACTGATGGCCGTCGAGCAAGGGAAAAGAAGAAGAAAAAATGAAAAAAAAAAATTATTTTTATTTAGATTAAAAAACAAAATGAAAAACATCAAAAAGTTGTTTTGAAAATTTTTCACTTTTAACACTGTTGTTGTGTGTTTTTTTTTTTTTTTTTTTTTTTTTTTGCAAATAAAATGAAAAACAAAATGGAAAATGATAACGAACGCGTATTCGAAATTGGATTTGGAAAACAAAAACAAAAACAGCCCTGTAAAACGATACAGGACAGGCCCTTAGTTTTTCTTTCCTTTCCATTCTCATTCTCATTCTCTACCATTCTGATTATCATTCCAACATGTAACCAAAGTGACCATAGAGTATTGACCAATAACTCGACTACATTTTTAAAAAATATAATTTTATTAAAAGTTTCAATATATTTTTTAATATGTTTATCGTAGAAATTAAAATTTGAATAGTTGATAAATTTAAATTTATCTTAAAATGTTTTTTATTAGGTTATATAAATATTGTTCAATTGTTAACACATCAAAAGTTATAGTCAAGTGGTAAAGACTTACAATCTTTGAACTTAAGGTCACAAGTTCAACTCCCACTAATGACAATTAATTGTCATTATTATCACAGGTGGCCATGTGGCAGTCCGGCGACCGGCCGGCCAGGTTATTCTTGACAGTCCTTAACTATCAAGGATCCTTAACAGTTTTAACTATAAATAATCTTGACAGTAGCTTCCTTGACAGTTTTAAAAACTGTCAAGAAAGGCATTATTTTGTTGTAGTGTAAGTTGAAATTATTTATTGATACCATATAAGAATTTTTTTTATTATTGTTGAAGTGCGGACGTACAAATCATTTCATCTTATAATGTGTCCACCACCCAATATGGTTGGGTGGAAATGACATTTTTGTTTTTTTGACATTATCTTAACCATATATTTAAACTGGGCCTTTTTTTTTTTTTTTAACTTTTTACTATTGGTAGAATTTTAACCGTTGACTTAGGAGTCATTTACCCAAACCTTTAGACTTTTGACTTACTTGTATTTGATTTCGACCATTATTCGCTCATTAGCAATTGCTCACTAGCATTTGTACTTCTTGCAAATGTTCCGGGCTCAGCTGATAGACAAGGATTTAGGCTTTCTGGCTCAAGGCAACCTGAGTGTTAATTTGCTCCATGGGGGGTCTTGACTCACCATATCTAAGTTTCTACTCACTTTTAGGGTTTTTACTTGATTTTTAGTAAGCCAAGACAACCTCAAGGCGTTTGGCTCAGGTGGCCCATATCTTGCTTTTGAAAGCTTCCTGACTTTTTTATGTGCACTTGCCTATTGGAGCTTAGTACCTGCACATTTTTTTTTTTTTTTTGAAATATGCCTCTTTATTGAAAAACCAGGAACCAATACAAGCCACAACTTCACACAATTACCCTTATAAAAACATATCAACACAAACCCAATACAAAAGCAACCGAAACCTAGAAGCAAAACAAGAAGAAAACACAAACAAGAGAACTCAACCAGAAACTCCCCATTCTAATCTATCCTATGATCACTAGAACCGTTTTTTGCTAAACAATCCGCCAAAGAATTCATGTCCCTTGGTACAAAAATTATCTCTAAACCCTCCCAAGAGAGAATAAATTGTCTTATATCATGCACCAGATGAACCAAATTGAAATTTCCAAAATCTTCGCCATTGCACCACGCCACCGCAGATTTTGAATCGCTTAGAATAGTGATATTGTGATAAAAAAACACTTGTTTGTCGATCACTAATTGACATGCTCTATGAATAGAATAAATTTCAACAGTAATAGCATCTAATTCCCCCACAAAATACGAAAATAAACAAAGAATCTTCCCACTATTATCCGAAGCACTCCACCTATCCCTGCATCTCCAGGATTGCCTCTAGATGATCCATCTACATAAAAACACAACTTCGAAGCAACTAGAGGGAACCAGCGATCAGCCACTGCAGATTTGGCCGAATGCAAGTCCACACACCTTTCCTTTACATCCAATACTAGAAAGGACAAATCAACCACTGACCCTCATCCAAAATTCTTAAACCAAAGGGCCACCCGAAATTTAATTGTGTCCTACACCTTTCCCATATTAGCAGCACTTCCATTGAAAACCACCTCATTTCTACATTCCCATATAGACCATACAACTACAAAGAATAGGACACTCCATACTCTCTCCTCGACTTAGAAGGACATAAGGCATACCAACCTAAAACCCAATCCGTAACCGACGATGAAGAGCATACGTTAACACCCCACCAACTCAAACAAGTCCTCCATACCACATTAGACCACTCACATAACAGAAAAACATGGTCGACTGACTCAACCCCATCAATACACAAAGGACATCCCATACCAATCGACTGAAAAGCATCACCAAATTTGTGTAAAACCTCTTTAACCAAAATCCTTCCTTTCAATAATTGCCACATAAAAACCTCCACTTTTGGAGGACATACATTCTGCCAAAGGAAGTCAACCATTAGATTTATATACTTTGACTCAAAATGTATGCATTTGTCAAAGTTTCTCCATAACCAGTGGTCCACATGCATTGACATTAATGTAGTTACATCAGTGTGCACTGGCAAGAATAGGACCGTATAAATATATATATATATATATATATCTAATGAGGTTTGCTCAGTGGTTAAGCCCCTCACACTCACACCACGAGGTTGTGGATTCAAGCCTCTCCCCATCCTCAAAAAAAGCCGAATTATTGTAATATTTCAAAAAAAAAAAAAAATCTATTGATGGAGCCACATATGTGTGTAAGGAGGGAAGGTACATCCCTAGCTAACCTACAATTTTTTTTTAAAAAAATATTTATATTTTTAAACTATATATATATATATGGAGATTGATCACTTCCTTTCTCTATCTCATCAACTTTCAGAGCCACCAATTTCCTTAGAACTTCCACGGATTCTACATATTGATTGGGCTCCTCTAAGTCCAAGCTCTTAATAGACTGCTCATCCCACCAAAACCCTTCCACTAGATTTGTACTGGATTACCCTGAAGTACTGTTGCCTGTTAAATGGTGGTTCGTTCTCCATTGGCCATTCTTCTTCTTTACCAGTACTACATTGGCTACCTACTTTGGGTACTAGACTTCCCTGATTGATCTCACAGCTAATAGCTTCTTGACCTCCTCCTTAATGGTTTCATTTCTTTCTAGATTGAACTGCATCTCTTCTAAACTACCGGCATATGTTCGGGTCAATTGCCATACAGTGAATGATTGGCTTAGATTTGTACTAGATTCCCTTGAAGTACTGTTGCTTGTTAAATGGTGGTTCGTTCTCCACAAGCCATTCTTCTTCTTTACCAGTACTACATTTTCTACCTACTTTGGGTACTGGACTTCCCTAATTGATCTCACAGCCAATAGCTTCTTGACCTCCTCCTTGATGGCTTCATTTCTTTCTAGATTGAACCTGCATCTCTTCTAAACTACCGGCATATGTTTGGGTCAATTGCCAGACAGTGAGTAATCAGCTTAGTATCTATCCCTGGCATGTTCTTATGCTTCCACGCATTTAAGCCTTATTATCCTCTAAACATTTTCTAAAAGAGCTTACCGAAAATAAGACATTAGTAGAGTAAGTCCATGACACACATTGGGGAATTACGACTTAACTGAATACTTTCCAAGGAAAACTTGAAACAATTCCACATTTTAAACTTAACAGAAATACAATTTAAGTAGAAAAGTCTTTAAACCCTTAAATTTTTAAAAGGCCGATCGCTAACAGCGCTTTATTTGCGCCAAGTCAGAAGAACGAATTGATCAAACCCAATATTGTTGAGTCCAACCACTATCATGAATATTTAAACATCAATAACCATGGCATATTTGGACCGAAAAGTAACAAAACATTGTGGCACGTACATGTTACATGCATCTATGAATCAAATGTGATTCATACAATGTTTTAACATCAGTAGGAGATTTAATAGGAAGACATGGATTATGTACTTATAATTCTAGCGATTATAACGCTTGATTCATATTATTCCAAATAGAAATAATCACTATGATATTGCTCTAAATTATCGTTAAGATGCAATATGATGCCAACGATAATAAATATCATAACAATTAAGAGACCTATATATCTGAACAATTTCGGTACTGCTTTTAAACGCTTTCAAAGTGCTTCTTACCAAGATCAAAGTCTCGATTAAATTCAACCGAATTATTGTTGGTTAATATTTTTTTTTCTTGTTATATACGAACTATATATATATATATATATATATGTGTGTATATATTATTATAATACATTCTCTGTTTGAGAAATAGATCGATAAAACTATAAGATTAAATATATAAATCAACTTACCTCGGCTACTTACTGGACTTGGAGTCTAGTCGTTTTATTCTTGGAACCTTCAGAGTCGAATTGGCTAAAAGCCGAGTGGGTAAGAATTGACATTGGGTGTTTTATACCAAAATGGGCTCGGTTTCTAACACATGTCAATGTAAACTTTATGTTGAACCACAACATTCCAGAGGTTGTCAAATATTCCTCAAGATGAATTGGGTTGAGAATCACATATCATCGGAAAGCTCTATGCGTCTATTTTACAGAAAAATTACGGTTTGTGATTCGTGTTATCTGAAGAGAGTTACCTCTGTTTTAGCGACCGGTGGTCAAGTTGGAAAACCCTCCGTGAATCATTTCCTTCAATGTTTCGGGGCTACAAAATATTCTACATGTTGAACAAATTTTGAACCATATATTTCTGGAACATCCGAATGTCTAATCTCCAGTTCGGATGACTTCTTTAGAGGAAGATATGCCCATTTTAGTGTTCGATGGTGATATCAAAAATATATCGCAATCTGTTATCTTCAATATTGCAGGAGCCACCAAACATTGCTCGTATAGTACTAGGATACGAACCATATATGCTTGGAAAGCTTTGAATGTCTAGTTTCTAGTGGTTTTTATGGTTCATGAATCCGAGTTCCGTAGAGGGAGATATGCTCGATTTAGTGTCCATTGGTCAGAAATTCCGCGATTCGAGATAACTCTTTTTATTTTTTGTAAGCTGTCGGAATGGGAAATCAATTCCTCGGATAGATTTTTGACACTTTGAAGCTTTGTGAATATTCTTCCTCCGAATGACCGTGGCTCCTGCTTATGGTATTATATTTGATCCACTCCCTAGCACTTCCAATAGTCATTTGCTGGGGTGTTTCAGATAGGATCCATATCGGAATTCTTTCTGCTGTCCATGAGGGTTCCTTGAAGTTGAGTTCTTCCCTTCCTTTAGTGCCAATTGTTGACGGTGACTTTTGGATCGTTGGAAAGTCATAAATGCCAAACATTAACACGTAGGCAGATCGAAACTTTAACCAGTCTAGGGTTGAATAAACAAAGCCTCTTTCTCCACGTGGATGTGATAGATTTGTTCATATTTGAGAATAATAATGTAGAAAAGTAGAAAATGGAAGATAAACCAAACATAACACATGTTTTACATGGTAAAATCCCATGGCGGGGAAACAATCACGGTGCCAGTGACGGCGAGAAGAGATTCACTATGAATAGAATGATTACACACTCAATACACACCTTCTCTCAGATAATTGCTCATGTTTCATATCTTTTTCTCATATCACTGTACAATGATATCACTATTATTATAGGTTGATAGGGTGTTACCCTAATCCTTGCCGTATAAGTAACATATTCATAATTAGAATCTTTTGGAAGCTTTGGGTTTCTTCCCAATTAGAATTCTCTGATGCTGGAGAGGAAATAGGGATATTTCCTTATTGGATATGATTCTTAGATTTCGTATCTGAGTGGATCTTGCTTAATATGGCTATCTTGATAAGGTCGTATTTCTTATTTTACCGAGTAGATCTCGTTGAGTATAGATCTTCGGCGATCAAGATCTTTTCTCAATAAGACTTCTTAATTAAACGACTTTACTTGGTGCATATGTTTTTGACTTCCATATCAATTTTCTTGATAACGTGTCAAGACCTGGCGACTTGTCCTTGGCCAATGTCCCTTTCGTTGACTGGTTGACATTTGATGACATGGAATTACAATATTTCCACATTATCCGCTACCTTTATTGACGTGTCATGCTAACGAAAAATCCATATAACAATTAGAATATCTTTTGAACGCAAAGAGGATTTTGAGATGCTTCAAACTTATTTCTGGTTTGCGAATTAATTTTCACAAGTGTTGTCTTGTCAGAGTTGGGAAAAAAGAACCAAATGAGGTGGATTGGGCAGCTCATTCTCGATGTATTTCATCTTCTTTACCTATTATGTATCTTGGTCTTCCATTGGGTGGAAAATCAAGTAGGGAAGCTTTTTGGAAACCAGTATTGAGCAAAGTGGAGTCAAGGTTAACTCCTTGGAAAAGAGCATTCATTTCTAAAGGAGGGAGGCTTGTTCTTATAAAATCTATTCTTTCAAGTCTTCCCTCTTATTATATGTCGGTTTTTCCTATCCCTGAGTGTGTTGCTAAAAAGATTGAAAAGATCCAGAGACAATTCTTTTGGAATGACGATGTTATGTCGAGGAAGATACATTCAGTTGATTGGGTTTCTCTTTGCAGAAGCAAGCAGAATGGTGGATTAGGCATAGGAAGGATCAAGGATAAAAGCTTGAGTTTAATAGCTAAATGGATATGGAGGTTCGGGAGAGAAGAGCATTCGATGTGGAAAGATGTGATTTGTGCCAAGTAACCTTGGTCTTAATCCTATGATGTGGGACAGTAGCTGTGTCAAAGGGGCTTTTCTTTTTTTAAGGCTGTCAGTCAATTCTTAGTGGAAAATCATAGAGCTTTCAATTTCATCATCAAAGGTTTTAAGACTGTTATTGGCTGTGGGGATAGGATACGGTTGTGGAAAGACATTTGTTGGGATTCGTTTTCTCTAAGGGAAGCTTTTCCAAGAATTTACGCATTGACAAATAACAAGGAAGGGTTGGTGAAAGAATTCGGTAGATGGGTTGATGCTACTGGTTTGGGATGTGAGTCTTAGAAGACCCTTATTCAACTGGGAGGTGGATCAATGGAACTGTTTTTTGTTAGCTTTAGATAGCATTACTGTTAGGAGAAATATTTCCAATGCATTGGCTTGGACATTCTGTCCTAATGGTCTTTTCTCAGTTAGATCCTTTCGTCATTGTTTGGAAGGCAACATCGCAGGGGACTCTTCTCAATTTTCTTTCATTTGGCAGGGAATCTGTCCCCCTAAGGTTAAGGTCTTCACTTGGCAACTAATGAAAGGAAGAATCCTTGTAAGGGAGGTTTTGAATAAGTTTGGTGCAGCTCAATCGAGTGATCTAAATTGTCCAATTTGTGACTCCGATATTGAGTCTATCGATCATTTGTTTCTTCTTTGTGATTGGGCTAGTGAACTATGGAGAAAAAGTATGGGTTGGTGGGGTGTCAGTGCTTGTAGCAATTTGTCGATCAAGGACTGGTTGGAAGGTTGGGTTTGAAGTCCTCTACTAGGAGAAGAGTGTGGAACATTTTATTTTTTGCAGTTATTTGGACTATATGGGAGACTCGGAATGAAGTGGTTTTCAGAAGTAGAGAAGCTGTTATTGGTTGTGCTTTGGATTCAATCAAATTTAGAACAGCTCTGTGTTTAAGAATTTTGGTGGAGGATCGAATACGGATTTGACTTTGCTTATGTTAGATTTAAAGGAGAGGTGTATTGATGCTGTCTTCCAAAAGCCCAAGACCATAATGACATGGGTTCCTCCGGTGGAAAACGACCTCATGTTCAATGTAGATGGTTCCGTTAAAAAAAGTTCGAATGATGCAGGTGTTGGAGGGGTTCTTAGATATTCGAGTGGCAAGGTTTTATGTTTATTTTCGTATTTTGTGGGCAGTATGGATTCGAATTCTGCTGAGGTGCTTGCAGTACACAGAGCATGCCAACTTATTTCCTCTTGTGCTTCGTTGTTGCATAGAAAGATAATTGTAAGTGATTCGATGACGGCAGTGAGTTGGATCAATGGTTCAGATTTTGGCAATATTCATATGTTAAATTGGGTTTACGACATCAGACAAATTCTTCAATCAAGTGAAGGTATTACAATCAAATTCATGCATAGAGGAGCAAACTCACTTGCGGATAGTTAGGCAAAGGCTGGCCTGGCCAGATGCGGGGACAGATTAGAGTGGGGAATTTCCTAATGTTTTCTAGTAGTAGCTGTTTGTTTGTTTTTTGTTGTGGCCAGGCGTAATGTCAATGGTTGTTTTTTTGTTGGTCTTGTCCTTTTTTGTCTATCTGCTGTTGTTTGTATTTCCGCCTATGTTGTTTCTTGGTAGTCTTGTTTTGGCTCTCGTTCTTTCCCTTTGTGGCGTTTTTTTTATATTTAGTGCGGTTTCAAAAAAAAAAAAAAAAAAAATTATCAATTCAACCAAATCCTGACATTATTCTGGCATTATCCTTGCATGTTTCATTAACTGTTGTTGACCGAAGACATCTTTAAACTGTTTATATATTATATACAGATTGAGACATGATGTGTAAGAAATATAAGATAATAGGTTCTTGACCTTCTCGATTCTAATCACATCTTTTACATTATAATACTATTACTATTTTCTTCGTAAACCAGCTGCATGTCGGGTAAATTACCGACTAACAAGCTAAATAAATATCATGATTTCCACCCAACCATATTGGTTGGTGGACACATTATATATCTAATTAAGTTAAAGATGAAATAACTTATACTTACGCACTTAAATTATAATAAAAAATTGATTAAATGGTATCAATAACATGATAAAAATATTCATTTAGTTTTACAATATCCTAAGTTCGAATTGCCAGCAATGTAAGTGAACGTGATATATATATCAAATATATTTAAAAAAAAATGTCATTTCCATCATATCAAACCATATTGGGTGGTGGACATATAAAGATGAAATGATTTGTAATTCCGCACTTCAATAATAATAAAAAAAATCCTTTATATGGTATCAACAAATAACTTCAACTTACCACCGCTAAATGTGGATCATGATAAAACGTTTATTTAATCTTGCAATATCTTGAATTTGAGTTGCTAGCATCGCAGAACAACAAATATAATATGAATCACCAGCAGAATCATGTTTAGATCGAATTTTGATTAGGTGAAGTAATAGCTAGCTTAGTGGGCTAGTCAAATTCAGCCAGCTATCCATGTCAGCCTAAAAATTCTAATCAATTGAAAGTCATAATGCAGTACATGTACATGTACATCAATCCACTGGCCGGCTCTATAAATTTGAACTCTTTTGGTTCATTCAATCATTCAATTACACAAAAATAAAAATAAAAACAACAATGAAAACCACATTACTCATACTCTCCTTCTTCATCTTTGCATTTGTAACAAAGGTGCCATTGGTTGTGTCGACAGCCGATGCTTCACACTATCCGGTGCTCGACATCGCTGGTAAGAAGCTGCTAGCTGGCACCGATTACTACATCTTGCCGGTTTACCGTGGGAGAGGTGGCGGTCTTACTCTTGCCGCCGCCGGGGATGAAACCTGTCCTGTAGATGTTGTCCAAGAACAACATGTGGTAGAAAATGGTCTCCCTGTGACATTTTCACCGGTGAACATAAGGAAAGGTGTCATTCGTTTGTCCATTGATCAGAACATCAAGTTCTCCGCCTCGACAGACTGTGTCCAGTCTACGGTGTGGAAGCTGGATAGCCATGATTCATTGAGACAATGGTTTGTGACAACCGGAGGAGTTGAAGGAAATCCTGGTCGCCGGACAACGAGCAATTGGTTCAAGATAGAAAAGTTTGATGATGATTACAAGCTTGTTTTCTGCCCTTCAGTTTGTGATATCTGCAAAGTTTTATGTAGAGATATCGGAATCTATATCGATCAGGCAACAGGGATTCGCCGTTTGGCTTTGAGTGATACACCTTTCAAAGTCATGTTCAAGAAGGCTTAAAGTTGAAGAAATCTGCTATTGAAGATTTATATATATATATATATATAATAAATAATGTAATAAGAAGTGTTGCACATAGTTGTAGCACCAGTTTGTTGATCCTCGAAAAAAGTGAATGAAATCTACTATACATTTATATTGATAGATCTGATGACTATATATAATTGTGGGTTTAGTATTTTTATTTTTTTATTGTTCAAATTCAATGACTAGTAGTTTTGATTTCAGTAACCTTATTGGCATTGCTCATTATGTTGTGGGTTATGTTTGTTATGTCATATATGATATATCTGTGCATTCCTCCATGTACTTGCATGTTGCATAAGATGTTAATTGGTACGTAATAATGTTATATTTTTCAAACGGTTTCAGTAGAACAATCTGTACTCCAAATTATTTTTTGAAGTATTACACTGTTTATAAATTTGGGATTTTTGTGGGAGTGGAGGATTCGAACCCGTAACCTCGTGATGTAGGTGTGAGGGGTTTACCACCTAACCAACCTCATATCGTCATCCGTACACCAGGTTCTAAACTTCAAATTCCCAACTTGATAATTGTGTTTGTGTTTTACTGAATTAAATTTTTATATGGCAGCACCATATACTTAATTTGATATATAACTTTACGAGTTACGGGTTTGTTTTAGAGTTTGATTGATCTCAGAGATCGACGAACAACAATCTTTAAATTTTTAAATTTTTTATTGTGCCATGTTTCACTATTTTTGGATTATGGATTAAAAACAAAAATAACCTTTAAATCATTAAATTTGATTAACAATTGATTGATAGAAGGACTCGATTGATATATTTTGGAATAGTTAAGGATCACGCAAGTAAACAAAAAAATTAGGGACGAAATTTGATTATCACCAAAAGAAGAAACCTCCCCAAAACATTTTTTTTTCTTATTATCAATTCACCTCAATTTCGTTCTAAAAAACTCTCTGAATTTGGTCGCTTAAACATCAAATTTTACATTTTTTATTATTATATGTATTATATGTATAATATAATATATATTATAAATTACATGTATTATATATTAATAATATATATAATAATATATTTTATTATATTATATATATTGTTATATTAAATAATATATAATTATATGTATATAATATACTTTTATATTTATTATTATTATCCATAATATATCATGTTATTATGAATGTTTTATAATTAGGGGTTTTTTTGGTCAAAATATAGTTAACTCCATTCCATTCCGTTGTTAACCAAACAAAATAATACTGATTCAGAGACTAATTTTAAAGTTACAACCAAACAAAAAACTTAGTTTTTCTTTCCTTTCCATTCTCATTTTTATTCTCATTACCATTTTGATTACCATTCCAACATGTAACCAAACGTGACCATAGAGTATTGACCAATAACTCGACTATATTTTTCAAAAATATATAATTTTATTAAAAGTTTCTATAGATTTTTTAATATATGTTTGTCGTAAAAATTAGAATTTTGATTAGCTGAATAAATTTAAATTTATCTTAAAATGTTTTTTTTTTTTTATTTGTAATAACTCATATAGGTTATATATAAATATTGTTCAATTGTTAATACATCAAAAGTTGTAGTCAAGTGGTAAAGACTTACAACCTTTGAACTTGAGGTCACAAGTTCAACTCCCACTAATGACAATTAATTGTCATTATTATCAGAGGTGGCCATGTGGCGATCCGACGACCGGTCGGCCGGCGGGGCGTTGCCGGTTGCCGATTGTGTATAAATATAAAAATAAATAAATAAATAAGGGGTTATTCTTAAACTAGACCTTTTTTTTTTTTAACTTTTTACTATTGGTAGAATTTTAGCCGTTGACTTAGGAGTCATTTACCTAAACCATTAGACTTTTGACTTACTTGTATTTGATTTCGACCATTATTCGCTCTAAAGAAATTGCTCACTAGCATTTGTAATTCTTGCAAATTGTTCCGGGCTCAGTTGATAGATAAGGATTTAGGCTTTTTGGCTCAAGGCAACCTGAGCGTTTATTTTGCTCCATGGGGGGTCCTGACTCACCGTATCTAAGGTTCTACTCACTTTCAGGGTTTTTACTTGATTTTTAGTAAGCCAAGCAAACCTCAAGGCGTTCGGCTCAGGTGGCCCATATCTTGCTTTTGAAAGCTTCCTGACTTCTTTTATGTGCACTTGCCTATTGGAGCTTAGTACCTGCACATTTTAAACTTAACAGAAATACAATTTAAGCAGAAAAGTCTTTACCCCTTTTAATTTTTAAAACGGCCGAATCGCTGACGATGCTTTATTCGCGCCAAGTCAGAAGTATGAATTGGTCAAACCCAATATTGTTGAGTCCAACCACTATCATTAATATTTAAACATTAATAACCATGGCATATCTGGACTGAAAAGTAACAAAACATTGTGGCACGTATAGTTACATGCATCTCTGAATCAAATGTGATTCATGCAATGTTTTAACATCAGTAGGAGTTTGATAGGAAGACATGGATTATGTACTTATAATTCTAACAATTCTAACTCTTGATTCATATTATTCCAAATAGAAATAATCACTATGATATTGTTCTAAATTATCGATTAAGATGCAATATGATGCCAATGATAATAAATAACATAACAATTAAGACAGCTATATATCTGATCGATTTCGGTACTGCTTTTAAATGCTTACGGAAGTGCTTCTTACCAAGATCAAAGTCTCGATTAAATTCAACCGAATTATTGTTGGTTAATATTTTTTTCTTGTTATATACGAACATATATAATATATATGTACATATATACATTCTCTGTTTGCGTAATAGATCGATAAAAATATAAGATTAAATGTATATAAATAGCTTACCTCGGCTACCTACTGGACTTGGAGTCTAGTCGTTTTATTCTTGGAACCTTCAGAGTCGAATTGGCTAAAAGCCAAGTGGGTAAGAATTGACATTGGGTGTTATATACCAAAATGGGCTCGGTTTCTAACACATGTCATTGTAAACTTTATGTTGAACCACAACGTTCCAGAGGTTGTCAAATATTCCTCAAGATGAATTGGGTTGAAAATCACATATCATCGTAAAGCTCTATGCGTCTATTTTACAGAAAAATTACAGTTTGTGATTCTGTGTTTTCTGGAGAGAGTTACCTCTGTTTTACGACCGGTGGTCAAGTTGGAAAATCCTCCGCGATTGGTTAGAAATTCCGCGATTCGAGATAACTCTTTTTATTTTTTTGTAAGCTGTCGGAATGGGAAAGCAATTCCTCATATAGATTTTTGACACTTTCAAGCTTTGTGAATATTCTTCCTCCGAATGACCGTGGCTCCTGCTTATGGTATTGTATTTGATCCACTCCCTAGCACCTCCAATAGTCATTTGCTGGGGTGTTTCAGATGTAGGATCCATATCGGAATTCTTTCTGTAGTCTGTCCATGAGGGTTCCTTGAAGTTGAGTTTTTCCCTTCCTTTTAGTGCCAATTGTTGACGGTGACTTTTGGACGTTGGAAAGTCATAAACGCCAAACATTAACACTTAGGCAGATCAAAACTTTAACCAGTCTAGGGTTGAATAAACAAAGCCTTTTTCTCCACGTGGATGTGATACAATTTGTTCATATTTGAGAAAAAATGTAGAAAAGTAGAAAATGGAAGATAAACCAAACATAACACATGTTTTACATGGTAAAATCCCATGGCGGGGAAACATTCACGGTGCCGGTGATGGCGAGAAGAGATTCACTATGAATAGAATGATTACACCACTACAAAAAAAAAGTGACCTATAGTGACACATTCCTTTGTGAAATTTTGATTGTATCACTGTTTGCATTATTTGTGACAAATTTTACTATTTGTCATTATGTTTTGTTCAATTGAAACTTTTTAAAAATATTTGTCACAATTAGTTATAAAACTTGATAATTTGTGACAAATAATATAATTAGTCACAAAATTACCTTTTTTAAAAGGAAAGATTTATTTTATAAATAATTAGGTTTTTGAAAGGCATCATAATCAATTAATATTTACATTAAAAAAAATCGATTAATATTTCTTTTAAAATTAAAAAAAAAGCCACAAAAAAAAAAAAATGCCACAATTTAAAAACACTTTTTAGGTTTGAAACAATGTTTCATCAGAAGAAGTACCGAGATTATAGATAAACTTTTGCCCGGATAAAAATGTAAGCTTATCTTGATTTTTATCTTGATTTTTTTTTTAGGGTTTGTTTTCTTATACTTGTTTTCAGGGTCGAAATCTCAAATTCAAGTTTCATATATTGAAAGTGTCATTGAATAAGGTATGATTTTTTTTTAATGTAGAATTGTATATAGCTATTTAGAGATGTTTTTTTTAACTTTAATTTGTTTTCAATTTTTTTAAGGAACCCATTATTATTATTTCATGATTTATTAGTTGTTTATTCTTAGATTTCCCACAGTATATGTCAATATCAGTTTATGTGCTTACTAACTGTTTGATAAAATGATTCTTATGGAACAATCAATTGTTTGATGCAGCATTGAAAGAAAACTCGTAAGCTTCTCTTTTTCTTGATTTCATTTTTTTAGGGTTTGTTTTTTGGTAATTGTTTTTTCAATGTCAAAATCTCATATTCGAGTTTCATATATTGAAAGTGTCTTCGAATAAGGTATGATTTATTTATTTATTTTTATTTTTTTTGTATGTAGGGTTATATATACATTTAGGGATGTTTTTTAACTTAATTTGTTTTCAAATTTTTAAGGAATCATTATTATTATTTCATGATTAATAGTTTTTTGTTCTTAAATTTTCACAATATATGTCAATTTAGTTTATATGCATACTGACTGTTTGATAAAATGATTCTTATAGAACAACAAATTTTTATATGCATACCAATTGTTTGATAAAAGAGTTCAAACACTCAATAAGATATTTGATATTTGGCTGGATGAATAGATTGACATTATGGAGAACTTTATATGAAGATGAATAGATTAACAGTTCCAATAAGTTTTATATTTGGATATCAAACTTATAGAATTTATTTTATACTTGTACTAACTTTTGTCAGTATTGTTGCATTTTTTATCAGTTTTATTTTGGTGACTTTAATTTGTTTTACTGTTTTTTTTTTTCTTCATGTCTTCATGTATATATGTTATCTTTTTTTTTTTTTTAAAGGCATCAATAGCAACGGCACCAAGGTAGGAAAATCAGGGGAGCCAAAGAGGCCTGCCAGCCACAAAACAAACCAGCAGCAAGGCAACAAAACATAGAAAAACCAAGAGCAGCAACAGCCGCAAACAACCAACAAAAACCCCTCACACGGGAGCAAGAAAAAACAGAGACAACTAAAAACAACAGCCAACCAGTAGCAACACAGACCAGCCCACAGAAGACAATCAGAAATCACTCCAGCACACCTCATCCACACCTTAGGTTTATCTTGCAAACCTAAAGATTCTTTAGCTACCTAGCAACTAACAGTGGATCATTGGCTTCTAATATTTCACAATCAAAACCTCAAAAATTTCAAGTTTTTGATTATGCAGTTGGAAGTTATTGTGTGTGACCTAACACTTATACTAACTTAGACTAGCCGGCATGCATATGTTATTTAGTGGTAGACTTTGAAAGATGTTGGATTACTTTTGTCAATTTGATATTATGTTAATTTTTGGATATTTTTTAATGGAATGATTATTTATGGAACTCAATGTCATTCAATGAGTGACATGTTTTATTTGGTTATATTTTTATATATTTTATGTTTTTATACAATTTAAATTTATATTAAATTTTGACAATTGATTAAATTGTTACTATGTATCTATACAGTGACTTAATATTCATATTGTTAATTGTCACTAAGTCTGCGTTGTAGTGACAATTATTATATGTTTAACTTAATTGTCACTAAATTTGTCTATACTGAAATAATTTTAAGATGATTATTTGTCACTAGATTTGTGAATAGTGACACTTTTTAAACAATAAATTGTAACTAAGAATATATATAGTGACAAAATCTTCAAACGGTTAATTGTCATTAAATACTAATATAATGACACAATTTTTATTTTGTCACTAATTAAGGTCAAGTGATAATGTGTCACTAAAAGTTATGATTTGTGTCGAGTGCCAAAAAACTGTCACAAATACTTTTAGTGACGGGGGCAAAAGTGACGAATTGTTAGTGATACTTTTTTTGTCACAATATTGAATTTGTGACAATTTCTTCACTTATAGTGACAAATATTTTTTGTCACTGTAGGTCAATTTTATTGTAGTGCACACTCAATACACGCTTTCTCTCAGATAATTGCTCATGTTTCATATCTTTTTTCTCATATCATTGTACAATGATATCAATATTATTTATATGGGTTGATAGGGTGTTACCCTAATCCTTGTCGTATAATTAACATATTCATAATCAGAATCTTTTGGAAGTTTTGAGTTTCTTCCCAATTAGAATTCTCTGATACTATAGAGGAAATAGGGATATTTCTTATTGGAGGATGATTCTTAGATTTCGTATCTGAGTGGATCTCTGCTTAATATGGCGTATCTTGATAAGGGCGTATTTCTTATTTTGGCCGAGTAGATCTCGTTGAGTATAGATCTTCGGCGAGCAAGATCTTTTCTCATTAAGACTTCTTAATTAGACGACTTTACTTGGTGCATATGTTTCTGACTTCCATATCAATTTTCTTGATAACGTGTCAAGACCTGGCGACTTGTTCTTGGCCAATGTCCCTTTCGTTGACTAGTGATATTTGATGACATGGAATTACAATATTTCCACATTATCCGCTACCTTTATTGACTTGTCATGCTAATGAAAAATCCATATAACAATTATCAATTCAACCAAATTCTGACATTATTCTGGCATTATCCTTGCATGTTCTCATTAACTGTTGTTGACCAAAGACATCTTTAAACTGTTTATATATTATATAGAGATTGAGACATGATCTGTAAGAAATATAAGATAACAGGTTCTTGACCTTCTCGATTCTAATCACATCTTTTACATTATAATACCATATTACTATTTTTTTCGTAAACCAGCTGCATGTCGGGTAAATTACCGACTAACAAGCTAAATAAATATCATGATTTCCACCCAACCATATTGGTTGGTGGACACATTATATATCTAATTAAGTTAAAGATGAAATAACTTGTAACTACGCACTTAAATTATAATAAAAATTGATTAAATGGTATCAATAACATGATAAAAGCATTCATTTAGTCTTGTAATATCTTAATTTCAAATTGCCAGCAATGTAAGTGAACGTGATATATATATCAATATATTAAAAAAAAAAATGGTCATTTCCATCAAACCATATTGGGTGGTGGGACACATTAAAAGATGAAATGATTTGCAATTCCGCACTTCAATAACAATAAAATCAATCCTTTATTTGGTATCAACAAATAACTTTAACTTACCACCGCTAAATGTGGATCATGATAAAAACGTTTATTTAATCTTGCAATATCTTGAATTCGAGTTGCTAGCATCGCAAAACAACAAATATACTATGAATCACCAGCAGAATCATGTTTAGATCGAATTTTGATTGTGTGAAGTAATAGCTAGCTTAGTGGGCTAGTCAAATTCAGCCAGCTATCCATGTCAGCCTAAAAATTCTAATCAATTGAAAGTCATGATGCAGTACTTGTACATGTACATCAATCCACTGGCCGGCTCTATAAATTTGAACTCTTTTGGTTCATTCAATCATTCATTTACACAAAAATAAAAATAAAAACAACAATGAAAACCACATTACTCATACTCTCCTTCTTCATCTTTGCATTTGTAACAAAGGTGCCATTGGTTGTGTCGACAGCCGATGCTTCACACTATCCGGTGCTCGACATCGATGGTAAGAAGCTCCTAGCTGGCACCGATTACTACATCTTGCCGGTTCTCCGTGGGAGAGGTGGCGGTCTTACTCTTGCCTCCGCCGGGGATGAAACCTGTCCTCTAGATGTTGTCCAAGAACAACATGTGGTAGAAAATGGTCTCCCTGTAACATTTTCACCGGTGAACATAAGAAAGGTGTCATTCGTTTGTCCATTGATCAGAACATCAAGTTCTCCGCCTCGACAGACTGTGTCCAGTCGACGGTGTGGAAGCTGGATAGTCATGATGATTCATTGAGACAATGGTTTGTGACAACCGGAGGAGTTGAAGGAAATCCTGGTCGCCGGACAACGAGCAATTGGTTCAAGATAGAAAAGTTTGATGATGATTACAAGCTTGTTTTCTGCCCTTCAGTTTGTGATGTCTGCAAAGTTTTATGTAGAGATATCGGAATCTATATCGATCAGGCAACAGGGATTCGCCGTCTGGCTTTGAGTGATACACCTTTCAAAGTCATGTTTAAGAAGGCTTAAAGTTGAAGAAATCTGCTATGGAAGATTTATATATATATATATATATATATATATATATATATATATTTTTATATATATAATAAATAATGTAATAAGAAGTGTTGCACCTAGTTGTTGCACCAGCTTGTTGATCCTCAGAAAAAAGTGAATGAAATCTATTATAGATTTATATTAACAGATCTGATGACTATATATAATTGTGGGTTTAGTATTTTTATTTTTTCTATTGTTCAAATTCAATGACTAGTAGTTTTGATTTCAGTAACCTTATTGGCATTGCTCATTATATTTTGGGTTATGTTTGTTATGTCATATATGATATATCTGTACATGCCTCTATGTACTTGCACGTTGAATAAGATGTTAATTGGTACGTAATAACGTTATATTTTTCAAACTGGTTTCAGTAGAACAATCTATACACCAAATTCTTTTTTGAAATATTACACTTTTATATAAATTAGGGATTTTTTTGGGCATGGAGGATTCGAACCCGTAACCTCGTGGTGTAGGTGTGAGGGGTTTACCACCTGACCAACATCATCTCGTCTTCCGTACACCAAGTTCTAAACTTCAAATTCCCAACTTGATAATTGTGTTTTGTGTTTTACTGAATTAAATTTTTATATGGCAGCACCATATGCTTAATATGATATATAGCTTTACGAGTTACGGGTTTGTTTTAGAGTTTGATTGATCTCAGAGATCGACGAACAACGATCTTTAAATTTTAAATTTTTTATTGTGCCATGTGTCACTATTTTTTGGATTGTGGATTAAAAACAAAAATAACCTTTAAATCGTTAAATTTGATTAACAATTGATTGATAGAAGGACGTGATTGATATATTTTGGAATAGTTAAAGATCATGCAAGTAAACAAAAAAATTAGGGACGAAATTTGATTATCACCATAAAAGAAGAAACCTTTCCAAAACATTTTTTTTCTTCTTATTGTCTATTCACCTCAATTTCGTTCTAAAAAACTCTCTGAATTTGGTCCCTTATAACATCAAATTTTACATATTTATATATTATTATATGTATTATATACTATATATTATATTATTATATGTATTATATATTAAATAATATATATTATATATTATATTATATAAATATATTATTTTAAATATTATATCATATAATCAATCATATAACCTTGTGCATTATATCTCATGTCTTTCTAAATTCTCTTCTTCTTCCTTCGAAGCCTGTCTATGAAATAATTAGTAGTCTGTAATAATCTCAGTATACTCTGTGCTTGCCTCTTGTTGAGGATTTACACATCAGAATAGGAGATTGATCCTTTCGACTTAAGATCCCTGTCTGTCTCTAGATGGTTGAAATGTTAGTACCCTGTTTAGGCTATGGGAAGGCCGCCATTGTGGGGAAAGCTCAGTAAACTCTAAAGAGTCGGTTCAGGGCTCCCTGCCACCAACCACTAGTATCAGAGCCTCGAGTACCTGGAGTCCAGGAAAAGAGTTAGACTACTAAGAGTATCATAGATAAGGTATAGAAGGAAGATTTTATCCGACATGGCCTGCACTACTCCTACTCCTGCTTCCTCTACTACCTCCTTAGTTCCTAATAGGTTAGCTTCATCTATGTCTCTTCCTACTTCTATAAGAAGAATTCAATCTAATCGAATCTAAGATTTGGTTGAGTACACACACATTCCTGAATCTGCTCAAATAAATGAAGCATCTCTTCCTCTGCTGAATCCTTACAATATCTTTAAAAGGAACAACTCCCTTGGCAAAAGATTTACTCATCTTATCATAACTCGACCTCCTCCTATCAAAGAGTACATCCAATCCATAACTCTTAACAACTGTTTAATTCCGGCCTCGTCGAGTGAACAGTATATTGATCTTGAAATCGACCAAAAGATGATAGATTAATGGATCAAAGAAGGGTATTCTCACTTACACATCGGTGTTGTCCAAATCATCCTATCCTTGCATGAAAGAAAAGGTTTACCTGTCACTGCCAGAATTGCGTTGCTCAACACCATCTATACTCAATATGAACATGCAGTCATTTGCCCTTGTTTGTCCACTCTTCATGCTGGTAGTATTTCCCTCACATACTACCCTAATTTCAACATCCCTTTACGGGATCAGAATCTTCACAACTGCCTCAAAGTCCAGATCCAAATCCTTGGTGCCCCCATGCAGCCAAATTCCTACATGGCAACACTTCACCACCAGTTTTCTTATCGCCTCCAAGATCATGCTCTTGATCTTCCTCTTCCTGGTCACAATGGTGACACCATCTTCATTAAAGCAGAAAGAGAAGATGAGGTTCCTACTATCCTTCAAATTCCAAAACAATTGCCCAGGGATAAGCTTACAGAAATTATGCCTCTTGAATGGATCACTAACTATGAAAAGGCTTTCGAAAATGTTGCTCCTGGTGTTGCTACTGACACAAAGTATGTCAAACAACTAGATGGTACCATAAAGACAATTTATGAACCCATCTCCGGCTCAACATCTTCTTCAGTTTCTGACACTCCTCCAATTTTCCAAGCTCTCATGATCCGACCAGTTACAACTAAAGATGACATCCCCATCCATACCTTTGAAGCTAATAAAGCTCCTATTTATACAGATAAGATCAACGGCCATTTCATTTGGGACGTTGATCCAGACATGTGTGATGCAGACTGTAGCTGCCGAGTCTGTCTACCAGACACTCATGCCTCTCGTTCCACTTGTAAGCTTAAACCTAAACCTAAACCTCACAGGCCTGAGGACCCGGACTGTCCCTGGATAGGTCCACATCCTAGCAAACACAAACCATTGTCCATATATGACAGTGCTTTACAAATCTTACGATCTGAAGGTCTTTTGCCTCCACAACCTGTGATCCCTACGACAACCTTACCTCTACCAGTCCCTTGTTATATGACTTCTGATTATGACTGTGACTTTCCACCACTTGAACCAACATCAAATCCTGAGAAAACTCGTTTCTCAAGACCTTTTGTTCAAACCATCGAAGTCCAGGCTGACGGTTCCCTTAAACAACCCTCCCAGGCTGAACAAGTCCTTAACTGGCAGTCTCACATTGCCAGAGCTCAAAATAGAGTCTTGAACTCTATTGATTAGAAGATTGATCGGGTTACTCGCCAAGTTACCCAACAAGATCACCATCTTCTAAACCTTGATGCTACTTTTAGAAACCTGGCTTTAGATCTTCAATCCAGAATTGCAAAATTACATTCTGATCTTCATCGATACATTGATCATGGCTTTTCTGGTCCTGATTTTGACAAAAAAGAAAGAGAGATACAACAGCTTAAACAACAGCTAGAACAGTTGAATAGAGATCATTCTTACTATCCAAGAACTCACTCTCATTCTCCTTCACTATTCTTTCCAATATCTCCTACTCATTCTCCTCCACCAAGACAAGATGAATTTTCCTGACATTTCAAGTCTACCGGAGAATTATTTCGCAAATACCCTCCACTTTCTCCTCCACCTGAGAAATCAACAAAAAGATCTCCATCCACAAGAAAAGATAAATAACCAGTCTCTGGTTCATATGAACCGGTCCTATTCATGTCTAAGCCCCTCTCTTCACTCTCCAAGTCAGAATCTATATCCTCTTTAGAAGAAACCTCCTCACAGTCATCCTGGATGACAACTCCAGTTCCTTCTCCTCCAGAGTCCACTTTCCATGATAGAACTGACCTCACTCAAGTCTTCCTGGCATCCAGAACAGACCCTCAACCTTCCACTCAGACATATGATTCTCCAGATGATGCTACTTCCACTGGTCCTGCCCCTTATGTTGAAGAACCTCAAGAAATCGTCCCAGGCCATCCTCCTACCAAGCTAACTAATGGCCATTGGTTCAACCTTGATGATTCTTCTCCTAGCACATGGAGAAAAAGAGTTTTAGAGATGAGTGCATGGCTTGATTTGCAAATGTCCAAATCCGAACATAATCTTGAATCTATTTTACGAGAATTCGTATCTCGATTCATTGGTTCTCTCAGAGATTGGTACCAAGCCCTCGGAGAATATAGGCAGCTCCAATTCGTCAGATTCCCCGTTGCCTCCCAAGCCATGGGTTTTATCTTCAGAGAATTTCTTGGTGATCCTGATCAGTACTACAAGCAAGCTAGACAAAAATTCTTTGACATGCGTTGCTGCTCTCTTCGATGAAAAGACATTGAATTTCATTATCAAAAGATTTCTCGAAGATTCCATACCCTTGGTGGTATTAATGACCCAAGCCTTAAACAGGTTTATGTCAATTCCCTTCCTAAGGAACTGCAAGATGAAATCCAAAGAAAAATAGATACCTCAGGCAGATCACTCACTGATACAACCTTAGGAGAACTTCACGTGTATGTTATAAGTGCTCTTGATAAACTTTGTGCCACACAGAAATTCTTTTCCAAAATGCTGACTGAAGGTAAACGATTACAATCTCAATGCAAGCAACCCTCTCTTCAAATCAAATGCAAAACTGCTGACACCTGCAATTGCAAGACCAAAAAGAGACATCACTTCAAATCCTTCAAGCATAAAGACAAAAAAGGCAAACGCCTTAAATTCTATAGGAAGAAAGCCAAATGAGGTTGGAATAAGTCTCAGCGTTGCTATATTTGTGGAAAAACTAGACATTATGCAAAAAGGTGTCCAAACAAGAAAGCCAAATCAGCTAGGCTAGTTCAGCAACTGAAAGAAATTGCTGATGAAGTTCCATCTAATGTAGATATCGAATCCATCTTTTCTGAACAAGATGGTGTCAACCACACTACAACTTTTGTTCTCCAAGAAGACTCTTCTAATTCAAAATATTCAGACTCCTCAGTCCCCAGCTTAGTTCATGAATCTTACCAGGCTACTCAGATCAGTCCTCATCCTGGTCCCCAAGCTCCAGTACAAATACTGCCTGACAAATACGCCAAGCCCATTGATGCCATTGCTTATTTTGACACAGGCTCTCACATTACCATGATGAACCCTAAGATTCTTCCTACAAAGTGTTGGAAGCCCCATGTTCATCCTTCAAGGCTGCTGATGGAAAAGTTTTTTCAACAAACCTCATTTCCCGAAAAAAAGATTGGAGTTAAACTCCTTCCATCCTATACCCTTTAGGTTAAGGTCATCGGTACTTCTCTTCCCGACAAAGATATCCTCATTGGTTGGGATGTCTTTTGTCAGAGTAAATCTCTTTGAATCCTTCCTACCGGGATAAGATTCAAAAGAGATTTCAAAACTTTCTCAGAAATTCCAAAGATCTTCCCTCTTTCAGAGTTTCAACCCTCATTTGACCTAATTCAGAGCAAACTAATAAGGCTCTATGCTAATGATCATGCCTCTTTTTCCCGTCCTTCTCCTTTATGGAAGAACCCTGATTTCTTTATTAAGTTGCCTTTTAAACTTAATAAAGATATTAATCCTACCAAGGCATCTCATTCAGGCATGTCACCCACTGATCTCCAAATGGCTCATAAGGAATGCAATGAACTTCTACGACAGGGTCTGATTGAACATACTTCTTCCCTTTGGACGTGCCAAGCTTTTTATGTTGAGAAACGCTCCGAATTAAAACGGGGAAAGAAACGGCTAGTCGTTGACTACAAGCCCTTTAATCTCTTTCTCAGAGATGACAAATTCCCTATTCCCAGACCAAATGTGCTATTTGCTCAGCTCCCCGGAGCCACAGTTTTTTATAAATTTGATCTCAAATGTGCCTTCTGGCAAATTGGGATCCATTCA
The DNA here is from genome assembly GCA_030490815.1 of Acer saccharum. Classification (NCBI taxonomy): domain Eukaryota; kingdom Viridiplantae; phylum Streptophyta; class Magnoliopsida; order Sapindales; family Sapindaceae; genus Acer; species Acer saccharum. The sequence goes on along the minus strand of CM059877.1, from coordinate 18,894,755 downwards.
GATGAAAGGTATAAGACAGCATTCTGTCTTCCCAATGCACAGTATCAATGGACCGTCCTCCATTTTGGTCTGAAGACAGTTCCTTCCCTCTTTCAAAAGGTTGTCACCAGAATATTTCATCCTCTTTTACACTCAGCCCTCATCTACATTGATGACATTCTTCTGTTCTCCCCTGATGATACCTCTCACAACATTCTCCTACAACAATTCCATGATATTGTTGATTAGTATGGTATCATGCTCTCAAAAAAGAAAAGCACAATTGGCAAATCTGAGATTGAATTCCTTGGGATGAACATCTCTCAAGGACAATATCGTCCTAGTCCTCATTTGGCTATTCAACTGTTAGACTTCCCTAATTCTGATCTCAGTCTCAAACAAGTTCAACATTTTCTTGGCATAGTTAATTACATTAAAGATTTCATTCCCCAGGTCAGTCAATATACTTCAGTTCTCTCTGCTCTTCTCAAGAAGCATCCTTCTGCTTAGGCCTCCTGTCATACTGAGGCTGTCCTTAAATTAAAAGAGATTGCCCAAACACCTCCGGCTCTCACCATCCCCTCAACCGGCCACCTCATCCTCCAAACAGATGCCAGTGATATTTTCTAGGGTGCCATCCTCATCAAAGACCTAGACAGACAAAAAAGGTACTGTGGCCATGCAAGTGGAAAGTTCAAAGATTCCCAACAGCATTACCCCACTATCTACAAAGAGATCCTTGTTGTCAAATATGGAATCCAAAAGTTTGATTTCCACCTCAGGATAAAAACCTTTACTGTTGAAATAGACAACTCATCTTTCCCAAAGATACTTGAGTTCCGCAATAAGATTCCTCCCAATCAGTTACTTTTGCGACTCAAAGATTGGTTCACTAGATATGATTTTACTATACATCACATGAAAGGCCACCACAATATAATTGTTGATATGCTCTCCAGACCTCCACTCACCCATCTCATCACTCCTAAAGACCATTATCCTCTGGTATTCATGACATCTCCAGCCAGTCCCTCTACATCCTTATCCTCTTCCTCACCAAAAATGTTTCCACCAGAATTTATGTCTACCTTACCACCTAACCATCAACCCACTCTAGACCAAATTCAGGGTTTTGCTAAACACATCTTCTAATGTATCTTTCACAAATCAAAAGTCAAGGAATTCGTCATGACCTTACCAATCCTTCCAGACCTTTCATTGACCCATTCTTAATGCCACCATTTTACTATTTTTCTCCATGGCTATTATGGTTTCTCTGGTGTTTATCCATCCTTCATCATCATGTTATTGTGTTCCTTCTACAAGCTTTATATAGACATCTCCATGATCCGTCCCGGTAAAATTCCCTGTTATGGACATTCCTACAATGGTTCACGTCCTTAACCAATTGGAAAAAAAAAAACTCACCAAGCTCATGGGACAATATAACTTTTGGAAGCTTGACTATGAGTCAACCTCCTCTGTTTCCTGTATCTGGATACTCCATAGACCATATCGGTACAATCCACACAAGAAGCTTTTATGGACTGCAAATACCAGCTATGAATGGCACACCACTTATGATTACCAGAGAATGTACCCCAAAAATCTCCAAATATCTCTCCTTAATTTCCTCTATAACGTAAATCATGTCTCCACCGATGAAATTTTCATCCTTCTAGACATCCCCAGAGACACCTCTCTCAGTTGGAACCATTTCCAAGAATCCTACATGATTGATTCTCAGGACCCCATAGATTATGATGCTGCCTGGCCATGTTCTATTTGTGGAGCCCAAGACTTTGATGACGAATATCATGCTACCTGCAACCTCTCCAGTCCGTGACATTTCACTATCTGATCACGTTATTCTGTTTGCCCCAATAATTTATTGTAATTATTGGTTTGTGTGTGTCGGCCAAATACTGAGGCCCCTCTCCTGTTTTAGCTTTATTGGTTTGTGTGTGTCGGCCAACTACTGATAAGGCCTCTTTTATTCTGTTCCTGTTTATGGTTTGGATGTATGTGCCTCTCTCCCTCTATATAAGGAGAGCTCATTCTTTGTAAAATATCATCAGATAATCAATAATATAACCTTGTGCATTATATCTCATGTCTTTCTAAATTCTCTTCTTCTTCCTTCGAAGCCTGTCTATGAAATAATTAATAGTCTGTAATAATCTTAGTATGCTTTGTGCTTGCCTCTTGTTGAGGATCCTGCACATCAGAAGAGGAGATTGATCCTTTCTGTTTAAGGTCCCTGTCTGTCTCTGGATGGTTGAAATGTTAGTATCCTGTTTCGGCCATGGGAAGGCCGCCATTGTGGGGAAAGCTCACATTGTGGGGAAAGCTCAGTAAACTCTAGAGAGACGGTTCAGGGCTCCCTGCCACCAGCCACTCAAACAAGTTCAACAGTTTCTTGGCATAGTCAATTACATCAGAGATTTCATTCCTGATGCAGCGGAATATTCACGAAACAACAATTGATAAAAGACATGATAAACGATTCAGATCCGTTGATTCGCGCACGAATACCGGAAACGAACCCTACTATTATGCTGTTGAATGATGAAACACGGCAACATCATAGAAATAATCCTCAAAAATTGAGTCCCTCTCATGCTGCTCGTTCTGGAACAAATCTTCATCAAAAACCGATGGCTTATCGAAATCGACAAGAACAGGTTCCGTAACATATTCCTCATCGAAAATTGGCGGCTTATCGAAGTCAACGATAACTGGGTCCGACACATAATCGTCATCGAAAAACAATGAATGTTAGGAGGAAATTTTGTTTTGGGGATTCATGAGATTTTTTTTTTTTTTTTTTTGGATAAATATGGATGGTGAATTTTTGGCGTTGAGGATGATAGTTGGTTGTGGTCGTGGATGCTGAGCCTAGCACAACGGTAGACTCGGTGGCTCTGATACCAACTGGTGTAGCGGAAGCTTACGAGAAAAACCTGCAAGAAACAAATTAGAACAACCTACTAATATCTGTTGATCCGCGCACGGATGCCAGATATCAGGCTACTGATAACATTCAACTTCGCGCACGAAGGATTGTTAAAAGGCTTCAATTACGAATAGTAACTGGAAATTGAGAAACAATTCTCTGGTATTTTTATTAAATCAAAAGCTGAATGGCCAAATTCGGCCTACATCAATATTTAAAGAAAACAACTCCTAACCCTAATCGCATTCCTTGGAAAGCAAGAAAAACGAAATAAAAAGGGAAAATTACCAAAAAAAGGCAAAAACGAGATTAAAGCAAAAACTAATTCTGTTGAGACTCCTAAACACTCCGGAATTGACGGAAGTCAATTCGGAATTGGGAAACCCAATTTATTGCAAAAACGAGACTTTCCTAAAACGGCAAAAACGCCTATTTGAAGGCCTAAACGACGGAATTTGGCTAAAACAGGACGTGCTTACGCAGCAAAGCTGCGTAGTAGTTCCGGAAACGCCGAAATGCATCAGCTGTCAAAATTTCAATTCATTCTGGTTCCGTCGCCCGGGTTTGGTCTTACTTGGCTTGTTTCAAATCCCACCCCTCCATATATTCCACAGCCAAGGCTGCTGCTGCATCAATTCCCCAGGTCAGTCAATATACTTCAGTTCCCTCTGCTCTTCTCAAGAAGCATCCTCTTGCTTGGGCCTCCTGTCATACTGAGTCTGTAATAATCTCAGTATGCTCTGTGCTTGCCTCTTATTGAGGATCCTGCACATCAGAAGAGGACATTGATCCTTTCGGCTTAAGGTCCCTGTCTGTCTCTGGATGGTTGAAATGTTAGTACCCTATTTAGGCCATGGGAAGGCCGCCGTTGTAGGGAAAGCTCAGTAAACTCTAGAGAGATGGTTCAGGGCTCCCTGCCACCAGCCACTATATTATATATTATAAAATTTTTATATTAAATAATATATAATTATATGTATATAACATACGTTTATATTTTATTATTATTATCCATAATATATCATGTTATTATGAATGTTTTATAATTAGGGGTATTTTGGTCAAAATACAATTAACTCCATTCCATTCCATTGTTAAACAAACAAAATAATACTGATTTAGAGACTAATTCTAAAGTTCCAACCAAACAAAAATCTTAGTTTTTCTTTCCTTTCCATTCTCATTACCATTCTGATTATCATTCCAACATGTAACCAAACGTGACCATAAAGTATTGACCAATAACTCGACTATATTTTTAAAAAAATATAATTTTATAAGAAGTTTCAATAAATATTTTTTAATATATGTTTGTCGTAGAAATTAGAATTTTAATTAGTTTAATAAATTTAAATTTATCTTAAAATGTTTTTTTTTTTTTTTTTTATTTGTAACAACTCATATAGGTTATATATAAATATTGTTCAATTGTTAATACATCAAAAGTTGTAGTCAAGTGGTAAAGACTTACAACCTTTGAACTTGGGGTCACAAGTTCAACTCCCACTGATGACAATTAATTGTCATTATTATCAGAGGTGGCTATGTGGCGATCCGACGACCGGCCGGCCGGCCAGTGGGGCCGTTGCCGGTTGCCGGATTGTGTATAAATATAAAAATAAATAAATAAGGTGTTATTCTTGAACTGTCAAGATTATTTTTGACAGTAGCTTCCTTGACAGTTTTTAAAACTGTCAAGAAAGGCATTATTTTGTTGTAGTGTAAGTTGAAATTATTTATTGATACCATATAAAGAATTTTTTTTATTATTGTTGAAGTGCGGACGTACAAATCATTTCATCTTATAATGTGTCCACCACCCAATATGGTTGGGTGGAAATGACATTTTTTTTTCTTTGACATTATAATAACCATATATTTAAACTAGGCCTTTTTTTTTTTTAACATTTTACTATTGGTAGTATTTTAGCCGTTGACTTGGGAGTCATTTACCCAAACCTTTAGACTTTTGACTTACTTGTATTTGATTTCGACCATTATTCGCTCTTCAGCAATTGCTCACTAGCATTTGTACTTCTTGCAAATTGTTCCGGGCTCAGCTGATAGACAAGGATTTAGGCTTTCTGGCTCAAGGCAACCTGAGCGTTTATTTTGCTCCATGGGGGGTCCTGACTCACCGTATCTAAGTTTCAACTCACTTTCAAGGTTTTTACTTGATTTTTAGTAAGCCAAGCCAACCTTAAGGCGTTCGGCTCAGGTGGCCCATATCTTGCTTTTGAAAGCTTCCTGACTTCTTTTATGTGCACTTGCCTATTGGAGCTTAGTACCTGCACATTTTAAACTTAACAAAAATACAATTTAAGCAGAAAAGTCTTTACCCCCTTTAATTTTTAAAAGGTCGATCGTTGACAGTGCTTAATTCGCGCCAAGTCAGAAGAACGAATTGGTCAAACCCAATATTGTTGAGTCCAACCACTATCATGAATATTTAAACATCAATAACCATGGCATATTTGGACTAAAAAGTAATAAAACATTGTGGCACGTACATGTTACATGCATCTATGAATCAAATGTGATTCATACAATGTTTTAACATCAATAGGAGTTTTAATAGGAAGACATGGATTATGTACTTATAATTCTAGCGATTCTAACACTTGATTCATATTATTCCAAATAGAAATAATCACTATGATATTGTTCTAAATTATCGATTAAGATGCAATATGATGCCAACGATAATAAATAGCATAACAATTAAGAGACCTATATATCTGAACGATTTCGGTACTACTTTTAAATGCTTTCGGAAGCGCTTCTTACCAAGATCAAAGTCTCGATTAAATTCAACCGAATTATTGTTGGTTAATATTTTTTTTCTTGTTATATACGAACATATATGACGCAAAACAGAAGTGAAGGGTTTACTAACGTAATCCCTAAAGTAACAAAACTGGAATCCACCAGCAAAGATAGAATGTTTATAAACTGAAAATTGATAATATTATTGAATGAATCAAAACTGATAACAAAAGGATCCTTAAATAGGTTTCTGGAAACCCTAAAAATAAGCTAAAAGACGAAAATATCCTCATACTAAACAAAAGTCAACTAAAAAATGGAAAACAAAAAACACAAAAATCTTTGGTTGCTCGAAAACCTAACTTAAACAGCTCCGTTGAGGATGCAAATAACGTCAACCGGGGGGGCCTGGGTTGGTACACTATAGAGCTCTGAAAACCCTGAAAGTTCTCAAATAAACCAGGTGTGTACTAATATATTAATCTATAGGGGGGGTGAATAGATTTTAGTTATTTTTACCCAATTTTCGCATGCAAGTCAATATGACGAAAATACCCCTACTAGTCAAAAATACAAGCAAGTGTAATATAATGCGGAATTTAAATAACACTTGATGTATACGTGGAAACCCAACTACTGGGAAAAACCATGGGCTGTTTAGTGCGCCACACTCGAACCTCGAAATCCACTAATTGAAATGGAGTTTACAACCTATGTAGACCTCGTCTAACACTCCGGTCAATAACCCCTCACTTCTACCACGCGGGCCTTTAAAAGTAGCTCTAGTCCAATTGCTTGAGTCCTAAGCAATCTTAGTCTCAAGACTTAATTCTCTATGAAGAGATTATGCAACCTATGTGAATATGTATGAATATTCAAATAACAAACAAGGCTAGGGAACCTTAAATGCTTAACTAGGATGATGTTATATTCAATTAAATCAACCCTAGATATCAAAAGCTAGATGACATGTCAAAAAGCTTAGCTAATCAAGATTAATCAAAAACCTAATTAGCTATCACAAAACAACACTCAATCAATTCATCACAATTAATTCTCTATTCTTGTATTTATCATATGATCAAAAACATACAAGTAAATTAAAAGAGAATAGCTTGATAGTAAAAATACTAAAATAAGATGAACTTAATCAAAATCTTACCAAGCAAGTTGTGATGATGCAAACCCAATCACGGATGCATTCTATATAGTCATAGAAGATGCAATATGAAATTTGATGCAAAAAGGATTTGATTTGAGTGGTTAAAGGTGAGTTCTTTTGTATTTTTCTTTGCTTGAAAAATGTTCTAAGTATGAAATCTGAAAATCAACTCACTTAATTGACCTAAAGTCAAAGTGGCATATATATAGGGTATCAAACCAAAGTGTGGTCGTTTTGAAAAGTGACACCTATTTTTGCCTTGGGCGCTGTACGTAGAGCGTTTCAGTACAGCGCCTGTACAGTGCCAAGAAACTGGTCTCTCGGGTCTGAGAGGGGCGCTGTATGAACAGCGCTTTGTACAGTGCTTGTACAGCGCCTTCCAAAGTTGCCTCAGACCTGATGCATTAAAAATGCATTTTTCAACCAGGTCTCATATAGGCGCTGTACGTACAACGCCTTCAACAGCGCTTTGTACAACGCCAACACCATGAATGCAATCCTAAGTCTAGAATGAACATGACTTTGGTCATACAAAATGCAATCATGTAAAGCATGCAAGAAGAGATGTTAATAAACATTAATGAGCACATAATAACAACACATACACAACATACAAGAAAATGAATTAAGCATGAGATGCGAGTGTGCAACTAATCTCTTCAAAGCAAATTAAGCACATAGAAGTTTACCTTTGGTGCTTATCAACCTTGAGGACATGAGAGGGTCTTGAGCTTGAATATCAATCACTTAAGCTACCCTTACATACAATCCCCAACACGTGGTTTGTCCACGAAATAAGCCAATCAAGATATGGGAATCCTTACAAACCCTTTCTGAAAACATATTATAATAGGAAATCTGACAACCGAGCTAAAAGTTATGCCCGTTTCTTTGGAGCACCTCTTTTGGACAATTTCCTGTCCTTATCTTCTTCAAAATCCAAAGCCAACTGTTCTACATCAGTCTCTCCCACCTGTGAAGAACTCGACCTCGAGTTATAATAAGGATAAAGTGGAACATCATCACAAAACTCATAAAGGTCAGCCATATTGAAGGTACGAGATATGTTCATATCAGCGGGCAAATCAATCACGTAAGCGTTGTCGTTGATCTTTTTGATCACCTTGTACGGCCCATATTTCCTTGGCTTCAACTTGTTATAGGAACTAACTGGGAATCTTTCCTTACGCATAAACACCATAACCTGATCACCCTCAGCAAACAATTTCTCACACCTCTTGACATCCGCTGCAGCCTTATACTTCGCTGTAAGGTTTATAGTTTGTGTTGGCATAAATTCCATATCAAAATGTGTTTCTCTTGTAATATTTAGTGGTTCGTATTGAAGAATCAAGAAGACAAAGGATGTCTCAACCACAATTCATTCAAGAAGCCGGCTTTTAAGAGATTCGTGCATCATTGTTCAACAAAGGTATTAAAGGACCTCATATCTCTTACAAGGCTAGGCACACACACACAAATAGCATTCTTGTGTGTTCCTTCATGTTTAAACATCACTTATGTTTCACTTTCACACACTTGACAAAATATGCTCATGCATTCATACCATATTGGTAATATTTTGTTTATTGCATTTTCTAGGACTATGTCTGGAAATTAGCATATGTGTGTGTATTTGTGCTTATTTGTTTTTGTATTTTTGTACATGGACTTGAACATGTTCTTATCTGATGTCTTATTGAGTTCCGGTCATTTCGGCTACTCATTCATTTAATTTCGAGTCCAAACGATGTAGCTACGCTACTTTTCGTTCTCATTCGTTGAGTTGACTTCATCGACGTTTTCCGAGATGATTTCTCAACCGTTTTTAAAGTTGTGTAGTCGTTGTCGTGCGTGAGAGAGTCACAGTTTGTAATCCAAAAATGGATTCAAAATCGGAGTTCGGATGCCCAAGATACGGGCTGAAGAACCAAGGGAGCGCACGAGAAGACAGCCTAGGCCGTGAGGCCACTTGACCTGGCCGTGAGGGAGGCCGTGGGCCCCACGGCCAAGGGGACTCTCTGCCCCCGTGAGGCCCACGCGCCTCCCACGGCCAGGGGGTGACGTGGCCTCACACCATTGGCCAATTTGGTCCTTCTCTCCCCTCCTTATATCTTCCCTCTCTCTCTCCATTTGAAATTCAAGAAGAAAAAATTAAGTTTCCCGTCAGATTTTCTCTCCAGATTTTAAGAACTTCAAAACACCATATCTTCCTCATCCGGAGTCAGATTTGAGTGATTCAACTTGGATAGTGTTCGTATTTGAGTGCTCTATCATTTCCAAGTGGTTTGGTAGCTGTTTGATCGAGATTTCTGGTGGTTCCACACTGATTTCCGAACTAGCTATAGAATCAAAGGTATTGAACAAATCTTTGGGACTTCTTTCTTTTTAACCTTCAATTTGCTTGGGGTTTCTTCTTCTATATCTATGTTTATGTTTGGTAAAAGCTATTGAGAAAGATGACTTGATTATCATTCTAATTGAAAGTCAATTTATAGACTAATGTTGACTAGTTTCTATGATTCTAGGTTTTACATATGTTTGTGAGTTGTATTGTGATTAGAATGGCATCTTAGGTTGTTTGGAACTTGATTGAATCAATTTTGTGATAAATAACCTTGAGATTTGATTTGATCCTTTGATTGATGAAATCTAGGATTTGTGTATTTGTTTGTGATTTAGAGAAATCTAGGTTTTGATTGATGTAAATCCCAAATCCTTGCTCTATGTTTTCAGCTAGAATATTGATTGATTAAATCTCATGTATCTAGCATTTTATTGTATGTCGATTGCATCTTGAACTTATACTTCATGAATATATTTTGATTCAAGTGTTGTATATGTGAATGAGACTTTGAGCTTATGTGTTTGGTGTTTCACATGCTTAGGGTTTATTCTCGTATTTTGCATCTAGACTTTTATTGAATGTGTTATCACATGTTTAGGTCTATTTGTATCATAGAATGTATTGATCACATGTTCTATGTTGATTTGATTGTTTGCATCATTTGCATTCACATGATCACACTAGGAAGTCCTTGTAAAAGGCAAGAAGTCTTGGTTAGAGTCGGGGTGACTCGGATAGCCAAGCAAGAAGACTTGCCTAGAGCCGGGATGACTCGGATAGGTAAGCAAGAAGTCATTGCTAAAGTCGGGAGAACTCGGATAGTCATGCATGGGAGGCTCCCTAGAGGCAAGAGTGCCTTGGATAGGGAGTTGGCTATTGTATTGGTAGGCGTAGGCGTATGGTTAGACATAGACTCCGATAGAGCGAGGTACACGGGAGGTGTATGCACTCTTGAGGAATTTCTAATCTACCATCGATGTTGGTTTTGTGTGGTATCCAATATATGGTGGTTTCGCATCATTGAGGGATTTCACACTTTCCAATAGGGTTGGGTAGGCTTAGACTTCACTAGGTTGGGTGAGCTAAAGATTGGTCACTTTGTGAATGTTCTATGTTTACTTTTCAATAATATAGTACCCAATGATTGTAGTTCAACCCGTGGATGTTTCCTCCTTGGAGGTTTTACCACGTTAAAAAATCTCTTGTATTAATTCTTCCTATCTCTTTCTCTTATATTTTAATTGTATATTTTATTATCTTGATTCATAATATTCACGTATGATGTATTGTGAAGCAAGACTTTGTATAGTGTGGTTTGTGGATTCATTCTTTTGATCATTTTTGTATCTATGATTCTTTTATATATTGTAATTTTTTGTATAGTGATATTTTGATCACTCTTGTAACTCATTGAACATCTATTGAAATACAAGCTTACTTTGTTGTTGTATTTATTTGTACTTATACCTCACACAACTAGATGATATACTTAGACCTTGCTCTCATGATTGTATTCTCGTATTGTCTATGTATGTCTTCATTGGCTTATTTTGTTGTGTATAAGGCTACCTTGAGGGATTGAAAAAAGGTGTAAAAACCTATTCACCACCCCCACCCCACCCCACCCCTTCCCCCTCTCTAGGTATGCTTTAAGCAATTTAACTATGCTTGTATACTTTCATTCGCATTATTTCCTTCCAACTAGGCTTTCACTTCAGCCTGCACATCACGCACCTGCTCAGCCATGTTCTCGGCAGCAGTACTTGTTCCAGCAATCTTGGGAAGGCGTGCCAGGTCTAACGCATGCTTAGGAGGTTGCCAATACACTAAAGCAAATGGAGACTTACCAGTAGCTGTGTGAACAGCATTGTTATATGCAAATAATTCTGCTTGTGCCAGAGCTACGTCCCACTATTTAGGCTTGTCACCACAAATACTTCGAATCAGATTTCCCAGTGTTCGGTTTAGGTTCTCGGTCTGCTCATCAATCTGTGGATGCGCAGTGCTACTAAAATTTAGGGTAGTATCCATCCGCCGCCACAATGTAACCCAGAAATGGCTCAGAAATTTCGAATCCCTATCATATGTGATAGACTGAGGTACCCCATGTAAACGAACCACCTCCCGAAAAAACAATTGGGCAACATGTGAAACATCAGATGTCTTCCGACAAGGAATGAAATGTCCCATCTTGGAGAACCTGTCAACCCCAACAAACACAAAGTCTACCCCACGTCGAGTTCGTGGAAGACCCAAAACAAAGTCCATCGACAAATCCTCCTATATTGCATTCAGTACATGTAGAGGCATATAGAGTCCTGTATTCTGAGCCTGCCCTTTAGAAGTCTGACAAACTTAACACTTGTGCACAAAATTACCTATGTCACGTTTCAGCTGAGGCAAGTAATACCACTCGGCTACTCCACTGACAGTCTTGTCATGCCCCAGGTGTCCACTTAAACTTCCACCATGCAACTCTCGAATCAGTTTCTCTCTCAATGAGCTCCGCAGAATACATAACTGATTGCCACAGAAAAGGTAGCCTTCGCTTATATGAAATTCCCCCGCAGCCTATTTCAAAACACACTTTTCCCATACCTCTCCGAAATCCTCATCTTCCGGATACAATTCCTTCAAGAACTCGAACCCAACTATCTCTTGCTGCATAGTAACCAGTAAATTTGCACGCCGACTCAACGCATCTGCCACCTTATTTAAAGCCCCAAACTTGTGTTTCAGAACAAAAGGAAACTTCTGCAAATAGGTTGCCCGACGTGCATGCACATTACTTAAGCTCCTCTGGCTATTCAGGTACTTCAGCGCTTGATGATCAGTGTAAAGGATAAATTCTCGCTGAATCAGATAATGCTCCCAATTCTTTAGAGCACGAACAATTGCATAGAATTCTTGGTCATAGGTGCTCCATTTTCGACGTGCATCACTCAGCTTTTCACTAAAAAACGTCACTGGTTTCTTCTCTTGTGATAACACTGCTCCAATACCAATGCCACTAGCATCACATTCCACCTCGAATAACTTCTCAAAAATGGGTAAAGCAAGAACAGGCGTGGTGCACAGTTTCTCTTTGATGACTGCGAAGGCTATGTCAGCTGCCTCACCCCATTGAAATTTTCCTTTCTTCAAGCACTCAGTAATAGGAGCCACAACACTGCTGAAATCCCTCACAAATCGATGATAAAATGTTGCCAACCCATGGAAACTCCTTATCTCTCCTACCGTCTTCGGCGTGGGCCAATCACAAATGGCTCAAACCTTTTCTTCATCCACTAAAATTCCCTCTAAACTGACCACATATCCCAGGAATAATAATCTCTCTGTCAGCCATCTGCATTTCTTAAGGTTAATAAACAACTTGTTTTCGTTCAACACCTCTAGCACAGCCCTAAGATGCTCCATATGGTCTTCTTCATTCCTACTGTAAACCAAAATGTTGTCAAAATAAACGACCACATATTTTCCAATGAAAGGTCGCAATACCTGGTCATGAGTCGTATAAAAGTACTAGGAGCGTTGGACAACCCGAAAGGCATAACCAACCACTCGTAAAGCCCATCCTTTGTCTTGAAAGCCGTCTTCCATTCGTCACCAGGCTTGACACGAATCTGATTGTACCCACTTCGCAAATCAATCTTGGAGAAGAATTTCAAACCTTCCAGCATATCTAACATGTCATCTAGCCTCAGAATCGGAAAGCTGTACCTAACAGTTATCCTGTTAATCGCCCGACTATCAACGCACATCCTCCATCTGCCATCTTTCTTTGGGACCAATAATGTGGGAACTGCGCACGGACTCATGCTCTCTCGAATAAACCCTTTCTTCATTAATTCCTCCACCTTCTCTTGTAAAATCCGATTCTCCTTGGGACTCATCCGATAGTGTGGTAAATTCGGTAAGCTTGCTCTTAGAACTAAGTCAATATGGTGCTAAATCTCTCTCATTGGTGGAAGCGTATCCGGTAAGTCTTCTGACACCAACTCATTGAATTCACCCAACAGTGACTGCACCTTCTCGGGTACCATAATTTTCTACTCCTCCTTACCTTTCATCACTAAAGCTCGTATAACCATAACCAGTGTTCTAGTAAACGCTAGGCGCTAGTCGGGCGGTGGCCTAGCGCCTAGCGCCTAGCGCCTAGGCGGTCTAGACGGCGCCTAGGAGGATTTCTAGGCGGCCGATTTTTTTTGTTTTTTGTTTTTGTTTTTCTCACCTATAAAACCAATAGTAATAACATAATATTTCATAATTTCATAATTATTTAATTTTAAATTTCATGAAATATTATTAAAAAAATTTATAATTTTTTTTAAATATATACATATTTAAAATACCCATAATACCCTCATTAGAATAAAATATATACATATCGGTGCACTAAACTCTTCCTTTTCCAAGACAATTTCATTTTTAACACTAACTTAGTGGGGCACACATTATTGCTGGATCCCTATATATATATATATATATATATATATATATATATTTATTTATTTATTTATTTATTTATTTATTTTTATTATAAATCTTGTCCACAACTCACTTCACGTGCAGTGCCAGTACTCCATCATCATTTCTAATTCTCATCAGACCAACTAACATTTTTTTTCCTTTATTTTTTTCTTTTTATTTTCATTCAGTCTTGTCATAAGTTTTTTTATCTATCTATTTGTCACTCATCTGCTTCTTCTCCAACACGCCTTCACATTGAAATTTTCAGAACTCATCTCTCTCTTCAAACTCATCTTTTTTGTTTCATCTTCTTTATCTGCAACTCTTCTTCTTCTTCTTCTCAATCATTTTCTAATTTATTATTGGTCGGTTCATCTTCTTCTTAATCTCTCTGGGTTACGACGATGTTTTTCGGTAAGATCAGACGACATTTTTCGACGAGACGATCGATTTCTGAGGGTTGACCGTGACCTTTGACCACTGACTTCCGTTGATCGATTTTTTTCGACGATTTTGGCCAACTCGAAACGGCTGACCACCGCATAGCGTCTAGGTGGGCGCCTAGGCGGCCGCCCAGACCGTTTTTTCGAACACTAACCATAACATGTACCTCTTATGCCTCCTTAAATTTAACTTCTAAATCAATTATTGACGTGACTAGAGAGACTAAGGGTTACTCTTTTACTGTGGTCTTGGTTGAACTTCCGCCTGAACTCCGTTTTGGAATCATTGCAATTGCCATTCCAATTGAAAACACAAACATTGTCGCATCCCCTGTAGGTGATATCTACATCAAACTGCCATGGGCGACCCAATAACACGTGACCAGCATCCATGTCGACTACATCACATGCCACCTCATCCCAGTAGTACTACCTGATCGAAACAGGAACCTTGCATACTTCCGTCACGCTTGCCTTAGGTCCTTTCTGTATCCACCCAATTGCATATGGCTTGGGATGTTTTTCTGCCCGCAGCTTCAGATGTTCCACCGGTTCCCTGGACACAAAATTCTCACAACTCCCATTGTCAACAATTAAATCACAAACCTTCCCCTGGACACTGCAGCAAGTCTTGAAAATATTATTTCTCTGTGTAAAGCCCTCCAATTTCGTTGAACACATGACTCTCTGAATAACACAATTCACATGCTCTCCCTGTTCCTTTGCAATTTCTGCACCATCCAAGAGTTCGTCCATGTCTCTTTCTCCTTCAAGATTATATTCGTCCTCCCCCTTATATTCTTCAACATCCACGAAATTCACCGGTTTCCTGGTTGGCCACTCATTCAAACGATGGCCTGGTTGACCGCACCTATAGCACTTCAAACCGCCTGGTTTACTATACGGATTTCGTGGGGTTTCCTTCGTAGCTGCTACTGCTGCTGCTGCTGTCGGACGCAACCCACCAAAATTATTACTTGGAGCCGAGCCCCTTTGAACCTGATCTGCAGTAGTTTTAGCCTGACCCTATCCATCACTTGGTGAAAATCTGCTCATATTCGCAGCTGCGTTGGACGACTCACCCATGTCCTTCTTGTAGTGAGAAAAACGATTGGATGATTTCTCCATTAACTCTGCTTTCAAGGCCATGTTATGCACCTCATCTACTGTCCACATAACTTGCAGCCCAATTTTGTCTCGAATAGTCGACTTTAATCCCCCAAAATATCTAGAAACCTGCTATCCCTCCATCTCATTGAGGTTGTTACGAACCGAAAGCCTAAACCACTCCCCAGTATAATCTGCAACGGTTTTATTACCCTGCACACAATTCTGATAACTTTGAAAAATAAATTGTTCATAATCTGGAGGTAAAAACTTGTTCATCATAAGTTGTTTCATTCGCCCCTAGGATCGTATAAGAACCTTGCCTTGTCGCCGTCTATCCATCTGTAATTTCTCCCACCAAACAGCAGCCCCGCTTCTCAACTTATACGCTACCAATTTGACTTGTCGTTCTTCCGTAACTTCAGTAAACTCGAAGAATCTCTCAACCTCCAAAATCCAGTCCAAGAACTCTTCAATCTGTAGTTTCCCATAGAACAGTGGTATGTCTGCGCAGATTTGATAATCAGGTTGATTTTGGTTCCGTTGATGATCTCCTTAGTAACCCACGAAATCCTATTCAGAATCTTCATCACTGAAATCTTCATGTTGCACGTCTCACGGCTCTAGGTGGACGTCTACCCTCAGGGCGGTCAAGGGCCAATCCCTCGACTCCATCTCTGTTTACAGGGGCAGGAACAGGAACAGGAGCAGGAGCAGAAGCAGAAGCAGGAGCAGGAGCAGGAGCAGGAGCAGGATCAAGAGCAGGAGCTTGGCCCGTAGGGGTGTTGGGAGTAGGCAACTGCTCCATCAGTTGCCGAACCATATAGCCTCTAACCTCTCCATCGACTATCGCTGCTCATCAATTGCTGCCCACACATCGGCATCCCAACGACCAACATCGCCAGGGTTAACTCTTCCGGCTTCGTTGTTGACCATCATACAAGGCAACTCCTTATGCTCTGATACCACTTGACGCAGAACGGAAGTGAAGGGTTTACCAGTGCAATCCCTAAAGTAACAAAACTGGAATTCACCAGCAAAGATAGAATGTTTGTAAACTGAAACTTGATAATATTATTGAATGAATTGAAACTGATAACAAAAGGATCCTTAAATAGGTTTCTGGAAACCCTAAAAATAAGCTAAAAGACTAAAATATCCTCATACTAAACAAAAGTCAACTAAAAATGGAAAACAAAAAACACAAAAATCTTCGGTTGCCCGACAACCTAACTTAAACCGCTCCGTTGAGGATGCAAATGACATCAACCGGGGGAACACGAACTGGTATGCTATAGAGCTCTAAAAACCCTTTCCGAAAAAATATTATAGTAGGAAATCTGACAACCGAGCTAAAAGTTATACATGTTTCTTTAGAGAACCTCTTTTGGACAATTTCCTGTCCATCTCTTCTTTAAAATCCAAAGCCAACTGTCCTACATCAATATATCTATATCTATATATATATATATATATATATATATATGTACATATATACATTCTCTATTTGCGAAATAGATCGATAAAACTATAAGATTAAATGTATATAGATCAACTTACCTCGGCTACTTACTGGACTTGGAGTCTAGTCATTTCATTCTTGGAACCTTCAGAGTTGAATTGGTTAAAAGCCGAGTGGGTAAGAATTGACATTAGGTGTTTTATACCAAAATGGGCTCGGTTTCTAATACATGTCAGTGTAAACTTTATGTTGAACCACAACGTTCCAGAGGTTGTCAAATATTCCTCAAGATGAATTGGGTTGAGAATCACATATCATCGGAAAGCTCTATGCATCTATTTTACAGAAAAATTACGGTTTGTGATTCTATGTTTTCTGGAGGGAGTTACCTCTGTTTTAGCGACCGGTGGTCAAGTTGGAAAATCCTCCATGAATCATTTCCTTCAATGTTTCGGGGCTATAAAATATTCCACATGTTGAACAAATTTTGAACCATATATTTCTGGAACGGTTTGAATGTTTAGTCTCCAGTCTGGATGACTTCTTTAGAGGGAGATATGCCCATTTTAGTGTTCGATGGTTATATCGAAAATACATCGCGATTTGTTTTCTTCAATATTGCGGGAGCCACCAAACATTGCTCGTATAGAACTAGGATATGAACCATATATGCTTGGAAAGCTTTAGATGTCTAGTTTCTAGTGGTTTGTATGGTTCATGAATTCGAGTTCCGTAAAGGGAGATATGCTTACTTTAGTGTCCATTGGTCAGAAATTCCGCGATTCGAGATAACTCTTCTTTTTTTTTTTTTTTTTTTTTTTTTGTAAGCTGTCAGAATGGAATGGGAAAGCAATTCATCGGATAGATTTTTGACACTTTGAAGTTTAGTGAATATTCTTCTTCCAAATGACCGTGGCTCCTGCTTATGGTATTGCATTTGATCCACTCCCTAGCACTTCCAATAGTCATTTGCTGGGGTGTTTCGGATGTAGGATCCATATTAGAATTCTTTCTGTAGTCTGTCCATGAGGGTTCCTTGAAGTTGAGTTCTTCCCTTCCTTTTAGTGCCAATTGTTGACGGTGACTTTTGGATCGTTGGAAAGTCATAAACGCCAAACATTAACACGTAGGTAGATCGAAACTTTAACTAGCCTAGGGTTGAATAAACAAAGCCTCTTTCTCCACATGGATGTGATACGATTTGTTCATTTTTGAGAATAATAATGTAGAAAAGTAGAAAATGGAAGATAAACCAAACATAACACATGTTTTACATGGTAAAATCCCAAGGCGGGGAAACATTCACGGTGCCGGTGACGGCGAGAAGAGATTTACTATGAATAGAATGATTACACACTCAATACATGCTTTCTCTCAGATAATTGCTCATGTTTCATATCATTTTTCTCATATCACTGTACAATGATATCACTATTATTTATATGGGTTGATAGGGTGTTACCCTAATCCTTGCCGTATAAGTAACATATTCATAATTAGAATCTTTTGGAAGCTTTGAGTTTCTTCCCAATTAAAATTCTCTGATACTGGAGAGGAAATAGAGATATTTCCTTATTGGGGTATGATTCTTAGATTTTGTATCTGAGTGGATCTTTGCTTAATACGGCGTATCTTGATAAGGTCGTATTTCTTATTTTGGCCGAGTAGATCTCGTTGAGTATCTTTTCTCATTAAGACTTCTTAATTAGACGACTTTACTTGGTCCATATGTTTCTGACTTCCATATCAATTTTCTTGATAACGTGTCAAGACCTAGCGACTTGTCCTTGGCCAATGTCCCTTTCGTTGACTGGTTGACATTTGATGACATGGAATTACAATATTTCCACATTATCCGCTACCTTTATTGACGTGTCATGCTAATGAAAAATCCATATAACAATTAGAATATCTTTTGAACGCAAAGAGGATTTTGAGATGCTTCAAACTTATTTCTGGTTTGCGAATTAATTTTCACAAGTCTTGTCTTGTCAGAGTTGGGAAAAAAGAACCAAATGAGGTGGATTGGGCAACTCATTCTTGATGTATTTCATCTTCTTTACCTATTATGTATCTTGGTCTTCCATTGGGTGGAAAATCAAGTAGGGAAGCTTTTTGGAAACCAGTATTGAGCAAAGTGGAGTCAAGGTTAACTCCTTGGAAAAGAGCATTCATTTCTAAAGGAGGGAGGCTTGTTCTTATAAAATCTATTCTTTCAAGTCTTCCCTCTTATTATATGTCGGTTTTTCCTATCCCTGAGTGTGTTGCTAAAAAGATTGAAAAGATCCAGAGACAATTCTTTTGGAATAACGATGTTATGTCGAGGAAGATACATTCAGTTGATTGGGTTTCTCTTTGCAGAAGCAAGCAGAATAGTGGATTAGGCATAGGAAGGATCAAGGATAAAAGCTTCAGTTTAATAGCTAAATGGATATGGAGGTTCGGGAGAGAAGAGCATTCGATGTGGAAAGATGTGATTTGTGCCAAGTATAACCTTGGTCTTAATCCTATGATGTGGGACAGTAGCTGTGTCAAAGGGGCTTCTTTTTTTTTTAAGGCTGTCAGTCAATTCTTAGTGGAAAATCATAGAGCTTTCAATTTCATCATCAAAGGTTTTAAGACTGTTATTGGCTGTGGGGATAGGATCCGGTTGTGGAAAGACATTTGTTGGGATTCGTTTTCTCTAAGGGAAGCTTTTCCAAGAATTTACGCATTGACAAATAACAAGGAAGGGTTGGTGAAAGAATTCGGTAGATGGGTTGATACTACTTGGGTTTGGGATGTGAGTCTTAGAAGACCCTTATTCAACTGGGAGGTGGATCAATGGAATTGTTTTTTGTTAGCTTTAGATAGCATTACTGTTAGGATAAATATTTCTGATGCATTGGCTTGGACATTTTGTCCTAATGGTCTTTTCTCAGTTAGATCCTTTCGTCATTGTTTGGAAGGCAACATCGCAGGGGACTCTTCTCAATTTTCTTTCATTTGGCAGGGAATCTGTCCCCCTAAGGTTGAGGTCTTCACTTGGCAACTAATGAAAGGATGAATCCTTGTAAGGGAGGTTTTGAATAAGTTTGGTGCAGCTCAATCGAGTGATCTAATTGTCCAATTTGTGACTCCAATATTGAGTCTATCAATCATTTGTTTCTTCTTCGTGAATGGGCTAGTGAACTATGGAGAAAAAGTATGGGTTGGTGGGGTGTCAGTGCTTGTAGCAATTCGTCGATCAAGGATTGGTTGGAAGGTTGGTTTGGTTTATGTAAGGCCTCTACTAGGAGAAGAGTGTGGAACATTTTATTTTTTGCAATTATTTGGACTATATGGGAGACTCAGAATGAAGTGGTTTTCAGAAGTAGAGAAGCTGTTATTAGTTGTGCTTTGGATTCAATCAAATTTAGAATAGCTCTGTGGTTTAAGAATTTTGGTGGAGGATCGAATACGGATTTGACTTTGCTTATGTTAGATTTAAAGGAGAGGTGTATTGATGCTGTCTTCCAAAAGCCCAAGACCATAATGACATGGGTTCCTCCGGTGGAAAATGACCTCATGTTCAATGTGGATGGTTCCGTTAAAAAAAGTTCGAATGATGCAGGTGTTGGAGGGGTTCTTAGAGATTCGAGTGGCAAGGTTTTATGTTTATTTTCGTATTTTGTGGGCAGTATGGATTCGAATTCTGCCGAGGTGCTTGCAATACACAGAGCATGCCAACTTATTTCCTCTTGTGCTTCGTTGTTGCATAGAAAGATCATAATTGTAAGTGATTCGATGACGGCAGTGAGTTGGATCAATGGTTCAGATTTTGGCAATATTCATCTGTTAAATTGGGTTTACGACATCAGACAAATTCTTCAATCAAGTGAAGGTATTACAATCAAATTCATGCATAGAGGAGCAAACTCACTTGCGGATAGTTAGGCAAAGGCTGGTGTGGCAAGATGTGGGGACAGATTAGAGTGGGGAATTTCCTAATGTTTTCTAGTAGCTGTTTGTTTTGTTTTTTGTTGTGGCCAGGCGTATTGTCTATGGTTGTTTTTTTCGTTGGTCTTGTCCTTTTTTGTCTAATCTGCTGTTGTTTGTATTTCCGCCTATGTTGTTTCTTTGGAAGTCCTTTTTTGTCTAATCTGCTCTTTTGGCTCTCTGTTCTTGCCCTTGGTGGCCTTTTTTTATTATTTAGTGCGGTTTCAAAAAATAAATAAATAAATAAATAAAATTATCAATTCAACCAAATTCTGACATTATTCTGGCATTATCCTTGAATGTTCTCATTAACTGTTGTTAACCAAAGACATCTTTAAACTGTTTATATATTATATACAGATTGAGACATGATGTGTAAGAAATATAAGATAATAGGTTCTTGACCTTCTCGATTCTAATCACATCTTTTACATTATAATACTATATTACTATTTTTTTCGTAAACCAGCTGCATGTCGGGTAAATTACCGACTAACAAGCTAAATAAATATCATGATTTCCACCCAACCATATTGGTTGGTGGACACATTATATATCTAATTAAGTTAAAGATGAAATAACTTATACTTACGCACTTAAATTATAATAAAAATTGATTAAATGGTATCAATAACATGATAAAAATATTCATTTAGTTTTGCAATATCCTAAGTTCGAATTGCCAGCAATGTAAGTGAACGTGATATATATATCAAATATATTTTTAAAAAAAAATGTCGTTTCCATCATATCAAACCATATTGGGTGGTGGACACATTAAAAGATGAAATGATTTGTAATTCCGCACTTCAATAATAATAAAAAAAATCCTTTATATGGTATCAACAAATAACTTCAACTTACCACCGCTAAATATGGATCATGATAAAAGCGTTTATTTAATCTTGCAATATCTTGAATTTGAGTTGCTAGCATCGCAGAACAACAAATATACTATGAATCACCAGCATAATCATGTTTAGATCGAATTTTGATTAGGTGAAGTAATAGCTAGCTTAGTGGGCTAGTCAAATTCAGCCAGCTATCCATGTCAGCCTAAAAATTCTAATCAATTGAAAGTCATAATGCAGTACATGTACATGTACATCAATCCACTGGCCGGCTCTATAAATTTGAACTCTTTTGGTTCATTCAATCATTCAATTACACAAAAATAAAAATAAAAACAACAATGAAAACCACATTACTCATACTCTCCTTCTTCATCTTTGCATTTGTAACAAAGGTGCCATTGGTTGTGTCGACAGCCGATGCTTCACACTCTCCGGTGCTCGACATCGCTGGTAAGAAGCTCCTAGCTGGCACCGATTACTACATCTTGCCGGTTTTCCGTGGGAGAGGTGGCGGTCTTACTCTTGCCTCCACCGGGAATGAAACCTGTCCTCTAGATGTTGTCCAAGAACAACATGTGGTAGAAAATGGTCTCCCTGTAACATTTTCACCGGTGAACATAAAGAAAGGTGTCATTCGTTTGTCCATTGATCAGAACATCAAGTTCTCCGCCTCGACAGACTGTGTCCAGTCTACGGTGTGGAAGCTGGATAGTCATGATGATTCATTGAGACAATGGTTTGTGACAACCGGAGGAGTTGAAGGAAATCCTGGTCGCCGGACAACGAGCAATTGGTTCAAGATAGAAAAGTTTGATGATGATTACAAGCTTGTTTTCTGCCCTTCAGTTTGTGATATCTGCAAAGTTTTATGTAGAGATATCGGAATCTATATCGATCAGGCAACAGGGATTCGCCGTCTGGCTTTGAGTGATACACCTTTCAAAGTCATGTTCAAGAAGGCTTAAAGTTGAAGAAATCTACTATGGAAGATTTATATATATATATAATAAATAATGTAATAAGAAGTGTTGCACATAGTTGTTGCACCAGCTTGTTGATCCTCAAAAAAAGTGAATGAAATATATTATAGATTTATATTGATAGATCTGATGACTATATATAATTGTGGGTTTAGTATTTTTATTTTTTCTGTTGTTCAAATTCAATGACTAGTAGTTTTGATTTCAGTAACCTTATTGGCATTGCTCATTATATTGTGGGTTATGTTTGTTATGTCATAAATGATATATATGTACATGCCTCCATCATGTACTTGCATGTTGCATAAGATGTTAATTGGTACGTAATAATGTTATATTTTTCAAACTGGTTTCAGTAGAACAATCTGTACACCAAATTATTTTTTGAAGTATTACACTGTTATATAAATTCGGGATATTTTTGGGAGTGGAGGATTCGAACCTGTAACCTCATGGTGCAGATGTGAGGGGTTTACCACCGGACCAACCTCATCTCGTCATCTGTACACCAGGTTCTAAACTTCAAATTCCCAACTTGATAATTGTGTCTTGTGATTTACTGAATTAAATTTTATATGGCAGCACAATATACTTAATATGATATATAACTTTACGAGTTACGGGTTTGTTTTAGAGTTTGATTAATCTCAGAGATCGACAAACAACGATCTTTAAATTTTAAAATTTTTTATTGTGCCATGTTTCACTATTTTTTGGATTATGGATTAAAAACAAAAATAACCTTTAAATCATTAAATTTGATTAACACTTGATTGATAGGCCTTGATTGATATATTTTGGAATAGTTAAGGATCACGCAAGTAAACAAAAATATTAGGGACGAAATTTTGATTATCACCATAAAAGAAGAAACCTCTCCAAAACATTTTTTTTTTTCTTATTATCAATTCTCCTCAATTTCGTTCTAAAAAACTCTCTGAAGTTGGTCGCTTTTAACATCAAATTTTACATATTTATATATTATTATATGTATTATATGTATTATATAATATATATTATAATATTACATGTTTTTTATATTATATATTTTATATATTATTATATTAAATAATATATAATTATACTTTTATATTTTATTATTATTATCCATAGTATATCATGTTATTATGAATGTTTTATAATTAGGGGTATTTTGGTCAAAATACAGTTAACTCTATTCCATTCTGTTGTTAACCAAACAAAATAATACCGATTCAGAGACTAATTCTAAAGTTCCAACCAAACAAATTACCATTCCAACATGTAACCAAACGTGACCATAGAGTATTGACCAATAACTTGACTATATTTTTAAAAAAATATAATTTTATTAAAAGTTTCAATAAATATTTTTTAATATATGTTTGTTGTAAAAATTAGAATTTTGATTAGTTGAATAAATTTAAATTTATCTTAAAATGTTTTTTTTTTTTTTTATTTGTGACAACTCATATAGGTTATATATAAATATTGTTCAACAGTTAACACATCAAAAGTTGTAGTCAAGTGATAAAGACTTACAACCTTTGAACTTGAGGTCACAAGTTCAACTCCCACTAATGACAATTAATTGTCATTATTATCAGAGGTGGCCATGTGGCAGTCCGGCGACTGGCCGGCGGGGCCGGTTGCCGGATTGTGTATAAATATATATATATATATATATATATATATATATATAAGGGTTATTCTTGACAGTTTTTAACTGTCAAGAAATGCATTATTTTGTTGTAGTGTAAGTTGAAATTATTTATTGATACCACATAAAGATTTTTTTTAATTATTGTTGAAGTGCGGATGTACAAATCATTTCATCTTATAATGTGTCCACCACCCAATATGGTTGGGTGGAAATGACATTTTTTTTTTTTTTTTTTTTTGACATTATTTTAACCATATATTTAAACTAGGCCTTTTTCTTTAGAACTTTTTACTATTGGTAGAATTTTAGCCGTTGACTTAGAAGTCATTTACCCAAACCTTTAGACTTTTGACTTACTTGTATTTGATTTCGACCATTATTCGCTCTTCAGCAATTGCTCACTAGCATTTGTACTTCTTGCAAATTGTTCCGGGCTCAGCTGATAGATAAGGATTTAGGCTTTCTGGCTCAAGGCAACCTGAGCGTTTATTTTGCTCCATGGGGGGTCCTAACTCACCGTATCTAAGTTTCTACTCACTTTCAGGGTTTTTACTTGATTTTTAGTAAGCTAAGCCAACCTCAAGGCGTTCGGCTCAAGTGGCCCATATCTTGCTTTTGAAAGCTTCCTGACTTCTTTTATGTGCACTTGCCTATTGGAGCTTAGTACCTGCACATTTTAAACTTAACAAAAATACAATTTAAGCAGAAAAGTCTTTACCCCCTTTAATTTTTAAAAGGCTGAATCGCTGACAGTGCTTTATTCGCGCCAAATCAGAAGAACGAGTTGGTCAAACCCAATATTGTTGAGTCCAACCACTATCATGAATATTTAAACATCAATAACCATGGCATATTTGGACTAAAAAGTAACAAAACATTGTGGCACGTATATGTTACATGCATCTTTGAATCAAATGTGATTCATGCAATGTTTTAACATCAGTAGGAGTTTTGATAGGAAGACATGGATTATGTACTTATAATTCTAGCGATTCTAACGCTTGATTCATATTATTCCAAATAGAAATAATCACTATGATATTGTTCTAAATTATCAATTAATATGCAATATGATGCCAACGATAATAAATAACATAACAATTAAGAGACCTATATTTTTGAACGATTTCGGTACTACTTTTAAACACTTTCGGAAGTGCTTCTTACCAAGATCAAAGTCTCGATTAAATTCAACCGAATTATTGTTGGTTAATATTTTTTTTCTTGTTATATACGAACATATATCTATATATATATATCTATATATATCTATATATATATATGTACATATATACATTCTCTGTTTGCGAAATAGATCGATAAAACTATAAGATTAAATGTATATAAATCGACTTACCTCGGCTACTTACTAGACTTGGATGTTAGCGAACAAACCGTCACTAAGTGCGCGGAAGCGTTGCCGGATAGAACACAAACAAACACAATAACAAAGAAAGATAAGATGAAGAGAAGAAATCAAATCCAATCACACACAACACAAGAATTTACGTGGAAACTCAAATCAGGGAAGAAAAAAAAAAAAACCATGGCCGTTAGGACGACAAGAGAAAGTTCCAATATATAGTAAATTGTTATAGCCACACACTCAGGTTCTCTCTCTAAAATACCCCAAACCCAATTACACCCAATGCTCACTTTGAGATCTCTCTAGTATTTGCTATTTTGCTCCACCACTAACAACCTAGTTATTAGGGTCTATTTATATGAATTACAAGGAGTCTAAACTAACAAGGAAATCTATCTCCTAGTCATACAAGAATACTTATTCCACATAAATACTATTTCCTATTTATGACAAGTCTTCTTGTAAAGGAGAAATCCTTTTCCCATTAGAACTTCCAGAAGCAACATATTTCCTCTTCCAAGAATATTTCCTGATTCAACGCATGCTTGTGATTAACTACGATTCAAGTTGCAGTTGGCCACCCGCTTCCTAAACTGTGTTAAACTTGACCACTTAGAAAACCGTGATCACTATGCGCCTCATCCCGTCGACCGCTACCATGGCCACTGCGAAAGCCATAGCGCCACCCGCAGCGTGTAACACTGTAATTGGACCGCTGCCAAAGCACTGCTAAAATTAGCAGCGGTGTCCTACCGCTGCCACGACCGTTGCCAATGCCAAAGCCGCAGCGGTTTGGCAGTAGTTTGAGCTGTTCTTCACTTCTCCAGTTCGTTTCGTCCTCCAAGCCTCCCTCAAACATAACCTCATACTCCCAAACACTCTCACATCTCCAGGAAGTCTCCGTATTGGTAAATCGGGTTTGGTAACCATTGAAAATTCAAGCCATATCCAACAATCCTCCCTTTTGGCGAGAATTCCCAAAAACTTGTCCTCAGCTATGATCCTATCATCAAGACTCAACATACCCACCACTAGGTATAAACACTTAGGAAACAACTATCCAAAGATTTCACTGGCACATGTCAAAAAAATTACCTTGCTGAAAATTATGGTGCAACTCCTCACGTTAGGTTCCCAGGGATTTCGCTCAGCTATCGACATCCTTTATCCACCACACACCTTGCATCACTTCCTAACCAATGCCCGTGTGCAATTGTGGACCCGCTATCAGCTACATCCTTTTCACGGCAACTAGCGGTCATGCCATGAGGATGTTTATGCCCCTTTAGAAGACCTCACTGTAGTCGTCAAACTCAAGAAAGGCGATTGCCGGATCACCCTCTTTGGAGCCCTTAGCCACACTTGTCTTCTTATTTTTGCAATCCTTCCTTATGTGTCCAGATTGTCCACATCCCCAACAAGAAACTTTCCCTTTGGAGTTCCCCTTTTTCCTGTCAACCAAAAAAACAGAGTTATCAGAAGATTTACCTTCACTCTTTAGTCTTCATTCCCCAGAGATAAGTTTGTTCGCTATATTTCCAAAGCATATGGTTGAACTCCCATGCATCAAGATTGGCTTCATGTGTGCATAGGACGGTGAAAGGGACCAGATGAGTCTAAGACCTTTGTCTTCTTCATCAATCTTTACTCCAATCGACTCTAATTCTGAAACTATCCCATTGAGCACTCCCAGATGATCAGAAATTTTCGTATCTTCAGTCATCTGCAGCATGTGAAATTGCTCCTTCAGGTAGAACCGGTTGCAGACGCAATTCGCTTGATACAATTCTTCAAGCCTCTCCCAAAGTTCTTTCGCTGAATTTGTTCCATAAATATTTGTAAGAACATTCTTGGCTAGGCACAATCGTATCGCACTCGTAGCTTTCTCATCCAAATCCTCCCAATCATCATCGCTCATCTTAGATTTTCCAGAACTAGTACTAGCCGCATCTTTACTAGAATCTCCAGAGCCTTCAGGGTTCGCAGGGGTTGACTTACCCTTCAATGCCTTGTGTAAACCATATTGGATTAATATATCTTTGACTTGAATTTTCCACAGGCCAAAGTTCATATTTCCGTCGAACTTCGCAAGAAACCTAATATAGTGTTCATCTAGGTAATTATAACATTTATATATATATATATATATATATATAAGTAGTAATCAAACAAGTCAAATATAGTTAAAAGTTCTCTCCTATACATTCAAATTTGAATTATTTGAAGGCTAAGTTACAATAGAAATAAAAGGAAAAAAAAAATGAGAAGTTGGACAAGTTATTTCATATTTCCCCTTTTTCTTGATTTGCTTTTGGGTATAATGGAGATGTGTTCAGGATACCACTATTGAATGTTAATCAGAGGGATTTATTAAAACTTTTAGAATTGGGAGATGACATCAAATTTGACGTCCTAGCCTTATATGTGTTTGGAGACTCTATAGTTGATAGCGGATATAACAATTTTCTGCCATCGACATCCAAAGCCAATTACCCACCGTTTGGAGTAGATTTTGCTAATGGGAAACCTACTGATCGATTCAGCAATGGTCGAATTGAAGCTGACTTCATTGGTAAGGATACAAAAATATTGTGAGATTTTTTCATTTCATTTTTTAATTTTCAAATTAATTAATTGTTTTGTACTCATGCATTCGATGTTGTAGCCCAAGTAGCCAGTTTCTTAGGCTTTTGAGTCTTGTTGGCATAATTCCATATCAAAACAATGTTTCACTTGTATTGATTAGTTGTCTTAGATTGATGATGATTCAAGCTTCAAGCAAGATAAAGTCTTAAAGAGGAATAAACGTCATTGCATATCAAAGGTATATTTAGAACTCATTCCTTTTACAAGGCCTAGGCACACACACACATTGCATCCATATTTGTCCCTACATCGTTTTGCTCAATTAGTAAAACACATTCACACACTTTTCATTGTATGCTCATGCACTAGACTTAAATTGACAAAATTTGTAAATTGTATGTTCTAGGACTATATCTATTAAATGTCATACTTGTGTGTTCATGTGTTTGTTTATTTGTGTTTTTTGGACTTCGGACTTGAATATGTTTTCATATTATTCCTTATTGAGTTTTGGTCATTTCAATTACTCATTCATTAGTTTTCAAGTTCCGAGTAGGAAGGTACGAAGCTTTCCGTTCATTTATCGTACATGTTCTTCGTCTTCGTGTATCGAGTTGAATTCTTAATTTTTAGTCAAAGTTTCATAGTCCTCCATGTGCGTGAGAGATTCACGGTTTGTAATCCACAAACAGATTCGAATTAAGAATTCGGAGGTCAGAGAACAGTCAAAAAAAGCGAAGGGAGCGTGAGGGAGAATGGCATTGGCCAAAGGCCATTGTGCCACCCATCCCCGTGAAGGCACATGGCCATCTCGGGGAAGAGAACCCTCTGCCCCCAAGATGGCCACGTGCCTCCTGGAGGAGCTAAGGTGGTGTGTGGCCATTGACTGCCCGAATCCATCTCTTTTCCCTCTCTTTAAATATCTCTCTTCCCTCTCATTTCATGCTAAAAAGAAATTTTGAAAAATGTGTGCAGAAATTCCTCTTTAAGACTTTATCTTGTATTGATTAGTTGCTTGTATAAAATAGTGCAGTTTTTTATGTATTAAAATATACTGCAGTATTTTTTTTATTTATTTTTAATCACTGCAGTATTTAATACAACAAAAAACTGCACTAAAATAAAATAAAAAAAAAATGCAGTATATTTTAATACATAAAAAACTGCACTATTTAATTACAATAAAAAAAAAAAAAATTTAAGCAACTATCAAGAAGGAATTATGGCGATGATAGACCACCCTTCTTGTTACAATTCCGAAACAAAAAAATACATTGAAATTCTAGGACCAAAATCGAGCAACAACAATCCACATAAAAACATATATAAATCCATACATCCACATGTAATTATATATGCGAATACCTAGAGTGCCATCTCTTTCTAAACATGCATAATCACAATAAAAGAAATAGATTCACGTATATACATTAATTAATTAAAGGGTACAACCAAGGCTCTGATACTGCAGTATTTTATTTGTTTAGATACTGCTGTAATATATTCGAGTATCGAAGATTCGAAGATGTGAAGAATTGGAAGCAACCGGAACCTAGAACGAGCGCCATGTGCACCCTTGGAGTGGATTGGGCTGCGCATGGCAAGCCCATATTATGGTGGGCTGCGCACGGCAGCCCTAGTGTTCTCATGGGCTGCGCACGACAGCCCTTTGTGGGGTTGTGGGGTGTGCGCGCCCATGGGAGGCAGCCGAGGGATGCGCGGATGGTCGATGGCCACTTGAAGACTTGTTCGTCAAGAAGGAAGATCTTGTATTCCTAAACAATTGGAATTTACTTGCTTTTCTAGGATGGACCAAAATTGTGGCTATTTATTTTTGCATAAATATTACAATATTTGTTATTGTATGATAACATGTCATATAGAATAGGAGTGCCACTCATATATCTCTTTTGGTTTGAACATGCATTGAATGATTTAGGTATCTAAATTGGCATCTAGATAACTTGGTAAATCATTCTATGGCAACTTATCAAGCAAGATAAAGTCTTAAAGAGGAATAAACGTCATTGCATATCAAAGGTATATTTAGAACTCATTCATCTTACAAGGCCTAGGCACACACACACACATTGCATCCATATGTGTCCCTGCATCATTTTGCTCAATTGGTAAAACACATTCACACACTTTTCATTGTATGCTCATGCACTAGACTTAAATTGACAAAATTTGTAAATTGTATGTTCTAGGACTATATCTATTAAATGTCATACTTGTGTGTTCATGTGTTTGTTTATTTGTGTTTTTTGGACTTCGGACTTGAATATGTTTTCATATTATTCCTTATTGAGTTTTGGTCATTTCAGTTACTCATTCATTAGTTTTCAAGTTCCGAGTAGGAAGGTACGAAGCTTTCCGTTCATTTATCATACATGTTCTTCGTCTTCGTGTATCGAGTTGAATTCTTAATTTTTAGTCAAAATTTCATAGTCCTCCATGTGCGTGAGAGATTCACAGTTTGTAATCTACAAACGGATTCAAATTAAGAGTTCGGAGGTCAAAGAACGGTCAAAAAAAGCGAAGGGAGCGTGAGGGAGAATGGCATTGGCCAAAGGCCATTATGCCACCCATCCCCGTGAAGGCGCATGGCCATCTCAGGGAAGAGAACCCTCTGCCCCCAAGATGGCCACGTGTCTCCTGGAGGAGCTGAGGTGGTGTGTGGCCATTGACTGCCCGAATCCATCTCTTTTCCCTCTCTTTAAATATCTCTCTTCCCTCTCATTTCATGCTAAGAAGAAATTTTGAAAAATATGTGCAGAAATTCTCTCAAATTTTTCCAACTTCCAAAAACCATAACTCTCTCATTTCTTATCTGGTTTGAGTGATTCAAGTTGGAGAATCTTTGTATTGAAGTTCCCTATTTTCTCCAAGTTAGTTTGCAGCCTTTTGTTCAAGTTTTGTGATGGTTCTACACCTAAAACCCAAACTGCACGAGATTACAAGGTATTGATCTATTCTTTGTGATTTGATCTTTAAAGTCTTCAAGTACCTTGGGTTTTCTTCTTCTATATGTAAGTGTTACTTGGACAAATTCTATTGAGAAGTAGAGCTTCAATTATAGGCTAATCTTGTTTAATTAGAGACTTAAATGTGAACTAGTTTTTCTTAAAACCTTGATTTTCACATGTTTGTGAGTTGTATTGTGATTAGCTTATTATCTAGGGTTATTTGTACTTTGATTGACTTTAATTTCATGATTGATAGCTTTATCATAAGCTAGGACTCATTAATTGAACAAATCTAGGATTAGCACATTTGATTTTATATTTAGAGCTAATTAGCATTTAATTGATTATAGTGTAAATACATGCTTTAAATATTTGCTAGAATATTCATTGATCATATCTTATGAATCTAGTATGTTTTTTTTTTTTTTTTTTTTTTTTTTTTTTTTTGTTACTAAAATCTTGAATATGTGCTTAATGTATATGATTGATTCAAGTTTTAGGTGCATGAATGAATCTAGGAATTAAATGTGTTTTTGGTGTTTCACATATTCTAGAATTTATTCATGTAAGTAACTAGACAATTTTGATTTATGATCTTACATGGTAATGTCTAGTTCCCATAGAATGTATTGATCTCATGTTCTATGTTGAGTGCTTGTTTGCATTTGCATTCATTGATCACATTAGGAAGTCCTTGTAAAAGACATGGAGTCTTGGTTAGGATAAGTGGTCTAGATAGCCAGACAAGTGGTCTTGACTAGGATTAAGGAGATTCAAATAGTTAAGCAAGAAGTCATGACTAGGATCAGGGAGATTCGAATAGCTATGCGTGGGAGGCTTTCTAGAGGCATGGGTTGCCTTGGATAGAAAGTTGGCTATGGATTATTGGTAGGCCGAGGATATTGAATAGACATATAATCCAATAGAGAGTGTTTCATGAGTTGATCACTCTTGAGGAATTTCTAATCTTTCAATGGTGTTACGTAGACATAGAGTCCAATAGAGAGTAGTTTACACTTTTGAGGAATTTCTAATCTACCAATAGGGTTGGGTAGACATAGAGTCCAATAGGGAGTGTATTATGAGTATGTCACTTTTGAGGAATTTTTAATATATCATCCAATAATAATAGTACCCGACGGTTGTGTTCAACAAGTGGATGTTTTCTCTTTGGAGGTTTTACCACGTTAAAAAATAAATAAATAAATAAATACCTTGTGTTAATTCTTCCTATCTCTCTCTTTTATATTTGTATATATGTATGGTTGTATCTTGTTTCACAAACTTCACATCTTGATATCCTTGTAAACAAGATTTTTGTAATGTGTGGGATACAAGCACTTCATTTGATCAAAGTTGTAAATATCTTTTTATTTGTATATAATCATATCATGATTAGTACTTGTACATATTGGACATAATTGTGAATACAAGTATTCTTTGTTTTTAGTTTTAATATAATTCCTTCACTAGCAACTTGTAGACTTGATTAACAATGCTCTATTGAAAATACTTTTCAATTGTCTACACATGTTTTATATTGTCTAAGTATTGTGATTCAAGCTATCTAGAGGGACAAACTCTTGTTTGTTTCAAGGGATTGAAGGAAAAAAAAAAAAAAAAAAAAAACCTATTCACCCCCCCAGGTTAGCATTAGGCAATTTAACCGCATTTGTATATTTCAATTGTCATCAAAGCGGGTCGTTAGAAGGAAATTAATGAGATCCGGGATACACTCACTGTTGATTGCAAGGTTTTTTGAGTCACGGTCCTTCAAGAAGAAAAAATGTCTGAAAGAGCTTCTAACTATAGACATCCACTACTCAAAGGCCATGACTATGGTTTTTGGAAACTTCGAATGAAAGCCTACATCCGTTCCATTGACGAGAGGGCATGGATGATGGTAGAAGAGGGTTACAACTCTTCTAACAAGATGCTCGAAGATGGATCTTAGTTTCTGAAAATAAATATTAACGTGTCCTAAAGTAATCTAGAGGGGGGGCGAATAGATTTTAAACATTTTTACCCAATTTTTCGAGATTAGTTCAAATTACGAAAAAGCCCCAAACTAGTCAACATACAAAAAAGCATACAAGTGCGGAAATTAAAGGACACACAATATTTACGTGGAAACCCACACGGGGAAAAACCACGGGCTGTTATGTGCGCCACACGAGAACCTCGAATCCACTATTTGCAAATACGATTACAAATTAGGTTGACCACATCACATCTAAATTTACTAATCCGTCTTTGCTACCCGCGGGCCTTTAATAGTGACTGTAAGGATTCCCGTTGTTTTTAATTGGCTTATTTCGTGATCAAACCATAAGTGGGGATCCTTGTAAGGGTAGCTTAGGAGTTGGTTTGTTATTCGAAGCCCTTTCAAAGACCTCGTCTTGATAAGCACCGAAGGTAAATTATATGTGCTTACTTATCTTGAAGAGATAGTTGCACACACTCACTTAGCATACTTGTTCATGTGTACATTCTCTTCACATGTCACTTTACACACTAGCACTTTGATGTTGTATCTTGTTGTGTGTATTTGTGTCTTGAAATTCGTTTCCCGATAGTGTTCGGAAACGTCCGCGCTCGCACTAGAATGTGCTTGGTTTTGCGCGAAGACCGCCTATGGAGATGCACTTGGGATCTCCTTGGTTTTCACCTCTGTTGGTGATCGGTGGTCATTATCGGCGGCCTAGCCGCCGAATTAATCCGCCGTTTGAATTCGGCGGTTGAATCGGCGGTTGTGTGGCCGCCGATATGAACCGCCGTTTCAGACCTGATTGATTTTATTCTCGGGTTTATTTCGGCGGTGGAAACGGCGGTCACGAAACCGCCAAATGGAACCGCCGTTTTTCCCCTGTTTCTCTCGGGACAAATTCGACGGTCAAGAACGGCGGTCTAGCCGCCGTTTGAAACCGCCGATTTGGCGCGTTTCTTTGATACTTACTTAAACGACCTCACTTTGGTTTGGCACCCTATATATATGTCATTTTGTCTTTAGGTCAAGCAAGTGAGTTCATATTCAAGCTTCATACTTAGGATATTTTTCAAGAGAAGAAAAATACACAAAGAACTCATTTTTAATTACTCAAACACTTTTTCATGATCATCAATCATCATCTAGCATCATCTTAGATCATCTAGATGTCATCTTGCATGGAATCTTCATCATACTTTGCTTGGTAAGCTTTTCACTAATATCTTACATATTTTGTGTTTAATTTATCTAGCAATCTCAATTAATCACTTGATTGTTATTTTGTATGCTTTGGATACAAAATTGAGATTAGTATGATGTATGTTTGAGAAGTTGTATTGTGCTAGCATATTAGGTTTTGTGCTTGATATTGATTAGCTTAACTAATTGACATTTCATTTAGTTTTGATATCTAGGATTGTTCTTAATTGCATATTAATCATCTTAGATAAGCATATAGGGTTTCCCTTGCTCTATGTTGCATTTTGGATATTCTCACATATTCACTTAGGGTTGTATTCTCTTCTTGAGAAGGTAAGTCTTGTGTGTAGCAATCGGGATTAGGTTGCTTAGATCACAAGCAAATTGGACTAGGTTCACTCATACCGGGATTAGGTAGGTGTGTGATTACTTCCGGGATTAGGTTGTAATCGTTTGCACATTTAGTGGATTCGAGGTTTGAGTGTGGCTTACTTACATAGCCCGTGGTTTTTCCCGTGAGGGTTTCCACGTAAAAATCAAGTGTTGATTTAATTTCCGCACCATATTACACTTGCTTGTTTATATTATCTTGAGGGTAAATTCGTAATTTTGACTAACACGAAAAATTGGGTAAAAAGCGTAAAATCTATTCACCCCCCCTCTAGATAGGTTTATACACACCGTGTTTTAATTAGTTTCAGTGACTCTAGTCCCTTGCTTGCAAACTACCTAAAAGGTAAATACAAGACTTGTCTATAAAGTGAAGAGATAACACAACCTAAGGTGAATATGTGAAATACTCAAGATGCTAAAAATGCAAGGTTAGACATTTAAGCTTATCTAGGCATGGATGAACATGTTAGACATTCCTAGATATCATATTACTAGATGACATGCATAAAACAACACCAAATAAGCAACCAAAGACCTATATGCATCATCTATCACAAAACAACTCACAAACCACAATAAAACTATCTTGAAGCTAAGTCAAGTCATAAAGATGCAATCTTGAATCAATTCAAGTGATAAAAAAGCTATCTTGTAAAGCAAGAACATATAAATATGAGAATGATGTTCTAGATACAAGTCATGTGAGCAAAACTAAAAACCCTAAATGAAATCAACCTAGAATCATGCTAGATGATGAATGAAAGATGCAAGATGAAGGGTTTTGTGATTTTAAAGCTTAAAGATGAAGTCTTGATACCTTAGCTTGAAGATACTCAATGATGCTCTCAAAAGTGTAATTTTTGCTCTAAAAACGATCCAAGGCAAACAAGACACATATATATTTGATCCAAATGAAGTGATGTCGTTTTATCAAAAACGTTTCAGCTTCTCACTGACGTACTGCCGCGGTTGAGGCACCGCGGCAGAGACAAAAAAATCTCTGTGGCCAGACCGCCGCGGTTGCACAACCGCGGCACTATAACAGCGGCACAAGGGAATATTGCTGTCGCTCAACTGCCGTGGTTGGGCCACCGCGGTAGGTGCACAGCGGCAGAGACAGGGAAAATCTCTGTCGCTTGCATGCCGCGGTTGGGCCACCGCGGCACCATAACCGCGGCAGAGAAGGTCTTGGCCTTCTCAGCAGCTCTCACATAGAACCAACACGCAATTGTGCAAGTGTGTGAGGTGACAACATTGCGTTCTTATGCTAAACATGTTATGGCAATTAATAGGCTAGATGCAATCAATAAGCATGCAAGAAGAGAAATTAAATAATCAAAGATGCACACAAAAATACAAACACAATCATACAAGTAAGAATTATGCAAGTGTTGTGTGTGTGTGCAACTACATCTCTTCAAATTAGAGTTAAGTCAAGAAATCTACCTTCCTTGAAGCTCTTGATTCCATAATGAGGTTTTCTTCCATTCTAAGCTACCCTTACATATAGAACCCCATTGTGATTTTGCCAACGAAATACGCCAATCAAAAGTGAGGCACTTACAGTTTCTAAGTCTAGAAGTGAATGGACCGCGGATGAGTTTGAGTTGGCAAAGTCATTCTAAACATAGACAACCAATGTCAAGCACTCGGTGTACCAATCTCTGGAGAGCGCCTTAATTGGAAGATCTTAAGATCTTTACCCAAACGATTCAAGGCCAAGGTGACGGCTATTGAAGAAAGCAAGGATGTTAATTGCATGAGCATCGACGAATTGCTTGGATCACTTCAAACCTATGAGGCAAGCTGGAAACCTAAAGTCAAGAGCAAGGGAATAGCTCTCAAGACCATCAATGAAGAAAGTGAAGACGATGATGAGGAGATGGCGTTTAAGACTATAAGCAAGCCTTAACATTACAAGAGTATGGCTGTTAGGGTTTGTGAAACCCAAAAAAAAAAAAAAAAAAAAAAAAAAAGACCTAAATTTTCTTACATTTTTAAGACAATGCCTATTAGTAGTAGAATCACGAGGCAAAATATTGATGCTAATAATTGTGTCAGACATGCATTATTAACTTACAGCAGGCCACATCCACAAAGTTCAGAGGATTAAAAGTACTTGGTCAGCTTACAAAGTTCAATTAAACATTCAATTTCATGGGGAAAAAGGTCACTTCATTCAATATGCACAAAGACATTCATGTTTGGTGATCAGTTTTTGTGTTTACAGCAATATAATAACAAACCTATTATATTGTTGTAAACACAAAAATTGATCACCAAACATGATTGTCTTTGTGTATAATGAATGAAGTGACCTTCTTTCCCATGAAATTGAATGTTTAGTTGAAATTCTAAATGAAGAGCTTGTTTCTTCTTTAGCTTGGAAAATAAGTATGCTTTGGTAAGAAACCTAATCTACAGAAAAAGAAAAACAAAATGAGTTAGCATTACCATACATTCAAACCAACATTTAGAAAATCAATGGAAAGAGAAGAGTTAGAAGACAACAGTATTTCTCCACTAGATAAATAAGTTTTAGGGAACTTTAGAAGGCTAAATCTTCATAATTGTATTAATTTGAAAATTAGTAGAGTAACAATAATGAATGACAACAACTAGTCAAGATTTGTTACATGTAAATTTTGAGCAGTTATACAAACTTTGCCTTGTTGCTTCAAACAATTATGAAAGAAAGGTATTAAAAGCACCAAATATGAATCCTATAAAGAGATGAAACAAATACCAAATCTAAAAGCAAATCCGAAGGAAAAACAAACTAATCACAAAAAAAGCAAACAACCCTTGCCAAACACACACTCAATCACGGTTACTATAATATATTTTTGTTTGGTAATTTGCTAGTAGCAAATAAAGAAAATATTGATTTTTTTTATTGCATTATATTGTACTTTAAAAAGGAAAAAAAGATGAATAACGGTAAGTCGAAGTTACTTTTTTGTAATTTTAGCAAAACTACAATCTTGTTGCACTTTCATCAAATGTTGGGGTACTTTATTGCAATTTTCCCTTAAAAAAATTAGTTGCACTGAATAAAAGGTTAAGACATACCCGAAATCCAACACACAATTCAAAGTTGTGTCAGATATGGAGATCTCTATATGTTCTTCTCCAACGTCAAATCCTAACTAAAGAGCTCGTTTCTTCTTTAGCTTGGCAAACAAGCATGTTTTGGTAAGAAACCTCATCTACAGAAGGAAAAAAAAAAAAAAAAAAAAAAAGTGAGGTAGAGTTAATACAAATGATCATTCTTTTACCCATACATTCAAACCAAAATTTATAAAATCAATGGAAAGAGAAGAGTTAGAAGACAATAGTATTTCTTCACGAGATAAATAAATTTCAAGGAACTCTAGAAGTATATATCTTTATAATTGTATTAACTTGAAAATTAGTAGAATAACAATAATGAGTAACAACAACTAGTCAAAGATCTATTACATGTAAATTTTGAACAGATATACAAACTTTGCCTCGTAACTTTTCACCATTACCAACTTTTCGAACAATTATGAAAGAAAGGTATTAAAAGTACCAAATCTGAATCCTATCAAGAGAGGAAACAAATACCAAATTTAAAAGCAAATCCGAAAGAAAAACAAACTAATCACAATAAAAGCAAACAACCTCGCCAAACGCACACCCAATCACGGTTACTAAAATATATTTTTGTTTGGTAATTTGTTTGGTAATTTGCTAGTAGTAGCAAACAAAGAAAATAACGAATTTTTTGAATTTTATTACATTATATTGTACCTTTAAAAGGAAATAAAGATAAATAACGGTTAGTCAAATGTATTTTTCTGTAATTTTAGCAAAACTATGATTTTGTTGCACTTTCATCAAATTTGGGGTACTTTATTGCAATTTCCCTTGAATAAATTAGTTGCATTTAATAAAAGGTTAAGACATACCGAAAATCCAACACACAATTCAAGGCTGGATAAGATATAGAAATCCTTACATGCTCTTCTCCAACGTTAAATCCTAACTGAAGAACTTGTTTCTTCTTTAGCTTGGCAAACCATCATGCTTTGGTAAGAAACCTCATCTACAGGCAACAACAAAAAAAAAAAAAAAAAAAAAAACATAGTGAGTTAGAGTTAATAAAATGGTCATTCCTCACTCATACATTCAAACCAACATTTACAAAATCAATGGAAAGAGAAGAGTTAGAAGACAACAGTATTTTCCACTAGATAAATAAATTTCAAGGAACTCTAGAAGTTTATATCTTCATAATTAAATTAATTTGAAAATTAGTAGAGTAACAATAATGAATGATAACAAATAATCATATATCTATTACAGTCTAAATTTTAACAGATATAGAAACTTTGTCTTGTCATTTTTCTTCATGACCAACTTTTTGACTTGGAAGCTACCCATAATATGTGGAGAAGCTCGTGCTGGAAGACCCTCCAGATTAGTTTGTTTGTTTGTTTGTTTTAATATAATTTCCATAAAAAAAACATATAAAACAGAAAAAAAAACATTACACCTTGATTCACTACCTTATTTATGGTCTCATTCATTTCTTTAAGATACCTCTGCAATATAAATAAATAAATAAAACAAAAAATTAAAACCGCTTAAAAAAAATAAGATTCAAAAGTAATTACCATAAATTTTACTCTTGCAGAAGTTTTATCCAACTCTGCTTTTGATTTTACATAAGCAGTCGTATCAATTCTCGAACAAACCTTCTTCTATTCAATTTTGTATTTAAAACCTACTAGGGAATAAGCAAGCAACAAATTAAATTGAAATATCACAAATAAGCATACTACAAATTAAACAGCAATATCACAATTCGAGTTGAAGAAAACAAAAAATCTTACATTTATTAATTTGTACTCGTTGATGAATGTAAAATCTAAATGCACCAATTCTGAAACTGACATCAACTCACTAACAGATTTTAGCACTTCATTCATCTAATACAAAAGCTTAAATATTAAATAGTTAAATAAAAGTTAAATATTAAGCATAAAACCTATAATGGACTATCTAAATAATAAATATAACCACAACTCAACTTTCAATCCAACTTCCAAATTGATATCTTTTGACCTCCAAAATTCATATATTAATGACCACCAGCTAAATTAAATAGTAAGAAAGGTAAAAGTGTATTTTCATAAGTTTTAAAATAGTTGATTTTCAAATATTTGGTCAAAGGGATTAAAGTGATGAGTTTTGAAAAAAATAAGAACTAAAATAATGAATATGGAAAAACATTTATAAAAGTGACAAATGAACCTACGGGAAATTCTACCTTTTAAAAGTCGTATAATTTAAGGATGACCAAAACATGATGAAGCTCTATATTCTATACAAATTGCTCAGGAATGCCTATTTCCTTTTTACGAACAAACTAATAACTGTGGGTCATGTGCCCATGGCCGCCTGAGTTGTATCTTGTTCTTGTATGTGGCATCCATGTGTGTCTAGTACTCTAGTGATGGTTGCAATTGTAAACATGGCATGGTGACAACTGCCAACAATTTGCTTTAACCAGTAAACCGAAACGAATCAAATCGACAAAGAATTTGGTTAGGTGTGAGTTTTCTGATAACAAAAAATTAACTGTTTAAACGTTTTTTTTTTTTTATTATTATTATTGATTTGAATTACACAAAAAAAAATAATAATAATAAAATAAAATAAAAAAATAACTAATTTCATTTTTTAAATATACCATATGTCGGTCGTAGACATTCTAGATTGGGTGAGACACAATTTTTATTTTTATTTTGTATCTTGTTAATACGGTAAACAATAACCAATTTACCTTTTAAACAAAGAGTTGGAAATTATGGATATGGATTAATAGCAGGTAAATTGTTAGATGCTAAAATAAAAAAAATAAATAAATAATTAGTCACAAATTTTCATTAATTTAGCCTAAACTTTTGATAAATAATTTTTTTTACAAAAATTATGGATTTGGTTTGTAATTTTTTTTTTAACAATTACAAATAATTATGGGTATGTGTGAGGGGAATAGGACTTGAACCAACAACCTCAAGATATATGTACGAGAAACTGCTAAGTCAACATCATCTCGTATCTTTAAGTTAAATACAATTTTTTAAGCTCACCATACACATTCTACAAGTATATATTAGGTATTTTCTCTCCATTATTGTGGAAGTAGATATCCGAACTACAGATAAATTGTTTGGTCTCAACAGATTCCAGCGAACCCCTAATCCAAACTATGAAGCAAGGTAGACATCCAACAGGTAAGGTAATAATGTTATATTCTTCAAACTGGTTTCAGCAGAACAATCTGGAGCATGGAAAAATGTGTACTGATTCTCAATGAATTGAAGATTTTAAGTAAATTAAACTAGACATTCTTAATCACTGGTTTAATCACTGCTCAGTATTTTATAATACAAACACATCTACTAACACAAAACTCCCAAATAAACGATCCAGCAGCACACTTGCAACCAAACATTTTACACGCGATTCAGATACTGGTTTTACGATTATATTTCTGACAATCTTAATTCCAAGTGGCGCGCTCCTAGACCAAAATATTTGTAAGATATAAAATATACAATGCACTAGTAGTCAGATAAATCTGTCGTCAATCCATCCTTTCCGGTTACTGTCGATCAGTATAAGCAGTTGAATGATGCATCTTATGTAGACAGAGTAAAACCTATGCAAAGCCGCTGGCATCGCAACATCTGTAACAAGCACATCCATTGCAAAGTAATAAGAACCCAGGATGATGCAATAAAGTGTAAGCCTCAAAATGCATAAGATAATTTTGACATTTGCAAATTTCTATGATGGAGATCTTACGTTATGCTTATCGAGTCTTCTTTAGACGTTTGGGGGGTTTCATTGCTTCTTTCCGCGTGTCATCAGGTGTTTTCTTGTCCACAAATGGCTGCACAGCACACAACAGAAGTGAAAAACTGATTATTATTATTCAAAATCACACATCAATCATCAAAACAGACGGCTACGAATGACGACAAATTTTAAAAACCAAAAAAAACTGATTACTAACATATTTGACAAGATTATTCAACAGGTGCATGCAATTCCATTGTCCATCAAAAGATTATGATCGGTAAGGATTACATTAAATTACATATGTAGAAGAGAGCCCAAAGGTCCAAATGTCCAAAATCAAAACAAACTAAGGTAAGATAACTCAGATGTTTTACTTAAACAATCCAGAATATAAAAAATTGGATGAATTTCATGTATAAGCATTACAACCGATATTTTAATTCAAACCTGAAAAGTGATTAATTAAGAATGTAGATAGAAGAACAAACTGTGCTAAGGCCTTCAATAATGAGATTGATTTGGCAACTCGACTCAACTAAGTCTCAATCCCAAATTGATAGGGTTCAACTACAGGAATCACTTAGTTCAACTGAGATTGACTGGGATCATCAACACGAATCATTTAAGCTAGTTTCTTGTTTTCATAGATAAAATGCCTCGAGATTCCATTTTCTTCTGATGCCTCTCTGCAGCACTACTAACATCAAATTTTAATTTATTGGATAAAGTAATTCTAGTAAGCCTTATGACATAGCAGCCTTTCCTTCTGATGTGGTTCCAGCTCAACAAAAGTTACAAGATGGCATATAAGAAGACTGATAATACATTCCCATAAATCAATATACAGCTCCCTCATTCCACCCAAAAACAAAAGGAAGAAAGATAAAATCTTCTTAAAGGAGGACACTTGATTAACCTAATTTCCATCAGCTGCAAATCAAGGTTTCCATATCCCATAATCAATATTCATATTTAGCTAACACAGTCATAGAGGATATATATATAACCTATTAACCTCTAAACATCTTTTCTTGAGCATAGAAGGATAAAAGCTTTGTACCATTTTTTTTTTTCTTATCACTACTATGGGGAAAGGGGGATATTATTCATCTACTTCAATTTGAATGAGTTGTTTATCGAATCATTACAGTAGAAGTTTTATCTGGAAAAAGAAGAACAGTTCTGTGGGCAGTGGGTTTTCTGATAAAATGAGAATACAGTCTAACATTCTGACAATTATCTAGGTTTCCTAAGCAATAATAGCTGAAAGAAGGCAGACATGTAATATCTATGCCATTCTTCCTTTGCACAGCAACTCAACGGACAGTTCCTCCAAAGAGACGCATAAACTAAAGACCAAAAACCAACATGATAGCAAAGTTAAAATAATTGGATCCAAGATAGTACTAACACTGGTAATTTACATAAAAAAGTAACAATATTGTAGCCAATTTGAATCAACTTTGTGAAGAAGGTTCAGTAAAAAGCGCATATATGAAATAAAAGGGCACCATTCTAACCTCTTCCCATTTCTTTTGAAGTTCCAAAAGTTCTTGACAGTATGCAAGGCACTCCGCGTGGTACAAGGCAGCCAATTCTTTTATCAAGGCTTTCCTTTTGATGATACCAATCACTTCAACACAAGTGTAAAGACACATAAGAAATTCATTAAGTTATTGTCAACATTCAAGACACTAAATGCCCTATACCAAATTTCACCCAAAAAATTCATCAATGTAAACACTTCTAGTTCTTAAATAACAAAATTAGAACAAGTTACAGATTTTACCTACAATAAAACTCGAAATTTGCTTTTTTTAAAAACCCCAATAAAAAGAAATCAAAACAAACAGTCAATTAAGAAAATAAAAACAAATCCAAATGAACAATGAAAATGGGATGATGAGTTTGCCAATTGTGCCCCACAAACAATCAACCACTCACATATCTCAGTGACTCAATTGTATCAAGAAAACACATACATTACAGAACAGCATTGTCTGTCTAGTTTAACACGTCCAAGTTACTTTTCTAGTTCTTGGTCAAGAAAGCAAAACTAAAACTAATTCAATCGCTAAAAGTCGTAGAGAAGGATCAAGAACCCTAATACGAATAAAAAAGAAATACTTTTAAACACAGATAGAGATAAAGATAGAAAAATTACTTCGACTGGGATCGAACGGAGGCGGCGGCGGCGGAGGAGGAGAGGGATCGGGTTGGGAAGCGGGTGGCGGAGGAGAAGGATCCGATGCGGGTGGGTTTTGGTCTGGTTCTGCCATTCTCAACTCAAAGCGTCGACTGTGTCTCTGTCAATGAAACGACAAGTAAAAAATTTAACTGGGTTTTGGTGACTACGACTGGTTTCCATAAAGAGATTTTAATGTTCACGGGACTGTGAGTGTGACAAAGTTAGGATAGAAAAACAATAAACTAAAAAGAAGACCAGACCAGACACAACTACACAACTACACAACTCTCTCAGTTTCTGGGCTTCATGGGCTGCACACTTGGCCCATGTAAGAAGCAAATCTATTTTCTAAATACACCCATCTATTTAATTAAGTGATGTTATCATTTAATTGTTTTTTTTTTTTTTTTTTTTTTTTCTGAAGTATTAAAATAAATTTTGACAGAGAAGGGATATGTATATATATACACACACATGAATCTCCACACATACTTGTAAAATGTGCATGGTTTGATTCAAACGCCCCACCGGGCACCACTAACGTGGAAAACAATACTCTAAACTAATAAAAAGACCAGATCTGACCTGACGGTCCAGACCAGAAACAAACACAACTCACAGTTTCTGGGCTTCATTGTCTGCAGATATGGACCACGTAAGAAACAAGCTTGGTACATCTATTTTCTAAATACACCTATATATATATATATTGAAAAGGATAATACACCCATATTTTTAATTGATATTAACGTATAATTGTTTTTTAAATAAAAATATTACAAGAAATTTTGATACGAACAGGACCTGCCAATATCAAATTCTCATAACGGGAACAAATTCTCATAACGGGAAATATCTAAGAGAAAAATTTTCACATATACTTGTAAAATGCACATGGTAGGATTTGAACAAACACCGTTAACATGTGAGGGAAAGTGCTCTACCAAGTATCACCTATACTGTGAGGTAATGTGCTCATATAATTGATAGGATTGGTTGGATTTGCTTAAAATTCAATCTTTAAATTTTACAAATC
Organism: Acer saccharum; assembly: GCA_030490815.1. NCBI lineage: Eukaryota > Viridiplantae > Streptophyta > Magnoliopsida > Sapindales > Sapindaceae > Acer > Acer saccharum. The sequence goes on along the minus strand of CM059877.1, from coordinate 18,850,065 downwards.
TGATTGATTTTAAATTTAATATGTTGATTTAAACAGACAAAATTATATTTTGATTAGATGTATAGTATAAATATTTCTAATTGTCACAAATTGTAATCTTCTAGTCAAAATGTTGCATAGGTGGGAAAAATTAGGGTTGAAATTGGGATTTAAAATTTTGAAAAATTGAGGTCATGTGGCATGTCAAGGATATGTTTAGAGGCTTTAATCATGGGTCTATTCAAAAAATAAAGTGAAGAAATGAACGTTTTAACATAATAAATCCGTTTATAATTGAAGAGTCGGTCAGAATATTTGATGATCATCTAAGAAGTTAAAGATTATTAGAACATACATACCACCTGACACAATATAAATGGATTAGAAGTATTAAAGCATTCTTGACAACAACAAACCATCAACTTCTTAAGTCTTCCGTCTAAAATTAGTCCAGCTATCGACTTCTCTCATGATCAAGAAAGAAAAGGAAACACAGCCAATTAAATTATGATTATCCGAAGTTAGCGTGTACAACTATAATATAATTATAGTAATTAATAAGTATATATGTCTCTCCCAAGTCCCAATACTGATTAGTTTAGAATATCTTTCTTTTTCTTTCTTTTTACCTCAACTATAAATGTCAAATTTAAGGATGATGGCATGATCCACAAACATAGAAATTAAAATAAGAATGATTGCTTGCTAGTATATATATATAATAAGTTGAATAGATTAATTAATTTGTTTCAAGTGCAACTCTCTTGATTGATTAGAAGATAGTGGGCCAATTGCTTCTTCATGTTAAATAATTGAGTAATGCTATACAACTCAAATAATTAACCCAAATGATGTAATAAGTGAGTTGTCATCACCATACACAACATGAGATGACGTGGTTAATGAAAAAACCACTTGTCACATCATTTGAGTTAAAATTTGAGTTAAATTTTTAGGTTGTCTAGCATTAGTATAAATAATTGTCGACCATCTACAACATCTTACATCTGGCATTTATTTTACAACATAATAACATAATTAACATATATACCCAAATGATGTGACACGTGAGATGTAAACATCTTATAAATCTTGAGATTATGTGGTGACTGATGTGATGCTGACACCTCACGTGTCACATCTTTAGGACAGGATTTGGGAAAAAAAATTGGGACGTCTAGCATTATTGTATATATATATATATATATATATAATTCTACTTTATCAAAATTTGATGTCCAAATCTGGTGCCCAAATGATGGGGTATCACTATAATTCATTTATTTAAATTGTAAAGATTTGTATAATTTAAATGAATAAATTATAGTGATCCCATATCATTTGGATACCAGATACTAGTACTAAATTTAGACAAAATAGCATTACTCTTTATATATATATATATATAATGTATGTCCCACTCCCACACTGCCGTGTGTCTGTTTCCGATGACATAACAATCATAATTCATAAATTAACATATCTATTCATCTGGTTGGTGTTGACATTGGAATTTTGGACTAGATACCCATCATCCAATTCCACCACGTGTAACATGTATGTGTAAGTCTAAGGGTGTGTTTGGTATGGATGAAAAAGAAGAGGAAAAGAAAAGGGTGGAGGGAAAAGGGAGAAGAAAATGAGGAAATATATGTTTGGTATGGAAAGAAAAATGGAAAGAAGGGAAAAATGGTAGGAAAAATTTATAGTTGGACCCACAAATTTTAATCCTCCCAAAAATGGAGGGAAAGAGGGAATACTTTTTGGGTTGACATAAAATTACAAATTTGTCTATTTTTTTTTAATATATAAAATATAATATAATGGTAAAATAGTAAAATTGATAAAAAAAGAAAAAAAAAAGATCTTTTCTTTCATTCCCGTTTACCAAACAGCTCGAGGGAAAATTATTTTTCTTTCCTTCCCTCATGTTTTCTATCCATATCCTTCCTATTTTCTTTCCTCCCTACCAAACACACCCTAAGTGTAACGCATATATCATCTCATCTCCTCCTCCCGTTTGGAGGAGATCTGTGATGGATCTCCTCCAACCAAAACGGACAAGGACGAAGTCAAATTTCAATTTTAAGGGGTCAAGATAAAAAATATATATATTCAAATTAACGCTAGATAAATATAATGATCAAGAATGGGTTAAAATGGACCGGCTTTAATATAAGCTCGACGGATTTCATCATGTTTATTGACCAGATAATCCCATATTTGTTGACGTAATCTTGAGTCACGTTCTAAATATTTATTATCTTGGTTGATATCATTTATTGGAAATTCCTTGGAAATGTTTGTGCAATTTCCTTTTAATAAAATATATATTTAGATTTGAAATAAGTGACCTATTTTTCTTTTTAGGTAATTAAGTTGGAACATGCTCGTAAAAAATGAGTTGGTCTAGTGATAGGTCAAGGTAGGAGTAGGAGGGTCTATAGTCTCCCTTACCTAAAAACAATTTAAAAAATTCTTTAAAACATACCAATATTCAACATTAAATTTTGTGATATTATTTTTACGACACTTTAATATTTTGTTTTGGTGATATGGTTTCTCAAAGGGCCTATTTGTTTTTTTATTTAAAGTCTTATAAGACCTTAATTTGTTAGACATATATATAAATTTTACAAATCAAAATACTATGATATGTTTATTTTTTTCATTTTAGATAATTTATTACAAATATAAAATTGATTAGGTTGTGTTAGGGTTTCTTTAAAATTAGGAATTTTTGGAAAATTGATTTTTAAGGTTTTATTATATACGGATACGACACTTTAATAATTTGTTTTGGTGATATGGTTTCTCTAAGGGGTTGTTTGTTTTTTTATCTAAAGTCTTATAAAACCTTACTTTGTTAGACATATGTATAAATCTTATAAATTTAGATACTATGATATGTTTGTTTTTTCATTTTGGATGACTTATTACAAATGTAAAATTGATTAGGTTGTGTTAGGGTTTCTTTAAAATTGGGAAGTTTTGGAAAATTGATTTTTAGAGTTTTATTATGTGCGGATACAATTTTAAATGTATGAATTGTTATAGGACATTTGTGGAAATTTATTAAAAAAAAACTCTACTATAGCACTTTTTTAATGAGATAAAAAGTCAAAAAAATTTACTTCTTCTTCTAAAAGACATATATATTTTAAAATAAAATATAAGTTGAAAAAGCAAACAAACTGATTTATCTTAATTTAAAATATAAAAAGTAATAAGTTTTATAGTGAAAGAAAAAAAAAAAAAAAAGCCCGTAAGTCTAAACAAAAAGTCTTATCCCGCACCTGTATTAATAAAAGTGTAAGTTTGACTGGTGTCTTTTTCTTATAATTTAGTTGGAACAAGCCAATCGTCAACATATCATGTTAACACATGGTTGCTTTGTATCAAAAGTTAAAAATATTTGTCAAATTTGAACATCCAGAAGATTTATTTTTGTTAACGATTCTTCTTATTATTATTATTATTTTGAAACTATAATTCTCATTATTATTACACATAGTCACTTGCCATGGTGGTGGGCCTTCCTATGGGAACTCCCACCACCAAGTTTCAAGACCTGGTGTATGTACAATATGTGTAAATTTTTCCACCAAAAAAAATGTGGGTATTGTCCCACTATATGTGGGTGCTGTCTCTCCTCTTGTGAGAGTCGCAATCCAGGCTGAGTTTGTAAAGCCCAAATCTTACCGATCTCGGCAGTTGTTGTTGTAATTAAAAAAAAAACAAAATTAGAGTGAATGGTCAACAATGTTAGGTTTATGAAAAGTTCATAATTACAACCACAAAGTTAACAACATGAGATTTTTTTTTTTTTTTTTTTTTTTTTTGTGAAATTAAAGAAAATATTATTTTTTGATATATAAAGAAAAGATTAGTCAGCCTCTTAGGTTAACTTACATACTATTTGATGTATATGTAAAGAAATTTACTTTGGTTTTTATCTCTCTCTTTTTTTTTTCTTTTCTTTTTTTCAAATTGTCATTCTTTTATTGATCTTTATATGTATATATATATATATATATATATATATATATATTCTTATATGGTCACTAAATAAAAAGAATTACATCAATTTGGTATATTTGATGAATTTATAATAGTTAAATGTAACAAAAAATACACGTGGATATTTTCACCTTTAGTTTCACTTGAACGAGTTAAAAGAATAATTTTACCCTTTAATTTTTTAAATCTTGACATTTTTACCTAGAAAATGAAAAGACCAAAATGTATGTAAGAAAAACATGTATTTAAAACTTCACCCTTAAATAGTTGTTTAATTATCCAAAAATAAAATTAATAACAACTAATAAATAAATAAACAATCAAAATTATATATATAATACACTTATTTAAGATATTGAAAACATAAATATTATATAAAGACACGATCACAATAATTTAAAATCAAAAATTAAGAATGGTTTAATAGCACCAATGCCCCATGAATTATATGCAAAATCGCATGTTGCCCCTGCACTTTTTTTCTGGCAATAAACCCTCTAAAATTTCAATTATTGGCAATAGCTGACGGAAGGAAAACAGACGTCTAGGGAAAATTACACTTACACACCCTGATTATATGCATAATTTCATTAAGACTAGAATATATAATAATAACACCAACACACCCTTTGACCTATTGGCTAATGTCCAAAAAAATAAAAAATAATAATATTAATAATTTTTTAAAATAAATAATTATAATAATAAACTTCAAAAATAATATTTTATATACAGTAAAACCCCTACAAATAATATTGTTGGGACCGGAGGAAATTATTATTTTAAAGGGGTTATTTATTTATCGATAAATGAATAATTTATTAATTTATTGATAAATGAATATTTATTAATTTAAAAAGAGTTTTATGTTTTTACAACTTTTTTTTTTTTAAGTTTTATGTTTTTACTTGTACATGTATTATACATATTTTCGACCAAGATACATATGTACATAGAAGTTAATAAGTACTTACATATGTATATACATAAACATTAATAAGTACATGTGTACAATTTCAAACAATTAATGTACATTCTTAAAAGTAGATACATAAAAATTAATAAGTACATGCTAACATGCATACAATACCAAAATTACGTGAAGCCATTTCTGGTCTACACTATAGAAATGTGATGGATGTTGATCACCTTTTGAATTATCCTAGTGAAAATGATATAGTGATGGAATCGTCTACTGATGAATAAATTATTCAAGGGGTAATGAATACACCTACCAATGATCATGATCCAGATCCAGATGACAGCAGTGTTTTACCAAGTGTTTCTTCAAAAAAGGCATTTCAAGCAGTAGTAACATTAAATAATTTCTTTCTACAAAATGAAAAAAAATATACCAAATATGGTGTATGATTTGCAACAAATTATGGATCAGATTGAGTTCGGTTTCAGTACAAAGAAAAAACAAACGACTTTAGTTACATATTTTCAGAAAGATTTGAATTGCAAAAATAGAAGTTGTTAAGTGTTTTTTTTTTTAAAGGAAGTTATTAAGTTAAAAGTTCAGTGATATGTATTATGAATTTTTATGTGTCATATTTTTTTATATATTTAATCAATTATTAATTTATATATTTGTTGGGACCTAAAGGACTTCAAAAAATAATATTATCTTATGCATTTAGCGAGGTTATTAATTTAGTACACAGGCCTGAGTCGGGACTGGAAGATTTTATTATTTAAGCGCGGTTATTAATTTATCGAACATTCATTTATCGAAGTTTTACTGTAATAATAACGATGATGATGATGATGATGATGATGATATATAATAATAATAATAGTAGTTGTAATATATAATAATAATAATAATAATAATAATAATAATAATAACATTAATAATAATATTAATAAATTTTAAAAATAATAATATATAATAATAATGATGATGATGATGATGATGATATATAGTAATAATAATAATAATAATAATAATAAATGATATAAAATGATATTTTTTTTATCTATTAACATCCCTGCTCGTTTGGAAGTGAGATTATTATTATTATTATTATTATTATTAAAGTTTATTAATATTATTACTAATATTATTTATTTATTTATTTATTTACTATTATTATTATTATTATTATTATTATTATTTTATTTATTTTTTTTAAATGTTAATATTAATATTTTTTATTTTTTTGGATATTAGTCAACATGTCAAAGGGTGTGTGTGTTATTATTATATTTTTTCCAGTTTTAATGTAATTATGCATATAATCAGGGTGTGTAAGTGTAAGTTTCCCTAGACGTCTATTTCCCTTCCGTCAGCTATTGCCAATAAATGAAAGTTCAGGGGGTTTATGCCAAAAAAAAAAAAAAATTAAGGCCAACATGCGATTTCGCATATAATTCATGGGTTATTGGTGCTATTAACCCATTAATAATTTAATTGACTAAAATAGAAAAAGATAAATATATATAAGTGGATATTGTTATATATATATACATATAGATATAAGGCTTCTCACCTACACATCCCCTGAAATAAAATTATATACAAACCCACTTTTTATCAATTGGATCAAAATTTAAAGGTTGTTGTGTACATCAATAGTGGACCAGGAGAGAGTATATATATAAACAATACCCTCTATGGTGAAGACTGCACCAAGGTTACAAGGAAGAGGCCAAAATTTCTTGATAAAGATGTTGCCTCCAAGATGGAGGAGGCCGAACCTCCTACAATATTTTGTTTGCTTTAAAGCTGTATTTTTAATTTTTATTTTATTTATTTTATTTTATCTTTTTATTTTCTATGAGAACATGTGGCGTGTTTTTTTTTTTTTTTTTTTTTTGAATATTGTGTTTTATGACCAATAAATAAAACAAATTTATGTATATATTGTTTTTTTTTTTTATAATTTATGAATCATAAAGCCACAAATACATAAATATTTTAAAATGTGATAATTTAGAAAGAAAAAAAAAAAACAGGAGCTTTCACGTCGTCAGGTTATTTTATATTTAACATATGATGTATTTGTTTACTGGTTCAACTTTAAAAGAAAAGACTCCATCATGTAATATTTAATTATTAAATAATGTGTGATTTTTCCTTCCAAGTTTTTTATTTTTTATTTTTTTTGTTTAGGGTTTGTTGACTATAATACAGTATCACAAACTCGTAAATTCTCATTGACTTATCATTATTAAATAAATGTTTGATAGAAGATATTTTTATTTTCTGCTTTTGTTTATTTAATTATTTATTTTTTATTTTTTGAATTACAATTACAATTGTAGACGGGACCCGGCAAGATTAGACTCTACAAGCACGGCCCGGAATACTACTCTCACTATCGGGGAAAGAGTACAAATAGACTACAACTCTTACAACTTGAGAGAGGGCTGCTCCCACTGAATTAGGAGATGGCTCCCCACACTTTAGGATTTAAAGGCTAAAGGTGGAATAAATATGTACATACCAAGGCTTGAACCTTGGTGGTGGAACCTCCCATGGGAGATTCCAACCACCAAGGCCAAAGGCCATTGGTTTATGCTTTTGTTTATTACTTAAGAGTTTTTGTCTTTTTGAAGCATAGTTTAAAAGCCATTGACGAATATTTTTGTTTTGGTATGATTTCATATTGGGTGCTCATGATGACACCCTATAATACCTATATTCATTGGGCAAATTGTACAAACTTCCCTCAATTTTATGTCTAATTGTAATTAGATGGAACTTTTACTTAAAATTGTACAAACCACCCCTGATGTTAGTCAACTTTCGTCCATTTTAATTGTCGATTAGTTTATCAGCTTAAAAAGGTAAATTGCACAAAATCCATCATTTTATATGTAATTAGAGCAACTCCAATAGACTCATTGATTGAGGTTGTTGGAAAAGTTAGATGAGCCACATCAGCAGATGTCAGATGTGGCTCCAATAGACTCGTTAAATAGTATTTTTCAATTGAGAAATTCTTTCTCACTCTTCAATATTGCCGAGTGATTTTTCACTCTTCAGATTTTATTTTATTACTTTTTATCGTGTCTTAACAACTTTATCTGATTTTAAATTTAACAACTCTTTCTAATTTCAAATAATTTCAAACAGCTCATTAAATCCTTTCACTAAAATAATATAAGACTATTTTTATTTGAAGCGTCTTTTGAAATGAGTCTTCTTTTCTCACTCTTCAAATTACCACATAGATAAACAAATTGATATTTGAAGAGTGAAATTAAAGGAGGCTTTTGGGGTTGCTCTTACACAAATATAGAACTTCTCATAATTACATAAACACCCCTACCGTTAGTCGATGCGTGAATTCTATCAATTTTAACCGTTGACCCCAGTTTTAGTGCGGAATAACTAAAATACCTCTATTACTCCTTTTTCTTTTCTTTTATTATTATAAAATTAATATTTACAAAACATAAAAATCAATGATGGAGAAGATCATCTCATCCATCAATTCTCTACCACCACAAAATGGGAGACCAGAACCTCCCCACTGTAAAGAAGGATAGAAAAAAAAAATTAGACTATGGCCTCCACCACCACAAAGGCAAGAAGGTTAGAGCCTCCCTCGCCACTAAACAAGGGATCCTAAAAAGCCTTCATTTTTTCTTATGCTGCCACAAAAACAGGGAGGTCAAAGCCTCCCACCATGAAAAAGGGGAAGCTCAGGCCTCCCCCACCAAAAAACAAGGGAGATCAAAACCTTCCCTTTTTTCTTTGCTGCCACAAAGTTAAGGCGGCCAAAGCCTCCCAATCACGAAAAGGGAAGGCGTCGCCTCTGCCACCACAAAGAGAAGTCAAGAGATAGCAAGTGGTAGGCCAGTCTCCCACTTAATAACAATTGAACTGAATATAATGTTTTTAATATTTTATTATTTAAATACTATAGTTTTATTCACCTTTTCCAACACATTAAAATTATTTAAAAAATCATACATCAAGAAAATAGACCATTTTACCATTCTCATGTTAACTCTTAGGCTGTGTTTGTTACACAGGATTGGAAAGGATTTGACAAATTTTAGTCCGGTTTCCACGTTTGGTGTGCAGACAGGATGGGAAAACAGTCCGATGGGGACCACCTATTATCCGGCTGCAGTGGGATTATTTAATCCAGCCTGAGATACTAGGACTATTTTAGTCCCAGCCCTTTATATATATTTTTTATTTTTTTAATGTGGGACCTGCCATTATGTTTTTTTAGGGATATAATCATTTTCCCCCCTGATGTTTGCTCTATTAGACACTTTGCCCCCTCTAGTTCCAATAATGGCCATTCTTCCACCTGGAAACCAAAATATTAGACGTTTTGCCCCCTGCCGTTAGGATTTCCGTTAGACTAGCACTTTGACTGTCAAACACCAAGGCCAATATAGTAATTGTGCTAGGAGGACATGAATGAGAATTATTTTGGAAGGGTAAAAGGGTAAAATAACAATAACAATTAATGATTTATTAAAAAAATAATAAATAAATAAATAATTGAAAAAAAATAATGAATAAAAAAAGTAAAAAACTGAAAAAAAAATTAATAAATATAAGTCATATTTTGTGTTATTTTATTTCATTTTTTGTGTTAATTGTTTTATTTATTTTCTAAAAAAATCAATTAAAAAAGGGAAAAAAAAATAAAGATAGAACATTATATGGAGGAGAATAAGAGATCTAGAAAACAAAAAAAAAAAAAAAGTTTGGGAAGAGATCTGAATTTTTTTTACCAGATCTCCTCTTACAAACTCAATATCAATAATACTCCAAGTCTCCAAAAACATCTCTCTCATTAACCAACATCTCACTTCTTCTCTTCCTCCTCCTCCACCACCACCAAATCCGGCTTGACCCCATCATTAACCAACCTCATCCCCCCACAATCCTGATTCTCTCCATCCCCATCACTGCCAATCTCTCCTCCCCTAGCCGATTCCTACTTGACCCATCTCAAACTCACTGATCTCGACCTCAAGTTCTTCCTCCACGCCTCTGATCATGTACTCAAGGAAGCACAGTCAAGGCTGGTTTTTTTGGGTGTGGAATCTGATTGAAGATGGAGCAGATTTGATGGTTATTCAGGACTCTTTTTTTTTTTTTTTTTTTTTTTGTGGAATATGATATTGATGGAGGAGGTGAGTATGGATATGGATTGTTGAATGAATGAAAGAGGTTAGCATTTTTTTTGGGTGTGGAATCTAATTGAAGATGGAGTAGATTTTATGGTTATTTAAGATTTTTTTTTTTTTTTTTTTTTTTTTTTTTTTTTTTGTGGAATTTGATATTGATGGAGGAGGTGTGTGTATGGATATGGATTGTTGAAGGAATGAAAGAGGTCTGCATTTGGATTTTTTTTTTTTTTTTTTTTTTTTTTTTTGTGGAATTTGATTGAAGAAATGGATTTTTTTTTTTTTTTTTCTAGATTGAAGAAAATATGTGATGAAGTGTTTCCTGAAGAAAAAATCTCCTCCACGAGGAATATGATGATTTTTTCCTTTTCATTTTTTATAACAATTTTTTATTTTGAAGTTTAAAACAATTATTTTCATCTGATATTCTAATGTTTCTTTGTTTCCTTTTTTTTTTTAAATAAAAAAGAATAAAGAAAAAATCTCATCCATTGAGATCATCAGGAGATCAAATCTCCTTCTCCCATTGTTTTTAAAATTAAATATTATGTAAAAAGTTACTGAATATTTCAGTGAAAGGACCATTAGGGTAAAACCGTATTTTCCCTATAACTCACATGTTCAAGGGCAATAAGGTCTTTCAATTAATTTTTTGACAGTCTAAGTGCTAATCTAACAGAAATCCTGACGGTAGGGGGCAAAACGTCTAATATTTTAGTTTTCAGGGGGAAGAACGGCCATTATTGGAATTATAGGGGGCAAAGTGTCTAATGGAGCAAACTTCAGGGGGGAAAATGATTATATCCCTTTTTTATATTGTTACTTTTTGGATGGGACCCGCTGTTATATATTTTATATTATTACTTTTTGGATGTGACCCATACTTTATCTATTTTATATTATATTATTTATATTTAAAATATTAATTTATTTAGTCCAATCCATACTGCACCAAACACATCACAGTACTAATTTAGTTCAGTCCAGTCCAATACAATCCAATCCAATCCCATGTCTTAAAATAGTTCAATCCTATCCAATCCAATCCCGCGCAACAAACACAACCTTAATGGACACCCACTAACTACAAAGGGGTAATTACCCTAGTGGCCATCAACTTTTGCCATCACTATCAAAATGGCCACCAAATGGGGAAATTGATGGAAAATGGTCATTTTTGGCAAACATTGTTACACTAATGGTCATTCCATCCAATTCCATCCATTTACATCCAATTCCATCCAACAAGTGGCATTTTGGTAAATATGAAGATGACATTAATTATTTTAGATATTTTTTGGAAATCAATTTTTCTTTTGTTTTTTGAAACAAATAATTATATTTAGTGTGTACATATACATATAGCATATCTCAAACATATATATATATATATATATATATATACAAAAATTATATTATCAGCTCGAATATATATATATATATATATATATATATGTATATATACAAAAATTATATTATCAGCTTGAACTGACAAAAGTTATATCAGTTCCTTACATGTGGGTCACTAGATTTAAATACTTTGACTTAACTGTATGCACTTGTCAGTCAAAGTATATAAAATTTCATTAGTTTTTTACTTCAAATTTAGGAATGTGATATGGAGTGAGTTTATCACTCCAAACTTGTTGAAATTTACCCCGTTTAGGGAAAGTGCCCTACCAGCCCTACCATCAATAAATTTTCTTTTCAATATTATTCAAGTTTTGGATACCACGCAATTTAATATCTTGAGCAATTAATTATTTTTGAAGAAAACGAAGGACCACCAATATGTTTATTAATGTTATATTAATGTTTTTTTTTATGTAGATACCTTCCTATCAATATTCCAATCCAACAAACAGTTCATTAATGCAGATGAAAGGTTTTCAGCATTGTGAGGGCATGGCACATACATAAACCTAATAAATTAAATTTTAAATAAATTAGAACTAAAAAATAAACACATCATTAAAATAATAGTAAAGTACAAAATATAAAATAACCACACTTTGGAAATAAATAGTAGGGTTACACATTTTCCCCCGGATCCCCATCCCCATTTGGGGGAAATGTTTTGGGGGGAAATGGAGAAATTGGGGGGGGGGGGGGGGGGGGGGGGGGGGGGCGGGAATCATCCCCAAATTGAAATGGGGATAGGGATGGGGAGACTGACCCCACACCCCACACCCCCCCTCCTCATCCCCATTTCCCCACTATTATAGTGAAATGGAGATGGAGATGGGGATGGGGATGGGGATGGGGGGAGGTAGACCCATCCCCATTTCCCTATTTTCTCCAAAATATTAAATAATAATTATATATATATATATATATATATATATATATATTTTAATTTTTTTACTACTTGATAACCTACTATAAATACTTTATTTCTCTTTGAAACCTAGATCTAAAGTTTTGAGTCTGCTATCCGCCTATCCTCTAAATCTAAAGAAGAGAAACCTCTTCAGTCTTCACTCTTAACCCGTTCCTCTTCTTCTTCGACCAGCTCCCGCTTCTCGACGAGTTCCCCTCTTCTTCTCTCGACCAGCTCCCATTGCTTCTCAGCTCCTCTTCTTCTCTCGACCAGCTCCCACTGCTTTCTCCGCTCCGACCAGCTCTACTTCTTCTTCCACCATCTCCCGCTTAGAGATGCACATTTTTCCCCGGGGCCCCCAATTCCCCACGTCCCCTCCCCATCCCCATCCCCATCCCCATTTGGGGATTTTTTTTTTTGGGGGGGGGGGGGGGGGGGGGGGGGGGGGGGGGGGGGGGGGGGGAATGGGGAATGGGAGGGATGGGGATGAAAATCATCCCCAAATTGAAATGGGGATAGGGTGGGGGGACCCCTCCCCATCCCCATTTCCCCCCATTTTCCCCCACAATTATATTGAAATGGGGATGGGGATGGGGGGAGGTCCCCATCCCCATTTCCCCATTTCCCCCAACATATATAAATATAATTATATAAATTTTATTTTTATTTTTTATTATTTAAAACCCTAACTCTTTAAGTATAATACAATTTTATATAAAATGCACTAATGAATTTATTTGTATTTGTAATGAAATTTTGTTTTTTTAGTTTAATTTTGTAATTTTTAGTCAAATGGGGAATGGGGGAACGGGGGAAAACAGAGGAACGGGGGGAAAGGGGGAAAAAAGGGGAAAAACGGGGAAATGGGGAATTGGGGATGGGATGGATATAGGTCCCCCCAAAATTCCCCATCCCCATTTTCCCCAAATGGGGAAATGGGGGGGGGGGGGGGGGGGGGGGGGGGGGGGGGGGGGGGGGGGGGGGGGATGGGGAAGGGTATGGGAAGTGGGGATGGGGATGGGGGGACCTATCATCCCCATTCCCCAAACGTGCATCTCTACTCCCGCTGCTTCAGTTTTAGTTCTTCCGAGTTTTGATCATGTCTCAAAACAAACAAAAACAAAAGCAAGGTAGAGATTAGAGAACTTTGATTTTTATTTATTTAATTTCCTAGTTTCTTTTTGTTGGTTTGGTTTTTGTTTTTGTTAATGAACTGTCATTTGAGTAGTTGACATGTGAATTCCTTGACAGATTTGTTTGTTTTGTTTTTGTTAATGAACGTCATTTGGTCCTCTGTTTTTGTTTTGTTTTGTTTAATTTTTCAGTTCCTTGACAATTTGTTTTCAATCTAAATGATATTGTTGATTTTAACTTGTTACAACAATTTTAGGTGACATTTTCCTCAGCCTGAAGTTAATCAAATACTGTGGAGCATGCTATTAATGTTGAAGAAGCAGCAGTCAAATTCGCATCGAAGACCAGGTACCTGAACGAAATGAAAGTTTTGGTCTACCATTTGGGAACATTATAAATTTGCTAGTGTAAATGGTAAGGAAAGGGCTGTTTGCAACTATTGTAAACAATCATATGTTGTGGGTACAAAGGGTTTAATTGACCATCAAAAAACATGTAAGATGAGGTTTGGGCAAAGATCAATAGAGCTATATCAAAACAGAGTCTTTTGTCAGAAAAAAGGGCAACAGGGAATAGTGGAAGTTCATGTCTAACCTTAGCAGCTCAACACTTTGATTATGATGTAGCTAGGATTGAGCTTTCTAGGATGATCTTGATGCATGACTATCCTCTTAATATGGTTGAGCATGAGGGGTTTAAGATTTTACTAGAACATTGCAACCATTATTTAAGCCCATAAGTAGAACTACTGTTAAATGGATATTATGAGTATGTATGAGATTGAGAGGGTAAGTATTGACTATGTTGGGGAAGATTCAGGGTAGGATTGTCATTACTTCAGATATGTGGACTGCTAGCACAAAAGAGGGGTATATGACTATGACTGTCACGTCACCTTCATTGATGATTCATAGCAATTACAAAGTCGACTTTTGCGGTAATAAAACGTGTGGTTATTTTATTTTCTACTTTACTACTATTTTAATGATGTTTTGTTTTTTAGTTCTAATTTATTTAAATTTAATTTATTAGGTTTATGTATGTGCCATGCCTCACAATGCTGAAAACCTTTCGACTGCATTAATGAACTGTTTGTTGGATTGGAATATTGATAGGAAGGTATCTACATTGACCCTAGACAATTGTTCCACAATGATAGCATGATTGATATGTTGTTGGGTAGATTGTCTAGTTCATTGATTATGCATGGATGTTTGTTTCACGTGAGATGTGCTGCACACATTTTAAATTTGATTGTGAAAAGTGGGTTGGATGTTATTGATACCGGGATTGAAAGAATTCGTGATAGTGTTGCATTTTGGACGGCAACCCCAAAAAGGTTGGAGAAATTTGAGGAAGCTAAAATTTTTTTGAGTATTGTTTGTGAGAAAAGGTTAGCACTTGATTGCAAAACCCGTTGGAACTCAACTTATTTCATGCTTAGTGTTGCTTTGAATTACAAGGAAGTGTTTTATCGTTTACACCAATGTCAGCCTCAATATAAGTTAGGATTGAAGAGAGTGATTGGGAGTTGGCTAAAGAAATGTGTGATAAATTGAAAATCTTTTATAGTGTAACGGAAATGTTTTCCGGAAACAAAATATCCCACAAGCAATCTCTTATTTCCTAAAATTTGTGAAATTAAATTATCATTGAAAAATGGCTTAGTTCTAGTTGTGTTGAGATAAGTGGCATGGCATCAAATATGATTGCAAAGTTTGATAGATATCAGAATGATGTACATGGGGTGCTAGCTATGGCAAGACTTTTGGATCCAGATTTAAATTAAAATTCCCTCCATATTTCTTTCCTAAAATCTATGGAGAAGACAAAGGTTTAGATGAGGTTAAAAAGTGCGCAAACTTTGAAGATATATTTCTAGAGTATCAAGCAAAGGTTGGTGAAAAACGTTCTAAGATTAAGGCTATTTGTAATTTTGAATTTGATGATGATGGTGAGACGGAGTCATTGGATGGTTTCTTTTCTTGGAATTCTGAACGTAGTGATGCTAATGAAAAATCAGAACTTGATTGTTACTTGGAAGAAAAAACTTTACCCCGCGAGTCGTGAATTTGATGTTTTGAGTTGGTGGAAGCTTAATGGAATTAAATATCCTATAATGTCTGAGATTGCTAGAGACATATTAGCTATTCCAATTTCGACTGTTGCTTCAGAATCTTCATTTAGTACCGGTGGTCGATTGTAAGTACACATCGTAATAGACTTCTACCATCAACTTTGGAGGCAATAATGTGTACTCAAAATTGGTTGTTGGATGGGAAAAAAGGTATGTTAAACATCAAACATTTCATTTTATTTAATTTTGTTGTATAACTTTATTACTTTTGATTGTTTCATCTTTTATTTTGTTATTTAGGTATTGCCATTGATGGTTTTGGTGACATTGAAGTTGATGATGACAATGATAATGAAGTGAAAGAGGTAATTAATATATATATATATATATATATATATGAATTAATCTTGTTTAGAAATCCATGTTAACTCATAATGTGTTTGATTCACTGTAGGCTACCTGTTATAGTAACAGTGGCACAGCAGAGGGTTCAAGTGAAGCTACTGTCTACTAAGCTGCTGAGCATGAATTGGCAGTTGTTAGTGTTTTTTTTTTTTTTTTTTTGGTTCAAAGTGAAGATATTGTTCTACTAAGCTACTAAGCATGAATTGGCAGATGTACGTGTTTTTTTTTTTTTTGGGTTCAAAGTGAAGTTGCTGTCTACTAAGCTGCTGAGCATGAATGGCAGCTGTTATGTGTTTTTTTTTTTTTTTTTTAATCAAGTTTGTGTTGCTACTGCTTCATATGTGAAGTTGACTTGGATTCAAACTTTGAATTATTAAAATACTTTATTTTTAATGTATTTCTTTTGCATTTGTAATGGAATGTTTTTTTTTTTTTTTTTTTTAGTTTAATTTGTAATTCAATCAAATGGGGAAATGGGGAAATGGAATGGGGTAACAGGGAAAGAGAAAAACGGGGAAAAACAGGAAAAATTGGGAAATGGGGATAGGGATGGGGGACCTCCCCCCAAAACTCCCCCATCTCCATTTTCCCAAATGGGGAAATGGGGGGGGATGGGGAAGGGTTTGAGAAGTAGGGATGGGGGGACCTATATCCATCCCCATTTCCCCAATATGCAACCCTAATAGCCACCCATAAATCTTCCTACACCCATTTTTCTTCTTACACCATATTAAAAATTAAAATTATTTAATTTACTCTCTACACCCTTTAAAATACCAAAACTATCCTTTAATATATATATTTTTAATTTTAAACATATATTTTTCTCATTACACACATTTCTCTCATTTGCTTCAACCATTGTAAATAAAAATAATAATAATAAATAAAAATAAAAATTCTATACGTATAGTTTCTTTTTCAAAAGATCAACAAAAAAAACCGCATACAATTTTTTTGTTCCCTTTAACTATATTATAGAATTTAATCAAATAAAAAATATATCATGTTCAAACAACTAAGATTTTACTTGAGCAAACATAAAATACAAATTCAACTCTAAAACTAATTATATTATATATATTTTTTGTTACTTGCAGAATCAATGTATTGAATTATCTAAAAAACCATAAAATCATAATAATTTACACACTTAATCATCATCATAGAAAACAACAATATGCAGCTGATTTTGTCTTAAAAAAAATTAATTAAAAAAAAAAACTATTGTTTCAATCACCAACAAATCAATTTTTTTCATTTAAACATTTGGTTTTTTTTTTTAATCCATCCACCAAGTTTTTTCGCTTTGCAATCCAATTAAATTAATAAGAATTTTAATTGAATTAAAGTAAGTGAGGAGTGAGTTGTGTTTAAAAACTGTGTAGATTTGATCGAGTTCTACGACTGCTTAAAAAAATAAATAAAAAAGTTCTACAAGATTACAACTGTAACAATTTTTTAGTCAATCACAAAACAATAATAAAAATGAAATTAAACATACATGAATGCATTCGGAATCCATGAATCAATTCTTGTCCATCCATTCATTGACTATATGTGAAAAAAATAAATTATATTTCCTGATTGATGTTGAGTTTGAATAAATATATATTATTAAGTTTATGATAGATTGGGTATTAAACTTATGGGTATAGGAAGTAAATTTAATTTTCAATTATAAAGCCATTTATTTTAAGTAATTAAATGTAAGGGTATTTTAGAAATAAAAATGTTTCATTAAAACATGAGTGTATGAAGATATTTCGTGGATGGCAATAGAGCCACCCATTAATATTTAATAAACTATTAGTGTTTTTGTTTTGCTTGGTTTTCTTATTTCTTTATTTCCTTTTTTGTGTTCGGGGATTGGGTTTTTGAAAATTCTATTTATATTTTAGTTTACTTTAATCTTATGATTTTGGTGGGTATTTTTTAGGGTTGCTATATTGCCACTCATGAAAATTCTCGTCACACTCATTTTTTGATAAAGTATTTTAGTACTAGATTACCCATGAATTACTTACATAATAAGATACTTTTAAAATATAATTTAAGACTTTCTAAACCATTTTAGTACTAGAGTTAATTTGTTGCTTAGGCTGCAAGTTCAATTTTTTTTATTTTTTTATTTTTTATTTTGGGTAAGGTTGTTAAGGATCGGAATCAACTTCATCCCAACATATTATTAAAGATAAGAAAGGAACTATAGGCAAAAGAAAACAAAAGAAGAAAACAAATCAACAGAACCTAAAAGAAGTTCTGTTAAAAAATATTGAAAATAAAGGAAGTGTAAAAATTCGGAGTGGTCCACACCATATAGGAGAGATGATACTGAGGCTCCTAGAAGCTAAACTATCTGTAACTTGGTTACCTTCCCGATAAATATGAGTGACGGCAAAGCCCATTAGAGATTAAGCTCAAACACTATCCTAAGCGGGGCGTCAACGCCAAGGAACCTTACGAGACCTAGAACGAAGGATAGCAATTACAAAAGTTGAATCGCTCTCCAACCATAACCGATGTCAGCAAAAGTCCAAGTATAATCAATAGCGTGGATGACAGCGGCCAATTCAGCCTCAAAAGCAAAGCAAACACCAAGAGGAATAACAAATCAACCTTTAACAAAACCCTGCAAGTACGAAAAACCCCTGCACAACCAGTAAAACTAGGACTACCAAAAGCAGCCCCGTCAGTGTTAACCTTAAACAACCTGGCGGAGAGGACACGCCAGTTAACCTCTAAAATAAGAAGCCTTGGATGGACGACTAGAGACATGAAGTCGCTGAAGAGTCTGAAACTCATCCACTGAATTCTTCATAGTGCCAGACTGAAGGGAGTCTGCCTCACGAACGGAACGCCAAATCAAGGAAAGAGCATCGGCAAAAACATGCATGCCACCCTCAAAGATAGCTTGATTTCGGAGAAACCACACCATCCAGAAACCGTGATGATCGAAGCCCGCCAGATAGCATTCAATTCAGTGCTAAAGAAAACCCTCATCGCCTCTGCCAAAGGTCCAAACAGTACCATCCAACTTAAGCTTATTACCAAAGTAGAGGATACAGCATCCCACAACACACGAACAAAAGGACAGTCAAGAAACAGATATCTTAAGTCTTCCTCAGCAGCATAAAACCGAATGAGATGGGAAAAATAGCACAAGAGAACAAAATTCTTGTGTTGAACATCACAACAACGAAAGAATGAAAAGCGTGTTCTGTATAGACTGTAATTTCAAATTTTGTTGGCATTGCTAAACAGCTCATTTTCTCCCATGACTTCAAGTTTGCAATTCCTAATTTCTCATTTTTGAGAACAAAGTGCGTTGAAAACCGCAACTTATGCAATACTTATTTCTGGGCAAGTGTTGTATTATTGAAACCCTCAATATATCATCCATCCATCATTTATTTCGGAAGAAATATTATATGCATTTTATAATAGCAAACTCCATTATCCTCTAACTTTCTGTAGTATAGAACCCCCTACAAGGCAAATATTCTGCATTTGGTAAATTTCGACGAGTTTAGAACAACAATGAAATTGCAAAAAGCATAAAAATTTGAGCAGAACACAGAACATAAACCATATAAGTTTGTTATGGTTATTTTTTTAGCTTTTAATGGATTTATAAAGAAAAAAAAAAGATCCTTAAACCATAAGCACCAGAGGTAGAAGGAAAGACATGAACAATGAGAAATGTAGGGCTAGTCGATAAAGTTTTTAAAATAAACTTTTAAATTATTATTTGGTTAATGAGTGAATAGCTATTGAAAGAAGTTTTTTAGTGGCGTTTTTTTAATAAAAAATTCTCATTCTTGAATGAAGTTTGTTACTTTGTTTGTAAAGACAAATTAGGTGCTTAGGTGCTGATACCGATGATAATTATTGAAATTTTATTTATATTTTAACGATTAGATGATTTATTAACTAATTCCATTATCAACCACACTTCACCAAAATCAAATTTTCACCCCACTCTCTCTTTATAGAGTCACCCACCTTCCAGTTTTTAAATTTTAATATGAAATGATATGCTATAAATTGCAAGTTCACGTTTTTTTTCATCTAACTGCAATGATTCTTGGATTATATATTTAAATGTCGGTGATATATATTGAAATATGTTTTACTTTAAAACATTTAATTATTATGTTGTCAATAATTAATATTATTGACAACAAAAAAAAAAAGAAGAGTCATTTGAGCTGATTTTTATTATTAAATAAACGTAATAATCCATTGAGAGAGAATTCATGAGACCCACGAGATGAAAGAGAGGACATAGAAGAAAGATAGAAAATTGAAGAAAATAGATTTTCTTTTAGAATTCTAGTACTGTTTTCAAATTCTTCAAAAAAAAAAAAAAATGGCAGATAAATTAATATTCAACTTTTTAAAACCAGCATATTAGTGAAGAAAACAACTCATTATT
>CM059877.1:18732821-18829084 GCA_030490815.1 Acer saccharum | reverse complement strand
AACTCCCTCACTAGCCTCCTCTTCAACACTATCCCTTATATCCATGCTACACAATCCGGTATCCAATTGGACAAGTTAAGGATTCAAACACCTTGTATTCCCAACTTCATCAAGGATTTTCAAGGTCAACTTCCTTCGTGCACATTTATGATTGCCTTTGCAATGGCCATGAAAGACGTCCTAAAAGGATTAAGGAGTCTTTCTCACCCGGATCTACCTCCATCCAATCTAACAAGTCTGCCGGGATGATTTAGCTTATCTACTTGTATTAGGACATCTTCAACTATTCCTCTAGGTTGCCTAGCCGATTTATCCGCCAAAATGAAACATTTTTGTTGGCCTTAGTTCATTCACCCAACTTCTTGTAAATTGACGCATCAAGTTAATGCTTGCCCTTAGGTCGAGCATATCTCTTACTTGTCCCTCTCCACCAATGGTTACACTGATGATAAAGTTTCCTGGATCTTTTAGTTTCAGAGAAGCTCTTTTGAATTACCACACTTGCATTCTCATCAAGCCTCTCTTGATTCCTTGGCCTATACCTATACTTCTCCTCATTTAATTCTTTGAAGAACGTTCCATATGCCGACATCTTTTGAATTGCATCCAAAAGAGGTAAGTTGATTGTTACCTTAGAAAGCACATCGTAAATGTCCCTGAATGATTTCTCCATCTTATCTTTTCTTAACCTTCCCGGATACGGAACTCTAGGAGCGATGGGACTAGGGAGCTTGTTGTTGCTAGGATCCACCTTTGGTGTCTCCTCTTCATTTAGAACTTGAATTTTTTCACCTTCGGTGTCTTCTCTAGCCTAAATTTCCTTCTCTTCATCATTCCTTTCCCTAGATGTTTTGTTGCTTTCTTCTATTGTTTATTCATTTCTCCCATTGTTTACTATTCTACCACTTCTTAAAATGGCTTTAGCACTACCTAGGTCGAGTGAACCACTTGAGCTTTCGATTTCTCCATTCAACATCTTGCCCGCGATCCTTCCTATGTGCCCTTCAATTCTTTTTACCGACTTCTCTAGCCTTGAGAACCTGTCTTGACTAGCTTCCATGAATCCATTCAATAGCCTCTCATAGGTTGTTTGAGTTTGTTGGAGGTTCCTTTTCATCTCATCCCCTAAATCTCCTTCTTTCAATCCCATTTCCCTAGCCCCTCCACTTGATCTTCCGTCACCCTTGAGGCTCTTGAGGCAAATGAAACCATTCCCTCATTGAAATTTGCCATTTGCATTGTAAGAGAATCCATCTCCTAAAATTAGAGCAAAAACACAATGCCAAAATGTAAAGAATCCTAATGAAACTAAAATTTAAAAATTATTAATTAAATGAAACTGAAATGAAACTAGTTTTCAACAATCTAAACTACTCATAAAAGTTAATCAATTTAACAATTGATACCATTTCCCCGGCAGCGGCGCCATTTTTGATGAGGTCGTTTGTGCATATCAAAACAATGTATATATGTGATCTTTTGAAAATAATGTTTTATCACTTTGGAATCCTCTTAGGATATAAAACGTAATAATGGTAAGCTAGATTCGTTCCACAAGGAAATGAAGTAATACGTTAGATTGATTAACTAATCTAAAATGCAATAACATAAATCATAATAAGTGGATAGTGTGTGGTTTAATGTACCACCAGACATGCATAAAATTGACAAAAGTGATAGGCAAAATAGAATCTCAACAATCTATGATAAGAAAAGTGGGTGTAAACAATTAAGTGGTACGCTAGGGGATTGATGAAGTTGTAAGTGGATTAAAGGTGCTTTTCAAACTATCTTAAAGAACCAATCTCTTATAAGCTTACCTTTTGTATTATTTAGTGTGTTTAGGCCATAACCATGAACCATAAATATCTTCCCACCTCAATGCCTAACAGATTAAGGAAAGGGGGTCAAGTTGGGATTGGTTGTTTACAAGACAAGGTTTAGATTAATGTGGTTGATATACCCTCCACTAATCCATCCCATTCATTGGATTTTTAATCACACAAGGTTGTCAATCCAAAGGTGATTATATAATATATATTCTAACAAAATTATGATCAACAAGTTGATATACAAATTAATCACATAATGAAAAGAATCTAATGATAGAATAAATGGAAAACATATAGAGATTCAATTAAAATATAGTCAAGCAAACCCCAAGTCTAAGTGTTCAATTAAAATATAGAGATTGGGGGTTTAGCTACACATAGTTACAAATAAGAAAAGAGAGTAATAAATAAGGAAATCACCCTTAGGTCCCCTTCTTTAATGCTTAATCCTTTCTCTCCTTAGATGCTCCTTTGTGCAAAAGCGTGGATGAATGTCAAATGGTGAGTGACTAAGGTAATATGATGAAGAAAATGGCAAGAGAGAAATGATTTGGTGAGGTAAAATAGATTTGATGTTGAGTGTTTGATGGAAATGGTAGTTCAATGTTAGAAATAGAGGAAGTTGAAAGTGGGAATCATGGAAGAAAAGCTAGGTCTAAAAATGCTAAGTAAAAATGGTGCTTTTGAAACTCTGTATATTCTTGTGTGTGTTCAAACTCAAAGAAGAGGGATATTTATACTGGTCTTGATTTTATGCTGAAAATCACTTAGAAAACTGATGTGCCGGGATTGTCGCCATTTTATTGCCATGGCGACCTCGTGGCGTAAAACGGTTACGCATTCTGAGATTCACTTGTCGCCACGAACATCATCTTTTTCGACCTTGTGCAAATGGCGACACTGAGGAATTTTGGGTGATGTCGCCATTTGCCATTGAATGCCGCCATGGCGACATGCAAATGGCGATAACACCTAATGAATTGTTCTTTGGAATAAATCCTCTATCGCCATGGCGACCACATGGCAAAATGGGGGCGATTTTGATCTTTTGAAACACTCCTTCCTGTCGCCATGACGACCATATGGCAACATGGAGGCGACATCTAGTCTTCTGAAACACACCTCCCTGTCGCCATGGTGACCTAGCTTCAGCAAATGGTGAAAATGCCCTGTTTCATGTCTTTATGCTCTTTTTTACACCAAGTTCCTCCTCATCTTCACAAATGCCCTTGAGGCCTAATAAAACCTGAAACACTTGATTTTACAACATTAAATACGGGGAAACACCCGAGAATTAAGCACAAAGAATAGGAAATAAGGGTACAAAATCGTACCATATTTGGTCCGATCAAGAACCACCATATATATATATATATATATATATGAGATCTATGATAATATCTCTAATGTTTAAATTTTTCAGGAATGCATTAGTGTTAGTGATGGGACCCATGTTGCGAGCATCTACTCGGAAACAAACTTCATATCGTGGCAGAAAAGTTGTTATAACTCAAAATGTCATGTGTGCATGTTCTTTTGATATGATGTTTACATTTGTGTACACTAGTTGGGAAGGCACTGTAAATGAATCAAGAATGTTCATGGATGTATTGAGAAGAGAAGAAAATCAATTTCCTTTTCCGAATAAAGGTACAAGCAACGTATAACTATATTTTGTGTTTTTTTTCTTGATATTGTAGTGATGTAAAAATAATCAATAATATTATTACAAACTATTGCTACGCGTTTTAGCACCTTATAGAGGCGAGAGATATCATTTAAGTGACTATCGAGGTTTTACTTGAGCACCAAAAGGTCCAACTGAGTTGTTCAATTACAGGCATATATCTTTGCGTAATGTTATTGAGCGATGTTTCGGTGTATTGAAGGTTCGTTTCCCAATTTTGAAGTTAATGCCTAGTTACCCACCACGTAGACAACAACTAATTCCCATTGCATGTTATGCTCTGCATAATTTTTAACGGAAAGAAGCTCGTCATGATAGGATGTTTAGAGAATTTGAACTAGAACATATGATTATTGATGAAGAAACAGAGACAAATATTTTTTTTATTTAGATATGTCTCAAGAAAACATGACACAAATGAACTCAATTAGGGATGAGATTGTTGTACATTTGTGGAATAACTATAATAGATAAATATTATGGTTAATTAAACTTTGTATGGTTATTGTTATCATAATATATTAGGTGTTATACTTATAACAACTGTTTTCTTAATCAAAATAATGACATTATATTTTATTATTATTGTTGTTGTTGTACTTTTTTTTATATTATTACTGATAAACTCTATTTTGCCAAAAAAAAAAATATATGGAAGATAAATTGAATTAAACCTTATAGAAAGTTTGGTTATATTGTTACAATTTAATGAAAATGATTTTGAAAATATTCTACCAGACATGTTTTCACTGTTTTCCCATTATCAAGTATTACTACCAGACGCGTTTTTTTTTATGTTTTCATTCTCTGAATAATGTTTTCATTCTCTGAATATTGTTTTCAAGAATTGCTACTAGATGCGTTTTGAATCCAAAAAACACAAAAATCAGTTTTTCGAAAACAAATGAAAACGAGAAAACAAAAACCCAAAACGAAAACATTATCGAACGACCCCTTAAAATTTTATCATTTTTGAAGTTTCCCTCACTGAAAATATTGTTGGCTCCATCCTGTTTACAAGATTGCAAGTGTTCTCTAAACTGAATAACTAGATGATTTAGTTTTTGAGTAATTCTACTTTGTCCAAATTCGGTGTCCAAATCTGGTGACCAAATGACGTGACATCAATGTAATCTATTCATTTAAATCATGCAAATCTATTACAATTTAAATAAATGGATTATAATGATGCCACATCATTTGAGCACCAAATTTGGACAAAGTAACATTTTTGTTAGTTTATATATTGCCATGCTAATTTATGTTGCAAATAATTCTAGGATGAACTAATGCAATCATCTGAAACGAGGTTGCTAGAAAGAGTTAATGGTGGGGATATTCGAAGTCAAGTAGCATTGAGGACACCCAATCATCTGAAATGAGGTTGTGTAGGCTACATTGAGGAGCAAAGCTTGGTTGAGTTGGAGGACACGGTGCAAGCACTTGCAGAGCAAGTAAACAATAATATAAGAAGGGATTATGATGTTTCAAGCATTCTATTGCGGGCAGGGGTGCGGAATTGGGCCTGGCTAGGGTGGGCTACAACCCACCTTAATGTTTTGAAAAAAAAAATTCAATAGTTCTATATGCATTCCATTCAGTTTTAAGTACACCCCAGCCCAATTCCAATTCTGACTCACCTTACCTTATTTTCCTATTCGTATTAGCAGCCCAATAACATAAAAATTATACATCAAACCCATTCAAGTCCATTGGATTTGCTTAACCAAGTGAAAATTCAAATTGGGAATTTTATTTTAATAACTCAAAAATCAAATGGGAAATTTTAAACCCTTAACAAGTAACAACTAAACAACAGCAGAAACATTAGAGATACAGTATAAGTTTTAACTTAATCTCCAACTCTCCAACTGTCTTCGGTCTCCACTCTCCAAGAATTTCAGTTTTATTTCATAGCTTTTGGATTTGTAGAGGTATACATACGTCGGCATGAGAAAACCGTAAGTTATTTTATTTTTATTTTTAAGTTATATTGTAAAATTAATTGTAGATTGTGATGATAATTTTGATTTTTAGTGATTATGTTGAACAACCCAGGTGATTATGTCAAGATTCGTAATCAAAATGATTTATTTTTATTATATAGTATAATTTTTTATTTATATGAAATTGTCCATAGTTGACCCATAAAAAAATTCCTGGTTCCGCCCCTAATTGCAGGGGCTTTATCATTTTGGGATTGTTGTAATTGCTTTCATAATAGGTTTCCTCATTAGTCTTGGAGTAAGGTAATCTGGATTCTGGTATTCTTTCATTCCTCCAAAGTTTTTTGTGTGGAGGTTCATTTTGGGGAGGTTGACTGCTAATGGTCAACTATGTACAATGGCATTTTGCTCAACATTTATGGCAAAGGCTGGCCAATTCTTTTAATACTAGTCAGGGTCTTGACTTTTTAGAGATTCGGAACGATAATTTAAAATGAGTTTTTTTATTCATATTCATATATATATATATATATATATATATATATATAACCAGTTTTTCATATATTTGACCGAAAATGATAATTTCATTAAATATAAAATGATATAAGAAAAATATATTTGTTTTATAAACAAACAAATTTCTCATAACTCATAAGTCATAACCAAAATTATGTGTTGAAAAAAATACACACCATTTAGGAGACAGCGTTTTTTTTTTAAAAAAGTATTATACTATTATATAAATTCGGAGATTTTTTTTGGAAGGGGGAGGACTCGAATCCGTAACCTCGTGGTGCAGGTGTGAGAGGCTTACTACTGAACCTATCTTATCTTGTCTAGGGGACAATGTTTACAACCTACAAATCTAGAGAACAAAAACCCTAAGGGGTGGTGCCACTGGTCACTGGGGCGAGCCGTAAACTCGGACGTCCTGGGTTCGATCCCTGGCAGCCACGTTTCTCTTGGGACCACTGGAGGTTTACCGGCTGTTAACTTCAGGGTCTCGTGGGATTAGTCGAGGTGCGCGCAAGCTGGCCCGGACACCCACGGATACCAAAAAAAAAAAAAAAAAAAAAAAATCTACAAGACAAATCTCAATTAAATAAAGTTAATTTAACTCCAGTCAGGCCATTGAGTTATAACTTAAACCCACACAAAAACATTATGTCCAAAAATCTATTTAAGTTACAAAAAAATAAAAAAAATAAAAAAAATTGCCCAAGCAACACTGTTGTCGGCCAGCTCACTCCCATGCCATGCCATTACCGGGCCGTGCACCTAGGCCATGTGCAACACTGCCAAAGAGAGAAGGTTTGATGGAAGAGAAGAGTGGTTTATGGTTAAAAAAAAAAATCATTTATAGTTAAAAACAAATTTCTAATGTTTTCTAAGGATACTAGTAACTTTTCATTTCCAAAGGATAGAGAATAGAAAAAAATAAAAATGTTTCGGTAATTTTGGGTAAAAAAAAGTTGAAAAAAGGATTTTTAGAGGATATTTTAGTAGTTTTTTGTTTATGAAAAAAGACATAAACGTGAATCACGTTCCGAAAAGAAAAAAAATGTGAAAATAGTTTTGGAGGAGATTTCAGTAATTTGTGGTCATGTACCGAAATTTTTCACAATGTAGTTATTATACATACGTAGTTAAAAATTAGGGAGTGGACAAAAAAAATTCTTGCAGAGTACAATCTCAACAGTTTAGGTGTGCCCATAGAAGTCCATCCTATTAGAAGCAGCATTGTTAAATGGTGCCCCTCGTGTCCAGGTGTTTACAAAATCAACTGTGATGCCGCTATTGATTCCAAAACAGCTCGTGTTGGTATAGGCATTGTTATTAGGGACTCTAATGGTTTTGTCATGGCGTCCAGTTCTCAAGTGCTTGTGGCGGCTTTTAATGCCCAGATGGCAGAAGCTATGGAAATCCTAAGGGCCATTCATTTCTCTAATGGTTGTGGCTTGTTTCCCTATGTTCATGTGTTTGATGCAGAAATGGTTGTAAACCGTGTTAATAAGGGTAGCCACCTTGACTCTGCTGGCGGAGTGATCCTTTCTGATATCTCTAATCTTTCTGCTGAGAGAAGTGATTTATCTACTAGCTTTGAGCCTCGTCGGACCAATCAAGTTGCCCATTCTATTGCTAGGAATGCTCTGAGATGCTTTAAAGACCTTTTCTGGATGGCGGAGGTTCCTTTGTTTGTTGCTAGTTTGGTCCAGGTTGATATGCCTATGTAATTTGTTTCTTACCTAAATAATAATAATAATAATAAATAAATAAATAAATAAAATAAAATAAATAGGGATAATTGTAAATAACCCTTTGATTTTTTATTAAATACCAAATCGACCCTCTCGTTTGAAGATTCAGTAAAAAAAAAACCCCTACTATTAGTTAACGATTAATTGACAATCAATTGACTTTATGTATATCAAATATTACAATTTAAATCCTTTATTATAAACATAATACAAAAAAGGAAAATATAATAAAAATACATACTAATAATAATAAAATCAATTTCATAAAAAAAATAATTTTTTATATTTTAAAATATTTTTTTTGTTTAAATTTTATAATGATTTTATTGCTTTGTTATAATATATTTTTATATATTTTATTTTCATTAAAATATTTTTATTTTTTATTTTCTAACATATTTATAGTACATTTTTTCATTTTTTTTTTTTAAAAGTTCAATTATTGAAAAAACCACTTAAATAATTATATTTCATTAGATTTAATTAAAGTCAACTAACTCTCAACTAATGGTAGGGGGTTTTTGATGATTGTTCAAACAGAAGGTTTGATTTGGTATTCGAACAAAAGTGAGGGGCTTATTTACAATACTCCCTAAAAACAAATTATATGTAGCAATTTTTAACAATTCAGTTTAATAAATTTTTTTTAATAATAATAAAGCCACGTAGGAGTGATATTACGGGAGAAAAACGAAGAAAACAAGGACCAAGTACGTTGTGATATGTTACAGAAAAAATGGTGGTGGTGGGGGTGGCTTCTTCGCACACACTTGCCACTCCATCATCTCCACTTTCAACCACCATTTGTTGTTCAAATTCTATAAACAAAAACCTTGCTCTTACAAGGAGAAGAGCCCTGGTCTTTTCTTCAACTATTATACTCTCTCCTTTACTCAGTTTTTACAATCCAAATTCAACATCTGCTATTGCCCTCCCAGAAGATGAACTTCAGCAGGAAGAAGACAGACTTGTTCATCTCTTCCAGGTCCCACTTTAATTTCTCTCTTAATTTTGTACACACCCCTTTAAGCTTTTAATTCCAATACCCATTTTGCTGTTTTTAAAAGAACAAATTCAATGTTTAGAATTAAGTCTCAAAATCTTTAATCATATGTTAGTCAAATGCTTTTTTTATGTAATTGGCTTGCAGCTTGTGGTAGATGTTGTATGAACTGTGATCAATAATTTGCTTTTAATGTGAGTAATTTAGGGTGTTATCAGCAACTTATATAGATTAAACAATTCAGTTGGACTTCTTTTCTTAGAGAAAAGCTTAACCACGCCTGGGGCGATAATATTGTGGCAACATAGTATAGTAATCTCATGTTCGTAAATCATATTTGTTTTTTGTCATGCATGCTCTAAGATTAGGGAGAAAAACTTGCTTGGGATAGGCACCATGTCACATGACACGGGGTTGGTGCCTATCCAATCAAATATTAGTCGCATGCCAATGTGGAATGCGAATGCCTGCTCTGACTGAGCAGGTGCATTTGCACACGTCCCACCCAAGTCTTTCTCAAGAGTAGGTATAGAGATGCTCCTTAAAAGATTTGAGTTCTAATTACCTAAATGGAAATTAGAAAAGGAACAAATAATTGGGGCTATACTAGTTGTTTAACTTATGGATGATCAGGATTGGCATTTTGTAGAATCAATACATCTAACAAAATTGGCTGTGACAACTGACAAGTCATACTTTCATAAAGTTGATTTCAATCACACCAATTTTATGGTCTATTGTTGTTCTAAGCTAGAATTTTATTATGACATTCTCAGTAGTCACTCCTGGTCAGGTTAGAAACAATTTATTACATTTGGGTCAGAGAGAAGAAGTTATTGGCCTGTTCTTTTCTTAAAGGATGTTGCAGGGCAGCATAAATTCTATCAGCCTGCCCTAATTCTTCATTTATCTTTATGTATCGTGACAGTATTGATTTTAATGCAGATAGGTTCTTTGCTTGCCTGTTCTTGTGTGTGTGTCTTAATTTTAAAATTTAGGATTTATTCCCTGTTTATAAGCCATGTATTTGTAACATTATAGTGACTTTCTTTTTCAAATTTGTTATAGGAAACTTCACCTTCGGTCGTTTCTATTCAAGACCTTGAATTAGCCAACAACCGGAAGAGCACTTCTAATGAAGTCTTGCCCATTGATGATGAAAATGCAAAAGTCGAAGGCAAAGGTTCAGGCTTCATTTGGGATAAATTTGGTCACATTGTAGGCATTCTTTTCTTATCTGTTAACATTAAAAATTTATGAAGCAGTATATGTGTGATCACTTCTGGTTTACTAATAAATTGTTCTGCTGATAATCTCATGAGATTTCTTTGTGAAAGAAATAATTTCAAAGGAAAAAAAGCTACTTAACCACGGGAAAAAGATGAGCACTTTGTTGCTTTTTTTATATTTTATTTTCAGAGTTCTCATACGGATTTCACTGTAATGCATTACCCTTGAAGCACTGTCTTTCCCCTTAGAAATTTGGGGCAACGTTTAGGTTGTGTTGAAGGTTTTGAAATCCATGAAAAGCTTACTAAGTAATCTTTATCGCAATATTCTGGCTATCATTACTTCATTTACTTGTTACTCATGTAAGATGCCTGCAGTCATGTTATTACACAGATATGTTAAAAGGTTAATATCTATGTCTCTATTCGAGTGTAATATCAGATTAGATTTTGTGTACAACTGTACAAGGTAGCAATTTTCTTCTCTTCAGTTTATTGATATTGGCTCAAAATCATTGAAAAGTTTTATTCATTTTATGTGACAGGTCACTAATTACCATGTTGTAGCTAAATTGGCCACGGATAAAAGTGGATCTCAGCGTTGTAAGGTTTTTCCTTTGTCTAGTTTTAATTGTTGTTATTGTGACTGCACTTGTTTCTGACAAACCATAACTATGCAGATAATTGCCCATCTTTAAGAGCAATGATCATTTGGCTGAATTGTGGTACTTTCTTGGTTTTTTTCTGTGCAGGTTCTTTTGGTTGATGCCAAAGGCAATAGCTTTTTCAAGGAAGGCAAGATTGTCGGTTATGATCCAGATTATGATTTGGCTGTTCTGAAGGTATCCACTCTAACCTATTTCGTTTCGATTGTTTTGCACTTTTGATTGATATTTGAGAAGTCCAAATCCATCTAAATTACATCGGACCATCTCACCAGTAAAATTTTCTATTGACAGTGATTTCGGGGCAAATTTTATGAGTTACCTCGTGATAGAAGGCTATAAGCCTAACTCTTGCATGTCATTGTGTGAGTATGGACTAAAATGAAAAAAAAATAAAAATTGTGAAACTGTTTGAAGTATCATTTTGTAATTAATAAACTAATGGGTTACTTTAATGAAAAAGGCTAGGAAATGATTCAAAACTTTAACTCTTACTAAATGAGCCGAGCGATAAGATTGATAAGCATAGTTTTGTATGCGTGTAATTAATTAAAACAAAAGAAACCCATGTAGGCTTCCAGAAGCACACAATGCATCCTTCAGAATTCTGCTTCCCTTTGACATGGCTAACTATTTTTATGAGTAATTGCATTGTTTTAAGTTTAACCCGTTGAATTTTCACTGGTGCATGATTTTTTTATTCAGTAAGCAATTGCAAATGCATGACCTAATTTCTATGCAGGTTGATGCTGAAGGATATGAATTGAAGCCCATTGTTCTTGGTACATCACATGATTTACGTGTAGGCCAGAGCTGCTTTGCCATTGGGAATCCTTATGGATTTGAAGACACTCTAACAACAGGGGTAACCTTTCTTTCTTTCTTTAAAAAAAAAAAAAAAAAACATTTATGATATTAATTATAAACTAAACCCCCACTAAATCCTATTTGGAGTGAGATTTGAACTCAAGGCACAAGAACAAGAGGGCTTACCAGCTGAATTAGCTAATAACTACTAACAGGGGTAGCCTTTCAATATTATGATTATTATGAAATTCATTATTGACAAATTCCTTGAATTTTATGAAGTATCTATATGGTTTCTGAAATTCTGTTTCTTAATATATTGAGTACTCAGATTTGCTGTCTTCTCTAGTAATTTAACAAATGGGTTTATCATTAGCTTGATTTGTGCTTGAAAATCATAAGATCGTTTTAATCGGATTCTTGTAATTATAACACATCGCATACTACTTCAATGCAATGAAATGGACAGGAAAAAGTTAGAAATATGATGCCTGTATGTTAAATTATTCGAATCACGCAGGTGGTGAGTGGACTAGGCAGAGAGATACCGTCACCAAATGGAAGAGCTATTCGAGGAGCTATCCAAACAGATGCTGCTATTAATGCAGGTAAAACATGAATAATTTTCACTCCAACGTGCTCTGTCATTGGTGTAATTTTCATGGCGTGTTTGTGTGTGCGTCTCTGTCAGTTTCTTCTTCTTTTTCCCATTTTTGGTTTCTTGCAAGTGAAAATTTTAAACTCGGCTTATCAAAATTCATGTTTGTTAACCTTGGTGTTGTTAGTTTATATTCATCACCTGGGGATTGCAGAGTAGGCTACTATAATTTAACAAACTTATGAATTAAGCTTCTTTAACTAAATAAACAAATAAAGTAATTAAAATAAAGTCACTGTGGTTCCTTTATTTAATCTGGGAAATAAATTGCCTAATCATATTATATCTATACAGGGAATTCAGGGGGGCCACTGATTAATTCATATGGTCACGCTATCGGAGTTAACACGGCAACTTTCACTCGCAAAGGTAAAGAGATGCTTTTTTAATGCTTTCCCCCTCAGTCATTCCTTCAGAGCAAAACATTTGAGACACGATAACCATGCTCGTCGTTTTTGTTTATTCGTACTTTGTAATTGAAGATATTTGGCATGTTTCTGGGTCTTGGAACTTTGTGACTGTCAACTCTTCTGATGCAATATCCTACTTGAATTTTGAAGTTCCTATTCCTCGATTTCATGTCATTTTAATCATCTTAACACTACTAATTTGGTTATAGTCTTAACTTTTGTGCATTCGACTTTACATTGTGTTTGCAGGGACAGGAGTATCGTCTGGTGTGAACTTTGCAATACCAATCGACACAGTTGTGAAAAATGTACCTTATCTTATTGTGTATGGAACACCTTATAGTGATAGGTACTGATCATATTATCTTTTGTAATTAACAAATGCATTAGCTGTGACTGTGAATCTCTATTATGAACAAATGAGCAATCTCAAATGTATATTTTTCACAAATGATAATTCTTCATTTCTTAAACCAAAGGAAATTTTGGTTAAAACAACAAAAAAAACATTATGGAACACATCGACACCAATCTATTGCTTAATTTTTAGCAGCGACAATTGTTCATCAACGGAGAAATCTACATGACAAGAAATTCTACAAGAGGAAGGTATAAGAATGAGTCCAAGTCCCCGCTGTTCCATCGGAGAAGGAGAGGACCTTCTGGTGCTACGGTATTCCACTGCATCTTGGAGAATTATGTTCCCTTGCTTATCAATGCAGTGAAAGGTGCCCAAGAAAAACCGTCCATCTTGAATGCCCACTAGCATCCGGTGAAATAGCATTTTCCTCACCTGACTTACAACTTCTGAGCCGTCTGTATCAGACCCACCTGAACTCCCCATTCCTATTGATGATTTCTCTGCTTCTTGTTCCATCTAAATGCTGATGAATGAATCCACCATTAGTAATATATTATTTGAATTGAGCAAAAACTATGTAATAAAGCTGATTAGTTACACATCTAATCTAATTAACTATAAATACCAACAAACTTACACTAGTAAAGAGAAAGCACCAATATATATATATCCAACAAGTTCTACTCTATACTAGGATGATAGATATCAAAACATTACATATGGGAGGAAGCTCTCATAGTTAAGAATGTTAGCACCCTGAATGTTTTAACTTTGATAGGAGCAAAAAACTAAAATTCCTTTCTAAGTAAAGGAAGCTTCAGTGTCAACTGGCAATACGTGTCATATGATTATACGAATGGCATTGTTTATTTTAACGTGAAGGAAAATCTGGCTGATTAAAACCTAGATAATTACAAAATTTGAGATATAAATCCCACTCAAAGTGTGCACACATGAGAAAAGCCAACAAAGCCCTAATGGCAAGTAGAATATCCAAAGGAAACATAAAAAGTTACAACCTTAGACAGGAAAAGAACAATATCTTCATGTGTCAATTAATTACAAAAGAAAAGGTAAAGTAAATTCAACACACCATGAAGCTTAGTAATGCAAAGAACAGGAAAGACACAAGTTACTAATGTACTAAGAAATAACAGCAAAAATAGATTCTACACTGGTAATCACTATTTACCTCAAGCATCATTTTTGTTTCTGGTCCCAAAAAAAAAAAATTCCAATTGTATCTAATAAAAATACACTTCGATTAGAGTGCTGTTGAAATGCTAATAAACAGCTATAAATTTCAAATATTATATAATAGAAAACAAATAGATTAGTAACAGGATGGACATCTATTAGATGTAACATGACAGTGGCACAGTTTTTCCAGGGTAAAGGAAACCTCCATTTAGTCCTGTGGAAGCTTGGGGATTGGAATCACCCATCCCATTCAATTTCAAGATCTAACCAGTTCATCTTCAAACTTTAAAGTAATATGGGTTCAAATATAAAAGGGATAAAAGAACAAAAAAATAGTACTCAGCCTCAGAAAGAAAACACAATGGTACTCTACCTTGGAAAGAATAATTTAACTTGCATTGTGATTAGTATTTACAAAGATCTAAGGCCCTTTGAGATTTGTATGAACTTAATTATAGAGCACACATCTTGAGAGAAAGAATGATATAGATAAGATCACTGGCATCATGCCACCACTCATAACTCTCTCACATTTTTCGACTTTAATGAGGGACCGACAACTATATTCTTGCTCCATTTCAAGCACGTGATCTTCAAATCCGAGCTTGTAAAACCCAGATGGGTTTGTAAATCGACCTCTACACAAGGGTATGATGTTATCCAGAACAATTCGAAAACCTCTAAGGAAACTGATAAACCCACACTATAAGTCCATAACACCAGAACAGTTTCGAGAATCTGGCTTTCTCAATGACTGTCAACCTCATCAGATAAGAATACATACCTTTCTTTCAGTATGGAGCTCACGGCGTCAATGCACCACTACTTGCTATGTTGGCATTATCTAACTGGTGCTACGATTCGAACTAATGGAGACTGTTTTTAGGCCACTACACTGGTACACTGCACTACACAGCTTTCTAGAATCATACGGTTTGTAACAGATTATCCAACAACAGGAGGTAAATCAAGCAAAGATTCAAGCAAATATATAGCAACAAAGGAGCATAAAAATTGGGGTACGGGTTTGCAAGAACCAGTTGAAAATGGTTGTAAAATTTACAGTATCCCATTAGTTTTGATTGTGATTGCGTTGTTTTTGCGGTGGATCAAAATCATCAAACGTATACCAAAACAAAATTTTTTTTAAAAAAAAAACAACCCTTTTTCGCTAAACCTTAAAAAACCCTAATCCCTATTCACGTAATCTTCAAAACCCATCACTGAATCAACACGAAAAACACAAACAAAGCTGAAACCAAAACCACCCATGAAAAAAAAGAGAGTAATACCTGTCGAAACTGCTCTTTGTACGTAGAGAGATTCTAAAAGAGTTCGCCTAAGAGAGACGACTACCCGATAAGCTTCGCCGGTGACGGGAGGAGTGAGGAGTGGTGTGTCGATGGCGGCGACTGGCGGCCGAAGGTGCGTCGATGAGAGCAAAGTACCCGCGTGAACTTGTTTTGCTTTGTGAAGGGCGAAAATCATTTGGGGCCGTGATTTGAAATTATTTATTTATAGGGTTAATTGCAAACAAGTACCCTGACAATTCACAATATAACACAAATAATCAACTTATATTTTAGGACTTAGGACTAATGATGATTTTAACAATCGAAGAGAAAAAACATGTACTTATATTTATATACAGTAGAACCCCTGTAAATTAATCTTCTATAAATTAATATCCTCTCTAAATTAATAAAAAATTCCGGTCTCGACTCGGGCCAGTGTAAAAAATTAAAAAACCCCTCTATCGTAATAATTAATAATTTATTTTTGAAACCCAATATAAAATTTCAGTCCCAACTGTCGCATAAATTAATAATTCCATAAGAGTATAAAATATATTACATAATAATCAAGAACTAAAAAAGTACTTCAAGATGCTAGTTTGCACAAGGCCAGTATGTTTGATATTTTTGACTTCATCCTTCATCTTTTGAATTGTCCTCTTGTTATAGTAAAGAAGATAGAAAATAGAGAATTTTTAGGAGATGTTAGGAATAGAATCTTTAAGTATATCGTGATATCTCTCTTGTGATATACAACCAAAGAATAAGCCTCACTATTTATAGGGTGAGTATGTTTAGTCTGTAAGTAATCACATTCCCAAAAGGAATTGAAAATTTTCTTAATAAATTTTTCCTAAACAAGGAATCTTGAAAATAAAAAAAATAAACAAGAAAGAAGGAAATTCCCTTGAAGAAGAAAACTGACTAAACAAAGGATCCCCCAAAAAAACCTTCCTTAAACAAGAAAACGATTTCCACATATTTTCTAAGACAAAATACCACTTTACGATGTAAAACCCTTCGAATTAATAACCCCTATAAATTAATACTCAAGGGTAGGTCCCAGGAATATTAATTTAGAGGGGTTCTACTGTATATTAAACAAAAAAACTAAAAATAAATAATTTGATTGATTTCAAAAGTATTATAATATTTCAAAATTTTAATTTTATGACTAATAATGCTATCTAAAATACTATTTGATTTTAAAATTATTCAGAAAAATAATATTTCATATTACAGATATTAAAAATTCATCATGCTCATTTTACGAGGAATTTGTTTGTGTTTGTTCAAGTTGGCATAAGAAGAAAAGATATTCTAGGGTTATGAGGAAGGATGAAATTTTTAAAATTATTATTATTATTATTATTATTTTATTTTTATTTTGACAATGAGGGAGGATGAAATTATAATAGGCAAATTTATGAGAATAATTTTGGAAGTAAAGTCTCATATGTGATTAGGGATGGCAACGGGTCGGGTTCGGGCGGGTTTTGTAAAATCCAAACCCGCACCTGTGAAATTTTTCATCACCCACACCCACCCGCGAACCCGCGAAAATAAACGGGTTCGGGTTTGGGTTTCACCCGCGGGTTTTATACGGGTTCGCAGGTTCGCGGGTCACACCCACCAACCCGTAAAAATATATTAATTTATAAATATTTAATATTTAATTTTATTTATTTATACAATAAAAAACTCCTCTTTATTTATAATATATCATGGAGAATTACAAATACAAGTGTGTTTCTTAGTTGAAACAAGAGGCAAAGCACATTATATATATAGGTAGAACTTTGCACTCTTGTTTTTTCAATGTGAGATTTTTCAATATGTGGGACTTTTGAAAGTCCTACATTGAAAAATCTCACATTGAAAAAACAAGAGTGCAAGGTTCTACCATTAGCTATATATAAATGAGAGTTGAGAATTGTAATTCTCAAATTTAGAATGAGTGGAGTTTTTATATTTTATTCTTTATATGGTTAAAAAGTTTCCATTGGAGTTTAAATTTATAATATTTTAAATACTAAATATATATAATTTTTATTTATACGGGTTCGCGGGTTCACCCACGGGTTCGTTTTCCAAACCCACACCCACACCCAAACCCGCTGGGTTTTTCTTTATACGGGTTCACGAGTTCGTGGATTGTAAATTCACCACCCAAACCCGACCCTACAGGGTCGGGTTCGGGCGGGTGCCCGCAGGTGCGGGTTAAATTGCCATCCCGATATGTGATTCATTATTATTATTTTATTTTTTAAGTAGTGATTCATTACTTCTTTTTTTTTTTTCTTCTTCTTTTTTGGAGTGATTAAGTGAAAAGTGGAAACTTTTCGCTTTTCGAATTAAAATTTGTTAGAGGTCAATTAAAATCTTTCATCATTTAAAAAAAACATATAATGAAATCACTTTATGGTTGAAAAGTGACAAAAAAAAATAAAATTTAATTGAATGATTGGCTGAGTTGCAAAAATCTTATGTGGAACCTCTCTCAAGTAGCTCTGAGCTAGTGTTTGAGGCAAGGATATTTGTGTTGAATTGGTAATGGTCAGGTGCCTCGAGTATTTCGTATGATGAGTGATCTGAAAACCAGAAAAACTGTTAGGAATATCAACTGGTGGCCCGCATTTATACTTCAATGGACAAGTAAGTGACAATCTAGAGAGAGAGAGAGAATGGCAGAGGTTCAGATTACTTTTGTGTGTGTCCATTTGTGTCTGAGTGGATAACACGTCAGTACTTTTGTGCCACGTCGGATTAAGAGTTTACCACGCAATATCAAAACGACGTGGTCGTGCATGCATGCCTAGTCAGTCGCCCTACCAAGTTAAATCTCCACTCTTTAGTTAGTCACAACGTGATTATTGGAATTGGTTGTCCATGTGGGTGGGATTACCTTAGTAAGTGGGATTATGTGTGTTAAGCACACCACATTAGATCATCATTAAATGTTTCTTAAAAATTTCTTGGATTGGTCGATGATCTATGACATCCCTCTTTTGCCTTGAGAAATTTGAGAAACTTTACCCTAATTAGCTAGCATTCGAGTTGCATGGACCATTAATGATCAAGATGGTCAAGATTTATTCTATTGAAGCTATTTTTGATCGTGAAGGAGACTAACGACCTTCCCAATCAACCTCCACCAAAGAGGCTGACTGGGCCTCTCATGATTTCTAAAATAAAAACATATATATATATATATATATATATATATATTAACTTTTTGAATTTTGAATTTTTTTTTAATTTATCAAGTTTAGCATGGTTGATGAACACCTCTCATAACTGATATAACTTAATACAATTCAGACCGTTTAAATTGATCACATCATACAACTAAATACTAGTAAAAAATCTTATCAAAGATAATCGATATTGTTCTAAATTAACCAAACAAAACATAATATTAATTCAATATCGTCCTATGTTTCTCAAAACAAAGCATACTATTTATTTAGACATGTCCAATCTCATCTCAATCTAATCCAATCCTATGAAATAGTCAAATTCATTCTCACACGCTACATGGGGCCTCAAAGTACTTTAAGAGAACTTCTTGCCTTGAACTATTTTTTTAATATACTTTTATGTCTTATTCCAAGGGCAAAATAGTGATTACAACACCTTTATGTTATGAGAGCTTCTCCTTACAATCTATAAATTATCTATTTACACTCCAATTAAATTTTTTTATTAATGACAATTTTAACCTGAACTAAAATTACTGATCAATACAAAAAAAAATTCTAAAGACACTTTAAACTAATTAAATTATTAAAAAAAAAATTCTCTATACTAAATCATAAGATTAAATATTACGTGTTAAACTCTCTTTCCTAAATCTATTATTACCATATTAAACACTCTCTCTCCATTAAAAAAAAAAAAAAAATCATCTCCATACTTTCTCTATTAAAATTAAAGAAGAAAAACTTATGAATATTTTTGATTTTTTACTAACAGTAATATATATTTTAATTACATTGATTATCCACTTGTAAAACAATCCAATCTATGAAACTAACATGGGAAGTATACTCCAATGACCTCGAAAAGAAAACAATCCTCAGTTACCTTCATACTTTGGGTCAGCCGTCACATAATGATACGCTATAACCGGTGCAAAAATGAAGATGCCAAGAAAATTGGCAATGAAGCCCAAGTCTTGATCATCAATTATGGTGATAGGCTTACGAGATCGAAGAAGATACTGTATTACTCGCTTGAGCTTACTAACAGTAATATATATATATATATATATAGGGAGAACTCCATAACTAGCCAAAAAATTATGGGGTTTATTGTTTTTGTCAAAGATTAATATTTTTATTATTTTTGTCAAAATTTCCACTTTTTGGACAAGATTGCCCTTCTTTACAAAATTTTTTCCCCTCTTTCTCTCTCTCCTTTTCTCACGCCTCCTTCTTCTTCTTCTTTCTCTCCTCCTTCTCTCTTTCTCTCCTCCTCTCTCTTTCATGTCTTCTCTCTCTCACGAGTTCATCGTCTTCTTCTTCTTCTTCTTCTCTTTCTCTCTTTCCCCTTTTTTTTCCAGATTTTTTTAAAAAAAAAATCAGGTTTTTTTTATACAAAAATTTTCAAATTTGGGAAATTTTCTAGATTTTCTTAAAAAATTTCAGTTTTTTTTTTTTGAAAAAATTTCACATTTAAAAAAATGTTTGAATTTGAGTGTTAGTTGTTGATTTGTGGTTGTATTTAAGTTTGGGTTGTGGTTGTTTTTATGAATGGTGGGAGTTGTGTTTGGGTTTGGGTTTTGTTGAAAAAAAATTGAGATTTTTCGGATTTGATCTTTTTCAAACAAACTTTTCAGATATTATTTTGTTTAAACACACCAGACAAACGAATTAAACACACTAGGCAAAATGAATTAAACACACCGGACTAATTAAACACACTAGGCAAAATGAATTAAACACACCGAACTAATTAAACACACCAGACCACCAATTAAACACACTAGACAAAAACAATTAAACACACCAGGGCAAAAACAATTAAACACACAAGGGTAAAACGAATTAAACACACCAGACCATCAATTAAACACATGAGGGCCTAGGGTGTTTAATTGGTTTGCACCAATGTGTTTAATTGGTTTGGTCTGGTGTATTTAATTGGTTTGCACTGGTGTGTTTAATTGGTTTGGCTTGGTGTGTTTAATTTGTTTGGCCTGGTGTGTTTAATTAGTCCGGTGTGTTTAATTGGTGACATGGTGTGTTTAATTAGTCCAGTGTGTTTAATTCATTTTTCTTGGTGTGTTTAATTAGTCCAGTGTGTTTAATGATAATGTTGGTTTGGCCTGATGTGTTTAATTGGTTTGCCCTAGTGTGTTTAATTCGTTTGTCTGGTGTGTTTAATTCATGACTTGGTGTGTTTAAACAAAATGAAATATGGAAAATTAGTTTGAAAAAGATCAAATCCAAAAAAATCTTAATTATTTTTCAACAAAACCCAAACCCAAACACAACTCCCATCATTCATAAAACCAACCACATCCCAAACTTAAATACAACCACAAATCTGAATTTTTTTTTTAACCACAACCACAACAACAACCATAACAACAACCCAAATCCAAACCTTTTTTAAATTTGGAAATTTTTCAACAAAAAAAAAAAAAAAAAAAAAACTGAAATTTTTTAAAAAAATCTGGATACATTTTCAAATCTGAAAATTTTTGTTTAAAAAAAATCCCTAAAATCAACCACAACCACAAACCAAACTTAAAAATCTGAAAAAGTTTCAAAAAAAAAAAAAAAAAAAAAAAAAAACTGAAATTTAAAAAAAAATCTGGAAAAAACGTGAAGGAGAAAGAGAAGAAGAAGAAGAAGGGAAGATCGGACGTCCGATCGTCGGTTGGTCATCCAATCTGAATTTTTTTTTAAAAAAAAAAATCTGAAATATTTTTTAAAATCTGGGAAAAAAAAAGAGAAAGAGAAAGAGGAGAAGAAGAAGAAGAAGAAGAAGGGAAGGAAAGAGGAGGAGAGAGAGGAGAAGAAGGAGGCGTGAATGGAGAGAGAAAGGAGAGAGAAGAGGGAGGTGTGAAATGAGTAGAGAAAGGAGAGAGAAGAGATTAAGAAAAAAAAAAATAAGGGCAATTATGTCCTCACAGTCCATTTAATGACAAAAACAATAAAAATGATAATGTTGGACAAAAACAATACCTCCCCTTAATATTTGACTAAAAAGGCCTATTTCCTCTCTCTCTCTCTATATATATATATATTAAAAAGTCAATTTTCAATAATAAAAAAATAGATATATGAAAACTTGATTTGTTGCAACTAGATTCGATTAAACTCATAATTTCTAAGACTAATGAAAGAATTAAAAACAAGGTACTTGTTTTGAGAGGATTTTTTATTTTTATTTTTAATATATACATATATACTGTTCCTAAAAATCAAGCATATTTGTAAGTCTTGCTTGAGAAGGAATGAAGATAGAAAATTAGAGATATGTATTAGAGGAGAAAGAGTTTAATAGGTAATTACAAATTTAGGAGAGAGTGTTTAATATGTAATATTTAATCTAATGGTTTAGGAGAGATAAATTTTTTTTAATAATTTAATTCAAAAAAGATTACTCCTCGGATGAATCCAAAGGGCACGATGGTTCGTCCTAACTTTTATTAAAATAAAATGGAGTGTTTTTAGAAATTTATTTTTTTAAAATAGAGTGTCTTTAGAATAGGAGTGTTAAAATATAAAAAGGATAATCTTTGAACAAAAGGAAGTGTCTTTAGAATTTTTTAAATTTAAATTTTAAGAATGAAGTATCTTTAGAAAAGAAGTGTAAAAAGAAAAAATTGGATTGTCAAAAGAAACTCTCTTATGTCATAATGTCATATCAGGGGTATTTTTGTCTTTTTACATGTTTTCACTGTCAACCCTAACGGTTAAAGATCAACCTCGGGGAATCATTATTATTATTATTATTCGTATTTGGTAAGATATTTGTGAAAGGAAAGTTCAACAATCAACATGGATGTTAATTATTATGTTTAGGTTGTTAAAGTTGATATGGATATCAGATGAGATCAGATGTAATGTGTGACAGAGAAAAGCATTGTAGATCTTATATAATGTTAGCCCAATGACCAGCAATCTAGCATTTTCTACTTAAGTTTAATTCTCTTTGGGGTGAGATTAGTAATACTTACTAATTCATAGAGGACACGGTTTATAATCCGTTGTTAACCGAACTGAACCGAAAATGAAACCGAGTTTAAGTCAGTCACCGATGGTTTTGCCTCGTGAAAGTACCTCAAAAATAATGGACACAAGACTGTGTTTGATTACTGTAAGACCTGAACTTGTTTTCATGATTCGTGTATGTGTTGGCTTAATCTGGGCTGTTGCGTTTTTGCCCTGTGTTCGGTTTTGCTATTTTTTGTTTGTGGGCTGTGTGCTAGTGATCTGTTTCTTTGTACTTTAGCTGGCCATACCGTGACAAGTTGGTTGTGTTTTGTTAGGCCCTCATTTAATGAATTTGCCTGTCCAGAATATTAATAAAAATAATAGATAATAGATAGGCTAATTCATTTAGGATTGTTTAATTCGTTTAGGATTGATAGGTGGTTTATTAGAAGGAAACCACAAACTCCTTACCTAACGTGTAGGGTTATCAAATTGTTAGCACATTTATATGTTCACATCCAACTCTCAGCTATTCTCTACGCATACTTCTCTTTTGATAACAAAGCAAATAATATAGAAACCACCATTTCATATATTGAGTCTGTGTTCCAGGTAAAGTTCTTAAACCTCGTTTCTCTTTAGATATTGATTTACAGTTTTAATCTCTCTCAAAACTCTTTGTTTTTTTTATAATATCTCATTAACAAAGATTGGGCCTCTATCAATTGTTCGATTTTAGTTTTGGGATGGAGATGTTTTAATGCATGGAGTTTGGAGTTCATTAAAGAGTTCAAATTTGAGTGTTAGTGTAGGTTGCAATTTTGAGTTATTTTAATATTGGTGAAGCAACTTAGTGGTGATTATTTTAATTATATTTGTAGGTTGCAGTTGATGGTAAATTTTTAGTATGAGAACAATAGACTTATATATCAACTTGTATTATGATTTTCGGAGT
Organism: Acer saccharum; assembly: GCA_030490815.1. Classification (NCBI taxonomy): domain Eukaryota; kingdom Viridiplantae; phylum Streptophyta; class Magnoliopsida; order Sapindales; family Sapindaceae; genus Acer; species Acer saccharum. The sequence goes on along the minus strand of CM059877.1, from coordinate 18,805,609 downwards.
TTTTGATGGTGGTTATCTTAGGAAGATTTTATTTCTAAATTGGTTTCATATGCAGAATTGCTGAATCGTTAAACTGATCTTGTGGTATTAGAGTAATTTTAAATTGATATTGGGGATGTATCTAGGTCTGATTTTTAGTACTATGATTTTAGAGATATAATTGAACCAGGATATTAAATTTTGTGAATTTTAGTGATATATAATTATTTTAATTCTGTGGGTATATTTGATGTTTAAGCAATAATAGTTAGGCTGACAGTCATGATCTCTTGGTGTTGTAGGAATTTTAATTCTTAAACGGAGATAGATAAAATTCTGATTTTTGGTATGGAGGTATATTTCTGGTCTATTAGTCTATAAATAAAATTTTGGAATTTTTCATGGTCTGTAGGGTTGTTAAAATTTGATACGAAGTCTGGTTGGAGGATCGAAATTTATGCTGTCAGGTTTGACCCTTGGGTGCTTAGAAAATTATAGAAATTCATAGGTGTTTGATAAAATTCCGATATTTTGAGAGGAGTTAGAAATCTGATGTTTAGTTTTATTGACTAAGTTTTGAAATATTTTGAGGCCCATAAGATTTTCGAATCACAAACGTTTGCACACTAAAATCTGTTTTACCAGAGTTTCTGCAATAAAATGAATAAAAATGTATTTTCTTTTAAAGTGGAGTCAGATTTCTTGTATTTGGTTAATTTGATTGAAGGATCATTATTCTAAATGTTTAGGTTCCGCGTGTGACTTTCCAATATCGTTAGTGAAGCATTAAACTTGCTATCTTCCAAGGTAAGTGGTTTTTGCTTAGTATGTGATTGCAAAAAGAAATATAATTTTCTTATGAAATAAATTTAATTATTATATTATTATTTTCTGAAACGATTTATATATATATATATATATATATATATATATATATATATATGCTTATACTTATGTAAACTCATATTTTTCTACTTACATATTCGTTACTTTTATTTATCCAATTCTTTAAATGAGTTTTGCCTTTACTTGAACCTTTCTTTAAAAGTTTATATGTTCCGTTCTTTTGTGCTTTATTAATGCAAATGTATTATCATATACATATTTTGAAAGTAATGTTTTAGCTCAATGTCAGTAGTAAATGAAATGGTGATCACTAGTGAAAATGTAAATGCAGCGCGCGCGACAAATGAGATGTTATGATTTTGATCTTGTACCAATTTCTAAATGAAATGTTATGATTTTGGTCTTGTACCAATTTCTGAAATGTAAATGGCCGGGTCACCAGGGGTATCGGTGACACTACTTGACTTGAGCTTATTTTTATGAAATATTACTTATGGCTATCGTACAATGAAAATGTTACTTTTGTATATGAAAATATTACTTTAATTTTACAAGTTTACTTGTATATGAATATTTGATTTTTGCTTTTATGTACTCTTTAAAAGCTTTTGGTATTTGTTATAAATGTTTTCGATTGCGTATTATGCAATGCTTATTGAGTTGACAGCTCACCCCTTGTCATTTAACATTTTGCAGATAGAGATTCTTAAGAGCTTACTGCTAGGGCGATAGACTTGGAATTGGAAGTAATTGAGATTTTATGTAACGATTCCCTTTTATTTTGTTACTTAGAATTTGAATTTAGGTTTCTCGGAATTGTTTTTCCTTTAGGTCGATTTGGACCCTTTTATTGGTTTTTATTTGGAGATATATTTTAGTTGTTGAATGATTTATTTGGAGGCATTTTTATAATTATCAACTTTCTTTGGAGAATTAACTCATGGTTTATGATAGAACATTCCATATCAAAGTACTTTATTTCTCTTTGAGTTTTGGGGTGTTACAATTACACTTGCAAGAGGATTTTCCCGTAAGACTCTAATTGATGATGTATTTGATTTTTGTGTACAATAATAATAATATGAGAGGAATATAATAGATAGAGAACAGAACAGCTAATTGGTGCTTCTGATGTAGGCTTTGTGATACAATAAAGGGCCAGTAAAAGTGCCTGCATAATATCTGGATTTCTATGATTGGTGGCTGCACAATATCGATTTTGAGTTACCGTTGGTTTAGACGGAAAAAAGTACCTTTTGAACTATAGAACTACTATATATATATATATATATATATATAAACAGCTATTTTTGAACAAAATTTTGCAGAAGTTGTGACTGAGAAAATTTCAAGGTTCTTAACACCCACCATTTTCATTATATGATTGCCTGCATAATTTGGTGGCTGCAGGTAGAGCAATGCTAATAGCTTCACAATTTTCCTATAATAAAATCTATGATCCTTACATTTGGGATTCTGAAACCAGTAAAATAGACAAGTGTCCCCAAAAAAGCTAGGACTATGTATTCAATTCATCAATTGAATTGCTAACAAATTCGAAATTAACAATTAAATTAAGACATTTTAGAATCCAAAAAAATTGAACCATAATGCAAAACGACAAGGTTTTTTTTAAAAAAAAAATTAGAAAGGTGGCATGTCACTATAAGTCTTTCTAACCAACAAAACATCTTTTCCTGAAAGCTTTTTGTAAAGTGTAGCAAATATGTCCATTTTGTATTCAGTGTTGTTTCGTTCCTTTGGATCCAAGAAAACCTGTCAATTAAAAAGATAAATTATTAAATGACTAAAGTTTAAGATAAACATATGAATTGCATGTGAATACTATTTACAAAATCCATGAAAACTAATAAGATAGTTTCATTGACCTACCTTCAACCTCTAGCTGACCTCCTCACCCTCATCGGTACTAGTCTCCCCCTCCTCAACCTCTTCGGTCTCCCTTTTTATCTTGTCAATGGTATAACGACTAAAGGGACTTTGATTATCTTTGGTTTTCATTTCCAAGAAATCATCCAATATACACATAGCCGATGCCATCTTTTTTTTTTCTGTTGAGTTATAAGCCCTGTCAACTATGGCATGTACCTCACTCCTCCTCTTTGCACCCCTTTTGCTTGTTCCTCTCTCATCAAATTCAGTGTATAGTATATGTTTGAGCACAGGTGCCTTATCCATAACTAACAAAAGCTTTTCAATATGCTCTGGTGGCTTTTCATCTGAGTCAGGGGCAGCATAACCAATGACGAAATGCCCAAATTTATAGCCCATCATCTAAATATAACAACACACAATTAAATGTAACCGATTAATTTATTCTTAAAAATAAAAACTACAAAACTTACATGCTTCTCTAGATGTTTGGTGAATGAACCCAAATAACAAGTTTGATTTAGAACGGTAAACGCATATGTCTTTTCCAGGTAAATGTCTGCCACCGCCATACCAACTGAATCTCCTCCAATAGCGAAACATAATGTATCTGCAAATTTAATAGACCGTGACGGCAGCTTATTCCATACAGTTTTCGTAGCATTACTTATTAGCCGATAAAGTTCACCACTCCTTATAAATTTCATTGTTGACAACCTAAACAATAATCAAAATTCAAATAAAAAACAAACTCAGACAAGTCAACAATTACTCCATCTACTTAAACTTAGACAAAAGATCCTAAACCAAACCCATATACAATTACACAAACATTTTGTCACAAGACACGTGTAATTCAATTAAGGCATGTACTGCTAGTGAATAACAAAATAAAGAGACATATAATGTAATGCAGCCAGTCTAGGAAAACATGAAAAACTTTAAACTAGTACAAAAAAAAAACCTAGATAAAAGACTTGTTATAACATAGGATTGTAAATTCAGACAAAAGATCCAACCAGAACATAATTTGAGAGAGGATGACGGTATCTTCATCTAATACAAAGTAAACGCTGATTAAGTAATGTATACTCAAAAGCGTCAAAATCTGTAATTTCATTCTCACATGAAGAAAGCAACACCTCAGAGAACATTCAACCAGCACACAATTTGATTCCTAAAACAGATATAATTTCTCAAACATGTTGAAAAGATGAATCATATGCAATCTCCTTGTTTAACTACTTGCATCAAACACATCCTGGAACTACCAACTAGACAAGATTCAGAGTTTAAAAAGTTGGCAACAATAACAAAACTAAATAACTCGACTACTCTAGTTACAGAAAACATATTGTCAGCAAGACATATCACATATGTGTCAACTAGTCCCGGCAAAGAATATGAAACAAAATGACCCATCAAAACATTTTTTCTTTTTCGAAGAAACACCCAACAAAACTAAACAAAACAAGAGATAGATAAGTTGATACCAAACTCAAACATGCAAACAAAAAAATTTAAACTAGAACCCAGAATACAAAATTGAATTTACCTCTGAAGAGCGCTTGTTTTGGAGCAAAAGGTTTCTAGCAGAAGCAAAGAAGATGAAACAGCCGGACAAAGCAATAAACTAGTATTAGGGTTTTACTTTCACACTCCTTTATGTTGAATGGATCGGTTGGTTTCTACTTTTCACTCCATAAAACTAGGATTCTACTGGGCCTAAACTCAACCCAATTCCATAATTGTAATGGTCATTCTATTAGCTATTACATTTAAGGGGAATTACAGTTTGGTCCTTATGTTTTATTTTTTATCTGACTCATGTGTATTAAGGTATTTAGTCATCATCTTTTTGGAAATGCATCAAAAAAGTCCCTCTGATTAAAAAGTTGATGGTCAACGTTAATAGAAGTGTCAAAAAGACAGTTTTACCCCTAAGCAATGCAAAAAGACTGAAATGTTCCTCTAACAACTACTCTTAAACCCATCAAAAAGATTGAAATGCCCCTCAAAACCTTTGACAGTTAATTCGAAAATTAAAACACCTCTATCAAGGATTGAACCTTTAACCTTGTAATTGAAAGCCACAAGCTTTAACCAGCTGAGCTATTACAACTCATTATTGGAGGTTTGTTGATTTAATTGTATATATAGTTATATAATTTGTTTAAAATAATTTAAAATAAAATCATATATATATTTTGAAATAAACACTACAAGAAAAATAGTATTTTGTAACTAACTTCTTAGTCGCGCAAGGTATGTTTTTAGTTAGCAAATACTTTTTGTAACTATTTTTTTTAGTCGCAAAGTCAGTAGCGCTAGGCAAATTGTAGAAAGTTTTTGCGACCATCAATCATGTAGTTATAGAAAGATTTACCTTTTGCGACTAAATATTTTGATGTAGATTGTGGTTGTTTTAGTTGCTTAAGATCATTGAGAATCAAAACAAATAGTTACTAATAGTATTTTACAACAAAATATTTTCATCATAAGCCAATATATATAAGTTAATAAAAGATAAATAAATTTCAATAGAAAAATAGCTATCAAAATCTGAACACACCAAATTTTCATCATTCGAAACTTTTTGATCATTATTGATCAATCAGAGTCCTTACAAAGTCAAAACCATTACCATGGATCTAATAACACAAATTAAACCCTTTATATATATATATATATATAGGAATAAAATGATAAAAAAATAATAGAAAATAAACTAAAATCCAAATAAACTAGAAATAAACGAAATATATTTGCTTGACTTACTTGCAATAGAGATTGACGGTCAGCAATTTCTACATACCTGTTGGGTCTGCATCAAATAAGAGAAAAAAAAATTTATTGATTTTTTGTTTGTGTTTTACAAAGAAGAAACATATGAAAAGAAAAAAGTGGGTTTGTGGAGTTTGTTTGTGCTGTGAATAGAAAAAGATAAGTAGGGGTAGGGTTTTTTTGAGTCTCACTTTTTATAAACTTACCCTAGTGAATGGAAAAAAAAAAAAAAAAAAAAATTGGACTTCACTTAATAATTTTTTTCTTTTACTATTGTATCCTATTTTATTTTATTTACGGATTTCGTTTTTTTTTTCTTTTATTTATTTCCTTTTACGTTTATTTTTATTCATTACACTTATTTCTTTTTTATTCTTTTTCCTTTTTCAATTTCCTCTTACGAATTTATTTCTTGTTTCCTTTTTTCTATTTTTGATTTTTTTCTTAGTACTAGTTTGCCAACATGTGCGATGCACAGGCTTTGTTAGATAAGATTCTAAACTATGCTTTCAAACATAGCTCCAGCCTTTAGGTGGTGTTCATTCTAGCTTTTTTTTTTTTTTTTCAACTAATCATAGTTATTGTTTGGTATTTTCCATTTAATCAGAATTACTGACAGGGGTGATTGACTATATAATGGCTACTATTCTGCTTCTTTCACCTTCTTTCCGCATATAATGATATTTTTGCAAGCAAAATTATTAATTTTATACATCTAATAGGATCTTTATGAGTGATTAGAATTAATTATTTGACCTTAAAGCCAATTTTATTACATACTGATGGTTGTAGTAGCCAAAAATGGTCCAATGGCCCAACATGCCAAGGCCCAATCTTTACCAGTCTAACCCAGGCCCATTGTGTTGGGTCGACCCAAACTAGCTGCCAGCAGAAGCTACCGTTGAAGACTCATTCAAAGTGAGCAGTTACGGAACGAGATGTAACTGCCCATAAATCTCTCCTAGAATCACGTCCACTATCAAGTGCAGATAGTGGACGTTGGAGCCAAGGTGCCTAGTATAAATAAGAGAGGCCTCCTTCACTAGAGCTCTCTGATTTTCTTTGAACTAAAGCTTATTAATTGCGTACTGAACCTCTGATTCTAGGATTATTCCGATCGATGGGATTCTCAAGTCACGATTGCTCAGCCCAAGCATATCTAAGGCTAAACGATCCAAACCCACCACCTTCGTTTTTACTGTGTTTTATTTCTGCTTTAACTTTTCTTGCAGGTTCTTGAGGAGACGACTTCCTTTTATTCGACAGACTAACATCTTTTGCAGGTCTTCAGACAAGACGACATCCCCCCATTCGACAAGCTCAATCAAGTTGCCTTGGGCCTAGCACAAATCCGACCCGATCCACATTGACCGTAGGTCAACCCCCTACAGTTTGGCGCCCACCGTGGGGCCCATTGCAACTACCTTTGAGTCCAAATCAATCAATCCTAACTACGACTCAACATGGCCGAAAATGGATCAAACCCAACCGTCGAAGAGCAGATCGCTATGTTGAACGCCCAAATGGCCGCTAGTGCTGAGAGGCTACAAGCGCTCGAAGCGGAAAATGCGGCAATCCGGGCGGCAAACGAAGAATTGAGAACGTTGGTCGACGGAGTAGTTCCAGATTCAGCCACTTCGGAGCATCCAGTCTCGACGTCGAACGACGAACATGACGTTGACCGACCTATTCGGAGAGTTCCAGGCAACCCCATCGCACCAGAAGTTAATCCGGTCAACCATCAGAATCGACCAACACTTCAGACGGCAAGGGTTGAGATCGACCTCAACGACGTACCTGCCAGAAACGATGCTGTGAACGAACACGAACAGCCAGTAGATCAATAACCGGACAATATCCCAAAGGCGGTTATGTCTCTCCAGTCGACACCCGGATTGGTAAAGCCGGGGCCAGACTTACATTTATCTGCTAACCTAGAATTCTCTCGCAAGTTTGCAGAAATGGAAGCTCTCATCCAAAGAATCCCAGGAGTCCCAGCTCCTATCAAGAAAAGTACCGCAAATAGCTTCGCTGACTCGCCCTTCGTCGATGCAATAGCTCTTATGGAGATGCCTAAGAAGTTCAACTTCCCAAATATGAAGCAGTACGAAGGGACGACCGATCCGGACGACCATATAGCACAGTACAAGCAGAGGATGTTCACGGCCGCAATCCCACGCGACCTTAGAGAAGCATGCATGTGCAAGGCCTTCGGATCTAGCCTTAGTGGTCCTGCCCTACAGTGGTACACAAATTTACCTAATAATTCTATTGATTCTTTTGCACAGCTGACGGACACGTTCGTGGAGCAATTTGCAAGCAGCCGCAAGTTGGAAAAGTTGTCGGACGACCTCTACACCATAACGCAGAGGACTGGCGAGAACTTGCGAGCCTACGTCAGACGTTTCAACAGAGAAAAAGTGCAGATCCCGCACTGCAACCAGGCGACTGCCATCTATGCCTTTAAAAAAGGTCTCAGGTTTGATTCTGATTTATACAAGGAACTCACCAAATACCCTTGCAGGACAATTGAAGATGTATTGGCCAAAGCATGGGCTCAGATCAAGTGGGAGGAAGATGAGGCGAACTTTGTTGGAAAAGCCAACAGTAGTTACTATGGAGGTCGTCGAAATGAGCGAATCGACAGAAATTCTAACGACAGACGGTCGGAACCGTACCCGACAAGCGACAGAAGAAACATCCAGTCGCGGCACGAAAGCTCTGGTGAGAGAAGCACCTACGGGCGCGGTATTCCAAGGTCGAGTCGACCAAAGGTGGAAGCACCAGAATACCTCCTCAACATTGAACCAGTCGACCTCGTTGCAGTTATGAGAGAAATGAGCAAGACGATCAAGTGGCCGCAGAAAATGAACGCCCTTCCCGAACATAGGGATCCAAAACTTCGATGCGAGTTCCATTGCGACCATGGCCATCGCACGGAAGATTGCATCGCCCTAAAGTTTGAAGTAGCAGAGCTGCTGAAACAGGGGCATTTACGAGAATTCCTAACAGATAAGGGTAAGCAAACATATGCGAGATGCGACGACCAAAGGCAAACCGGTTCAGTCGACAGCCCTCCAGAACCTCCTAGGCAAGATCGAGTAATCAATTGCATTTCTGGTGGGTCTGAAGTCAGTGGCGTGAGCTACTCAGCAGCTAAGAGACACACTCGACAAGTGTCAAACGCAGAGATTCAGCCAAATCGAGAACACCCATCCAAAGTCGACGAAACCGTCACCTTTCGGTCGACAGATAAATCAGATTTGTTCTCTCCCCACCATGATGCTTTAGTTATTTCTTTGCATATTGCTAATTGTTTAACTAAACGCATTTTAATTGATAATGGCAGTTCATGCAATATTTTATTTAACAGTGCTCTAAGAGAAATGCAGGTCGACGAATCAAAGCTCAGTCGTCGAACGACGATGTTGACCGGGTTCAGTGGAGAACAAAAGAGTACTCTAGGTGAAATTGTGCTACCAGTCTACGCCGAAGGAGTCAACCTGTACATCAACTTCCTAGTGCTTGACTGCCAATCCCCATACAACGCCATACTCGGTAGACCCTGGATACACGAGTTGAAAGCAATCCCCTCGACTTACCATCAGCTGATCAAATTTCCAACCAAGTGGGGAGTTAAAGAAATTAAAGGAGAGCAAAGAGCCGCTAGGGAATGCTACCAAAACGCTTTAAAAAAGAAGAAACAGGAATTATAGCAATTATAGGAAGCCAAGGTCGAGTCGACTCCAACCAAGCTAAAAATGGAGGAACTCGACGAGGTATCTATCGACCCAGAGCAACTAGATCATAAAGTATTCATCGGGTCGAGGTTACCAGACGACATCCGAAAGCAGTTAGTCGAATTCCTAAGAGAACGCCGCAACAGCTTTGCCTGGTCGCACGAAGACATGATCGGAATCGACCCAGAAGTAATGGTTCACCGGCTACAAGTCGACCTAGACCATCAGCCAGTTAAACAAAAAAGAAGAAAATTCGCTCCCGAAAGGAACAAAGTGATCAACGAAGAGATACAAAAACTGTTCGACATCGGTTCAGTGAGAGAAGTGAAGTATCCAGATTGGCTGGCAAACGTCGTGGTGGTAAAAAAGAAAAACGGGAAGTGGCGAGTCTGCATCGACTTCACTGATCTCAACAAGGCATGTCCCAAGGATTCATTTCCACTTCCACACATCGACATGCTGGTCGACGCAACTGCAGGGCATGAATTATTGAGCTTCATGGACGCTTACTCCGGATACAACCAGATTCTGATGCATCTAGACGACCAAGAAAAAACTGCCTTCGTCACTGAAAGAGGTATCTTTTGTTATAAAGTAATGCCGTTTGGTTTAAAAAATGCAGGTGCAACATACCAGAGGCTAGTCAACAAAATGTTCGCCAAGATGCTTGGATTGACGATGGAAGTCTACATCGACGACATGTTGGTCAAGTCGTTAGTCGCTCAGCAACATATTGACCATCTGAGGCAGTCGTTCGACGTACTCGACCAGTATGGTATGAAACTAAACCCGACTAAGTGTTCTTTCGGTGTGTCTTCAGGGAAATTTCTAGGCTACCTAGTCACCCAAAGAGGCGTCGAAGCTAATCCAGATCAAATACGGTCGATCGAAAATCTTGAGTCGCCTAAATGCATAAAAGATGTACAGAAACTAACCGGTCGAGTCGCAGCGCTGAACCGATTCATATCAAAGTCGTCCGAAAAATGCCTCCCATTCTTTAACATCCTCAGGAAGAACAAAGCGTTCGAATGGAACGATGACTGTGAGAAAGCATTACAAGAGTTAAAAAACTATCTGAAGTCGCCCCCATTACTGTCGAAATCAAAGGACAACGAAACACTGTTCATATACCTAGCCGTGTCTGACACAGCCGTAAGTGCAGTCCTAGTCAGAGAAGAGGGTAGCAGTCAGCATCCAGTCTACTACGTAAGCAAGACTCTGCTCGACACCGAAACCAGATACAGTCGACTGGAGAAACTAGCTCTAGCTCTTGCTCTTGTGATGGCAGCCCACAAACTCAGGCCATACTTCCAATGCCACTCGATTAAGGTATTAACTGCTTATCCCCTCAAAAATATACTTCATAAACCTGAACTTTCAGGTCGATTGACGAAGTGGGCAGTCGAACTCAGCGAATACGACATCAGTTTCCACCCACGATCAGCGATGAAATCATAGGTATTAGCCGATTTTATTGCGGATTTTACCCCTAGTGAAAGTGTGCAGGCTGAACAGGAACTAGTTGCACTAACAGAAACAGTTACACCCTGTATATGGATCTTGTTGGTCGACGAATCAAGTAGCATCAAAGGAAGCGGATTAGGATTGGTACTCGAATCCCCACAAGGGGACATACTGGAGCAGTCGGTCCACTGTGGATTTCATGCAACGAACAACGAAGCCGAATACGAAGCATTAATCGCCGGGCTCGACCTCGTAAAAAGCCTAAGTGTGAAAATCATTAAAGTACGAAGCGATTCCCAATTAGTCGTTCGACAAGTAAATGGCACATATGAGGCGAGGGATCAGAGAATGTCGGCCTATCTAAACAAAGTCAAACAGCTGCAATCGATTTTCGACGAGTTTTCAATCGAGCAAATACTTAGATCCGAGAATACACGAGCAGACGCACTAGCAAGCCTTGGTTCGACGACAACGAACAATTCAAAATCGGTTCCAATAATCCATCTGATGTCTCCATCAATTCAAGAATCAGAAACAGTGGCACAGGTTGACAACGGAAGAAGCTGGATAGAGCCGATCTTCAATTACCTCCAAGCAGACATTCTACCAGACGACAGGGCAGAAGCAAGGAGAATCAAGGCCAAAGCAGCCAAGTTCTGCATCCTGTATGGTAAACTTTACAAGAAATCATTCACATGCCCATATTTGAGATGTGTGACCCCTCGAGAAGCGTATGACGTCCTGAAAAGTTTGCACCAAGAGGAATGCGAAAATCATTCCGGCACCCGTAGCTTGTAGAACAGAGCCATCACAGCAGGATATTACTGGTCGACTATGCGAATTGACTCTCAAAATCACGTCAAATCGTGCGACAAGTGCCAATGCTTCGCACCGATATCACATCTCCCCCCAAGTATGTTGAATTCAATTTCGGCCCCTTGGCCTTTTATGAAATGGGGAATGGATATTGTAGGTAAGTTACCAGCTGCGCCAGGCGGTGTCGTCTATATGTTAGTCCTGACAGACTACTTCACCAAATGGGTTGAAATCGGAGCATATCAACAAGTACGCGACACTGAGGTACACAATTTTATATGGAAAAATATCATATGCAGGTTTGGGGTCCCAAAGGAGATAGTGACCGACAATGGATCCCAGTTCATTTCGTTCGACTTCAAAAATTTCTGTGACAAATACACAATCAAGTTAAGCTTCTCAACTCCACGGTATCCACAAGCAAATGGACAAGCGGAGTCGACCAACAAGACAATTGTCAACACATTGAAGAAACGACTGGAAGCTGAGAAAAGCCAGTGGGCAGAGAAGCTTCCAGAAATCTTATGGTCATACAGAACTACCCCTCGACGGTCGACAGGAGAAACTCCCTTCTCACTCGTCTACGGGTCAGAAGCAGTCATCCCAATAGAAACCAGGTTGTCGACCGCCCGCAGCGAGAATCCTGATGAAGAACAGAACAACTTGGAGCTCAGTTTCGAACTTGACCACCTCGACGAACGACGAGATCGTGCAGCCCTAAGAACTCAATCATACCAACAACAAGTCGCTCGACACTACAATAAGAAGGTTAATGTCCGAGTCTTCAAACTCCACGATTGGGTACTACGACGAGTGTTCCAAAATACAAGGGAAGAAGGCGCCGAAAAATTAGGGCCAACATGGGAAGGACCTTATCAAATAACAGATGTCGTCGGGCGGGGAGCATACAAAATACGAGGCCTCGACGGTCGGGAGCGACACAACAGCTGGAATGCACTACATCTAAAACAGTACCATTTCTAAACTAGTTATTTCAATTCTTTAAATATTATTTTTTGTGTTCCATCGACAATTCCCTATTAACGAAATCGACCCCCAAGGAGCAATGATGACGACTTAGTGCAACTAAGTGCAAACCTGAGCTCTCAAAACTATATAATTTAATTGTCGACATCAACAAGCAACCACTGTCTTAGTTCAGGTACGACGCTTGTAACCTTCAACCCGGCGTCAAACTCTCAACAAACTTTTATGACAAACACATGTTAAGAATTGGGGGAATAGCACTAGGAACAAGACAAATGACGACTGAAAAATATGTCGACTGAAAACAAAGCGTAGTACTGGGGACAGACGTCGAATGAAAAACAAAAAATCAAGCAACATGTACGCGATATTATCTGTAACAAGGTCTTGTCGACCAAAAAACGCATGTACGCGATACTCTGTAACAAGGTCTTGTCGACCGAAAAAACGCATGTACGCGATATTATTAGTAACAAGGTCTTGTCGACCAAAAAACGCATGTACGCGATATCATCTGTAACAAGGTCTTGTCGACCAAAAAACGCATGTACGCGATACTCTGTAACAAGGTCTTGTCGACCATAAACATGTGAAATCGAATTATGAATTACAGTCATCGACAATGAGATCATACCGCAACTTTTTATCATAATTACTATGTCGATCGACTCATTTATGGGCGTAAGTTTACAGGCTTATCTCATACATTTTTTTTCATCGACTCATTTATAGGTGTAAGTTTACAGGCTTATCATACGTATACAAATTCAAGATAGCGAATTCAAGATTCATATATAATGTCGATCGACTTAAGTTCGAGCATGGGTTTACAGGCTCATTTCATGCGACATTCAAAGTTATTACCACGCGAAAGTCAAAACAAACCAAAATATAACTAAAAGAGTCGCCACAAATGCAAAATCGGGAAATAGATAAATTCTATTATGGCTATTTAAAGATAAAATAGGTCAAAGTCGACCGAATCATTCGAAATATTACATATATAGAGTGGAAAAAGAAGAAAAAATTTATAAGCCATCTTGCGGAGGACCATCGGTAGCAGCAGCATCATCCTTGTCGAGCGACGCATCATCCCCAAGGTTCTCGTCGACATTCTGAACATCTCCGTCGACGCCCGCCCCTTGGGATTCCTCAAGTTTAAGATGCTGCATCTCTTCATACATATCAATTTCTTCTTGCATCGTTCGAGGATTCCACTTTGAGTGGTCGCACGACAAGTACTCCTTGAAGAGTCCTGCTCTGGTTTTACAGACGGCTTCTACCGCTATCGACAGAGCCCTCTCCCTCAAAGCCTCGATGGTCTTGTCCTGTTGGCCAGCTGCTTCGTTAAGCCTCGCCACCTCGGCCTGGTGTCGAGCCCTCTCGTTTTTCAGCTCCTCCTCCAGTGCTACCTTCTACTGCTCAACCAAGCTTTTTTCGGTAGAGAGTTTGGCGTTTTCTGCCTTGAGAGCATCACCCACCTTACGAAGCGCCACACTCTTGTCATTGATGGCCTTATATCGACCATGCAGGTGCAACGTCGCTTGGTAGGCCTATAACATAGGAGATATGTCAATCAATAACGAATGTCACCAACAATGTAAAAATTACAAACTCAACTCCTACCTGGAAGTTCGAGAGCAGCAGCGTGTCGAACACCTCCTCCGTCTTGACTTTCTTCAAGTGCATGTCGTCATCGACAAGAGTAAAGTCGTCCGACCTCTTCAAAAATCTAGCGGGATCTTTGAAGGATGACAACCCCGAAGCAAGAAGCTTCATCGGAGAGTCAGGCTCAAAGTCTGGTCCAGTCGATTTGTCTTTTGAACTGGATGCAGCCTTCTTTTGTCGTTCGACAGTAGGAGCCCTCCTTGGCTTCTTTTTTAATGGACTCCTCTCTGGCGAGGACTCCAAAGGTGGCTCTATCACCGATGGAGAACCTCCAGCCGACTTCTCAGCAGCTTGCCTTTTTTTCTGCGCAGCCGCCCGTTTCCTGGCGAATTCCTCTTTATAGCGCCTCAAAGTCTCGGCGTCATCAGGTATGTTAATTTCTGCGCTCGCCATCGTCGTCACTGCGAAACGAAGTTCAACATCAGTTAGGGGCTTTAAAAAATGCAAGTTATACTGAAGGATCTCAAAACTCCTCCTAATCCATAGGCACGATAAAAAATCCTTCACGTGAGGATAGGGGGCGCGCGATCTATTTAACATCGACCACCTCCACAGTCGACTAGGCCTGAAATTAGCTTCCGTTAGCAAATTGCTAACACTTCTCTGCGCTGCTGGGATAACTAACAAAATCCTAGTACGCTCGGGAGCAACGCCGCACTCCGGTGCTTTGCATGCCCCTCCAACCTCTGCAAAGTTTTAAACAAAATATATTCAGATGGTTATCAAAACATGTGTCTACAATCTATTCGACAGTAAAAAAAAAAACTTACCATAACGATTCCAAACTCGTCGGTATTGATATTCCTCTCCCCCCATCCTCCACGGGCTATCGACTGGAGGACCCCTCGCAAAAAAGAACGTGTCCTTCCAGTTCCTATCATTCGTCTTGGTGTCGATAATAAGATCCCTCTTTTTATTTCGCGACACTAACGAATAACGACCAGTGTCGGTCAGATGCTCCTTTAGGTAATAATTGTGAAGGAGACACCCTAGCCCGAACTGTACATTATTCCTCTCACATAATATTCCTAAGCCCAACAATATTCTCCAAGTGTTGGGCATCAGCTGACCAGGAGCAAGCTCGTAGTATACCAACATTCGTCGGACCAGCTGAGGGATGGGAAATCTAAAGCCTAAACAGAAGGTGTACTCATAGAGACATGTCCATCCTGGTATATCCCAATCAGCACGTTCGTATTCCTTCGGCGCACGTAGTTCGACGTCGTTAGGAATACCATACATCGCACGAATGCCAGGTAACATGTCCTCAGTGATCACGCTGGCTAGACTATCTTTTAATATACCTAATGCACGACCGGATGTCGACGGCTCATCGATGTCGACATACTCAGGGTGTTCAATAGCCGACGCAATGGCGTATACGGCACCCTGCTCTAAGATACCCCTAGCATTGATAGAGACAGGCGTAGACGGATCTTCAACCGTGACCCGTCTATCGACGTCTCGCGTCCTACTGTCGACTCCTCCATCATCATCATTAGACCAGCTAATATCCAAGTCAGAGATTGTGTGGTCGCTCGACATCGTATTTCCAAAATCTGACAAATGCGGAAAATGCACAAGTCAGACAAAAGCTACACGCTACAATCACAACCTAAGGAGTTTTGATCAGACACCTAGGGTTTTCTAACTTCCTATTAGAAAGCTAACCTAGATCCTGAAATAGGAGTTCTACCCTAGAAAGCTACTCTCATCGAGACGACATATACACGGAAACAGAAACAACATTTTGCAAGAAAAACTAACTTGATATGGATCAATCATGCAAACGTCAGAATCTAACAAAACTTGTGAAGAACATACATCCTCAGATACAATTTCAGAAAAGTTCAAGAAAACGAAAAAACTTCACTCAAGCATCAGAGATATTCAGAAATAAGAAAGGTACTTTCTAAACTAGTGTTTAACGAGTTTATACGCAAAAAGAATGAAAAATAAAATGCAAATGGAGGATTTCACCAACCTGGAAAAGATTCGAGAACAAGGATTCTTCAAGCAAAGGATCGTGGAGAAGGGAATGGAGTTTCTCAGTGAAGAATGAGAGTTCTTTCAAACGCAAAGCAAAATGGTTGAAGGAGTTGGTCGATTTGGGTTTTATAAAACCCACTAACCCTAGTTGCCACGTGTCGACACCCTCCCAACTGCCGATTCAACTGCTCCGGTTAATCAAACCACACCGGCTAACCTGGGTAAACAACCCAATGAAAATTTTAATTTCAAAAAACTTTTCTAGTTAACTGCGCAAGAAATAAATGCAGCTGACGCCAGCATTGGAAACTCAAACGCCTGTCACTTCTGCTTTTAATGTCCATCATTTCAGATTAAATACCCAACCAACAACCGAAAAAAGGATCGTCTAAACGTCGAGCCTTTATTAGCGATACAACGTCGCTCGCCCAGAGAACGTTGTTGATCGAAACAATAACTAAAGAGACATCGCTAAGATGTGTTCATTCGACAATGGTCGACTCCATCCAGGATCAATGTTGATCCCATTCTGATACGAATATCGTTCGACAGTGGCTGGAACCAATGAAGGTATTTATCGAATTCGATACAGAAAGTCGTTCGACTCCGGTCGCCTCAACGGAAATCACTCTCTAAATTCCATGGATTCTTCTTTAGAGAGTGGGGGACAAACTGTAGTAGCCAAAAATGGTCCAATGACCCAACATGCCAAGGCCCAATCTTTACCAGTCTAACCTAGGCCCATTGTGTTGGGTCGACCCAAACTAGCTGCCCGCAGAAGCTACCGTTGAAGACTCATTCAAAGTGAGCAGTTACGGAACGAGATGTAACTGCCCATTGAGAGGAAATCTCTCCTAGAATCACGTCCACTATCAAGTGCAGATAGTGGACGTTGGAGCCAAGGTGCCTAGTATAAATAAGAGAGGCCTCCTTCACTAGAGCTCTCTGATTTTCTCTGAACTAAAGCTTATTAATTGCGTACTGAACCTCTGATTCTAGGATTATTCCGATCGGTGGGATTCTCAAGTCACGATTGCTCAGCCCAAGCATATCTAAGGCTAAACGATCCAAACCCACCACCTTCGTTTTTACTGTGTTTTATTTCTGCTTTAACTTTTCTTGCAGGTTCTTGACGAGACGACTTCCTTTTATTCGACAGACTAACATCTTTTGCAGGTCTTCAGACAAGACGACATCCCCCCATTCGACAAGCTCAATCAAGTTGCCTTGGGCCTAGCACAAATCCGACCCGATCCACATCGACCGTAGGTCGACCCCCTACAATGGTCAATAAAATTATCCTAATAATGCGAAATTCTGTTATTTAAAGTCTGCATAAGTTAGAGACATTTAAAACAAACAAAGTGAACCCTGAGTAATTGAATAATAAAATATATTACAAAAAAAAAAAAAAAAAACGAAACAAATTGGTACAATAAGTCAAGAAATTCAACACAGTTATATATATATATATATATATATATATATATATATATATATAGAAATATATCAAATGTAGATCTAAATTCTTACATGAATCAGATACCATCATCAAGAATGTCAAGATCCCAAACAAATGGAAAGAAACTAGGAGTGAGTATTAACAACAAACAATTAAATAATAAGGATGAATAGGAGACAAATTCTTTCCAATGACTGATCAATAAACAACACTAATTTCATCTCAAACCTTTTGCAGATTCTGAAATAAAATAAGAGCTTATATCTCCTTTTCTTCTCAATCTCTCTGGCCACCATAGTTATTGCTTTCCTTCACATTCCTCTACAATTAATCAGCCTCCTCCTTAACTTTTCTAGGGCAATTAACCTTATTTTGTGAATTTATTTTAACATAATTCATTTTCGTGGAAATTCAAATTGATGGTTGTAATTAGATGAAAAATAAATTCCGATTGAAGCAAAAATTAAGATCAAAGCAATTGTTAATATCTTACCATTCTAGTAGTCATAAAACCAGAGTACTCCATATGCAAAATTTATATACATACAAACGGTTTACAGAAACATTTTATTAAAATTAAATAATTAACATTTGTATGACTAATAATAGGAGTTTGAAAAGGCTTTTAAATTCGGAAAAAAAAATAGCATTGTTATAAGTACCTTCTAGTGATATTTTATCCGATTGCATGATAATCATGCTTCTACCATCAACATACAAACCTAAAACACCACCCCTAGAGCTGGCTAACTTCAATTTTCTCAAAACTGTTTAAATAGTAGGTTTGCTAGGAGTTGAAAGGACTTATGGTTTGTGGTAATTAAATAATTAATAGTCTTTTGAATTTATATGAATTAAAAAATAATACAATGGGTTTTGTGAAGTTAATATTGGCATCTTGCAAGATACCTTTCACTCTCGTCTCTTATTTGAAACAGTTTGTTAATTTGAATTTATTAATATTAATATTAACTATTAAAAGAGAATAAATATTAAAAGAGAATACGATGGGTTTTCACTCATCTTTTATTTGAAATAAATAGTTAATATAAATTTATTAATATTAACTATCAATTATTAAAAGAGAATATGATAAGTTTTCACATTGTTCTAGAAATCGAAAAGTTATACCTACAATTAATGATATTAAAAAAAAATATAATATTAATTTTTAAATATTATAAAGATATGTTACCTTCATGCATTCTATTATATATATGCAATGTATTTTTCAAGCTAATTAAGTTTGGTCAAATAATTATTAATCAATAATAGAAATAGAAATAAAAATGAATATATAGAATTTAATACTGAAATTCCCTCACGGCGACATGTGGCGCGTGTGAAACTCTATTATTATTATTATTATATATATATATATGATTCCTTTTTTTTACTGTTTATTCATTCTGTCATTCTAATTTATTTTTCTTCTCTCTTATTTCTTTTTTCTTTTTTTTTAAATATTCTTCTCTCTTATTTCAACTGTGTAAAGAATAGTCACTAATAATTAAAAAAAATAACTTATTATTATTTTTTTACAGATTTTTTATTTTAGATAAAAATAATAATTTGTATTTTTACTAATAATTTAAAAAGTAACTTATCATCTTATCATTGCAAGATGTGTGCCTTTGGAGGGAAAGGGTTGTGCCAAAATATTAATCACTAATTTGCAACTAAATTAGATACATAGTCGGCAAATGAGTTATTTAATGACAAAATCTTTAGTCATAAGATCTAAAAATCTAGTAGTAGTAGTAACCTTAACTAAGCGAAACATGGCATGAGCGACTTTGCACCCTATTTGATTTTTCCAGATAAGATATCTGTATGATAGTAGCTATGTTCAACCAATAAAGAAAGAGAGACATTTGGAATATAAATTCTTTTGAACAGATACAAGATCCTTTATTCATTTTGAGTCTCATAAGCTTTCACACAAGTTTTTCATTTTAAGAATATGCAATCATCAATTCATGCTTTTCATGTGAGCATGTAATTTGAATTTCATGCTTTTTCATTTGTCATTAGCATGTTATAAAATAATCATCATGTCATGGAGATAACTATAGGTCATTCATATCGTACTTCCTATGTATATCTCCTAGTCCAAAAATGCATGTTTGAACATAAATATGACATGGATTGTAAACAAGCAAGGTTCACACTTATTGAATTGAAAACATATATACATATGTGCAACCAAGCTTACTCAAACAATTAAAAGAAGAGGCATAAGTTATTTCGAATTTTTTACAAGTTACAAGAATGCAAAATAGCTCTCTTTGCTTGAGTTCCCCATATGGGGTCAAATACAAATCACATCACTCCATAAGACATATCCCAATAGATCTACTTAGTGTTTTAAATCGAGTAGAATCTAAGGGTTTAGTAAATAGGTCCGCAAGTTGATCATTAGTACCTACATGTTCAAGTACTATGCAATTATTTTCAACAAGCTCTCTAATGAAATGATGGTGGATGTCAATATGCTTAGTTCTAGAATGTTGTACCGGATTCTTGGAAATATTAATGGCACTCATGTTATCACAAAAGAGAGTGAGTGTACCTTGGTTGAATCCGTAGTCTACTAGCATTTGCTTCATCTATAGGAGTTGTGTGCATCCACTCCCCGCGGCTATGTACTCGGCCTTGGCAGTGGACAAGGAAATCGAGTCTTGCTTCTTGCAAAACCAAGACACCAAGTTGTTGCCTAGAAAGAAGCAACTGCCTGATGTGCTCTTCCTATCATCACAATTTCCTGCCCAATTCGCATCACTAAAGCCTACAAGACTAGCATTAGTTTCAAACGAGTACCAAATCTTATAGTTGGATGTCCCATTTACATAGCGAATGATTCTCTTTATGGAAGAGAGATGGGACTCCTTAGGATTCGCTTGGTACCTAGCACACACACCCACATTAAAAGAGATATCGGGCCTACTTGCGATCAAATAAAGCAAGCTTCCAATCATGCCACGATATAACGTTTGTTCTACACTTTTACCACTAGCATCCTTGCTTAGCTTCAAAGTGGTACTCATGGGTGTATCACAATGTTTGGCATTTTCTAGACCAAACTTCTTCACTAGGTTTTTGGCATATTTGGCTTGGGTAATGAAGATCCCATCATCTAATTGCCTAATTTGCAAACCTAGGAAGTAACTTAGCTCACCAACAAGACTCATCTCAAATTCATAAGACATAACTTCAACAAATTGTTGGACCTCGGTATTGTCGATGGAGCCAAACACTATATCATCAACATAGATTTGAGCTATAAAGAGCTCATCCTTATCCTTCTTGATGAATAGAGTCTTGTCAACACTACCCCTTGTGTAGTTATTATCAACAAGAAATTGAGTGAGGCGTTCATACCAAGCCCTCGGTGCTTGTTTCAACCCATATAGTGCCTTCTTGAGGCGATAGACATGGTTGGGGTGGTGTGCATCCACAAACCCCTTGGGTTGTTCAACAAACACTTCCTTTTGCAAGAAGCCATTTAGGAAGACGCTCTTGACGTCCATTTGGTGCAATTTGAACTTGTGCACACAAGAGATGGACAAGAGAAGCCTAATGGACTCTAGACGGGCAACGGGAGCAAAAATCTCCTCAAAATCGATACCCTCAATTTGAGAGTACCCTTGTGCTACAAGTCTAGCCTTGTTTCGCACTATGTTGCCATCCTCATCGAATTTGTTCCTATAAATCCATTTAGTGCCTATAACATTTGTGCTTTTAGGCCTAGGAACTAGAGTCCAAACCTCATTCCTTTCGAATTGGTTTAACTCTTCTTGCATGGCAAGAACCTAAAACTCATCATTTAAGGCTTCATCAGCCTTTTTGGGTTCAATTTGAGAGGTGTAGCATGTCCTAACACCCTATTAGATTAGCTATTTGACGCCTAGTCCTAACACCCTCATTCACATCTCCAATAACATCCTCTTTGTTATAAAGTCTTCTAACCCATGGAGCGGGTTCATTAGAGTCCAAGAGAGGAACTCTAGTAAGAGGTTGTGTGTCCTCATTATTACCATTGGACGTCCCAACATTGGGAGTCTCCACAACCTTCTCCAAAGGAGAGTCATCATCTAAAATATCCTCCTCCTCATAGTCATTAGACTTGAGCCTAGTATCATCAACGACAACATTGGATGATTCCATGACAGTTCGAGTCTTTAAGTTGAAAACTCTATAGGTTCTACTATTCAAGGCATAGCCAATAAAGATACCCTCATCACTCTTAGCATCAAATTTGCCAAGTTGATCACGGTCATTTAAAATGTAGCATTTGCTTCCAAATGTGTGGAAGTAGCTAACATTTGGCTTCCTACCCTTCCATAACTCATATGAGGTATTTCTATATCCGGGCCTTAGGAAAACTCTATTCCCTATATAGCAAGCCGTATTGACGGCTTCGGCCCATAGGTTCCTAGGGACATTGTTGCTAAGCAACATCACACAGGCCATCTCTTGAAGCACCATATTCTTCCTCTCAACAACTCCATTTTGTTGAGGTGCCCTAGGAGCCAAAAACTTATGGGAGACGCCTAAGCTATTGCAATAGCTTTCAAAAGAGGCATTCTCAAATTCCCTCCCATGGTCACTTCTAATCCGTTTAATGCTTTTAATGTTAGAATTCATTTCATTTTGTATTTTAGTACAAAGCATTTTAAACTTCTCAAAAGTTTCAGATTTTTCTCTAAGAGAATATGTCCATGTAAATTTATAGAAATCATCAACACAAACAAAAATGTATCTCTTTCCACCTAAACTATCGGTTTGCATCGGACCCATGAGATCCATGTAGAGAAGCTCTAGGGGCTCCTTGGTGGAGAGATACTTGCCTTTTTTGTGCATGCTCTTAGTTTGTTTTCCTTGTTGGCAAGGTCCACAAACACCATTAGCTTTCTTCCCAAGCTTAGGGAGGCCACACACACAATTGAACTTTCCAAGGGTTCTTAAATCCCTAAAGTTCATGTGGCCAAGTCTTTCATGCCACAACTCTATTTGCTCATCCATGGACACATTGTTTGAGACTATTCTAGCTTCAAGACAATAGCAATTGTCGCTAAATCTCATACCTTTCAACAAGGTTTGTCCATCGGGCTTTAGGATAAAGCAATCATTTTTACTAAACATGACGGAATATCCTTCATCACTAAGATGAGAAATGCTTATCAAATTGGCTTTCAAGCCATCAACAAATAAAGCATTAGATAAGGAGAGTAATTCGAGAACGAAAATGGTTCCTTTCCCTACAACTTTCTTTTTGGATCCATCACCAAAAGTGACATATCCTCCTTCCTCCATAACAAGAGTCTCGAAGAAACTCTTGTTTCCCGTCATGTGCCTAGAGCACCCACCATCTAAATACCAAAAATTAGAAGAATTTGCCTTCAAGGCTATTTGAGCAACATGGCAAACATTTTCATTCTTTCTAATCCACCTAGAAACAATCTTAGCTTTCTTAGTGGTCTTTGGTACATGGGTTTTAGATGTCCTAGGATTATGCACATCAATATTATAATTCCTAGGAGCATGCATCTTGGCTCTATTATTTCTCTTTTCAATCATGCTTCGTGTTTTACACAATTTAATATATCGAAAGCAATTTTGTCTAATATGACTATCAAATCCACAAAAAATGACATGTAGGAATAAAATAATGGATCATACCTTGTCCTTGAGCATGCATGTGAGCTTGTCCATGTCTTTGTGGTTGAGTGGGTTCAATCCATTTTCATTGTTGAACCGGTCTAGCTTGCTTCCTAGCTTGAGGTTTCATGATTGGTCTCTTTCCTTTGTGAGCCAATTGTTGAGGAATGTTAACTTGAGGGACCCTAGAGGGTTGAGCTTGAGGTTGCCTTTTTGGCACCATCTTCACTTGTGCATTTGAACATTATCCTAGTTCTAACTTCTTCCTAGGAATTTGCACCAATGAAGCTTCTTCATTCCTCAAACTCTTGACAAATACGGTCTTGTTAGAGGTTGAGATCTTCTTACCATCTTCATACCCAAGACCCCTCTTGTCACACGGACTCTTTCCAACACCATGTATATAGTCAAGCTTCTTGGTGTTAGAATCCATCCTAGCTAATGATTCTTTAGCTTCATCAAGCTCCCTCTTCAACCCTTCTTCATTCCTCTTAGATAAGACTAACTCCTCTCTTAGCTTATCTTTATTCGATTTGGATCTCACTACTTCTTCACTTAATTGGTATATCTGAGATGAGAGCTCTAGGTTTTCTTCCTTCAATCTCAAACTTGACCATGTAGTCTCTAAGATCCATCATATCCACTTTTCCATTAGTGGAGTGAGATGAATAGCCATCATCACTTGAGTCAATTTCCTCTTGACTCTCATTTTCTTCTTCACTGGAACCTTTGCTTTTATAGGAGGAGGCAAAGGCTATGAAGTTAGCCATGAGCTCTTCATCATCCGAAGACTTATCTCCCTCATTGGAGTCATCACTTCCACTCCATGTAACGGCCATCACTTTCCCCTTTTACTTGTTAACGTGATTAGCACATTCGGGGGCAAAGTGGCTTATGCCACCACACTCAAAGCATCAGACCCCTTTCCTTTCGGTCTTCTCTTGCCTAGGCTCAAACTTCTTGAATGGAGGCTTTTTCTTGAAGTCTTGACCCTTGGATCCGAAACCTTTCTTCTCGAACTTGTAGAATTTCTTGAACCTTCTCATCAAGAGAGCCATTTCTTCGTCCGAGTCATCATTCTCCTCCTTCTCTACTTTGGAGGCTTTCAAAGCAATTCCCTTTTGCTTTTTAAGAGGTGTGGAGGTAGGACCCTTACTAGACTCATAAGCTAGAAGCCTCCCTATCACCTCACTCGACTTCATATCCTTATATGTGCTATTCTCCTCTAAAGCCATCACCTTTGATTCAAACCTATCGGGGAGAGATCTCATAATCTTTTGCTTGATTCTCCTATCCGAATACAGGTCACCAAGTTGATGACTTTGGTTGACTATGTCCATCAACTTTATCTCGAAGTCGTTGAAGCACTCATTCTCCTCCATCTTAAGCATCTCGAATTGAGTTTGGAGGACTTGAAGCTTAAAGTCCTTCACTACTTCGGTTCCCTCATGTGCAATCTCTAGGATGTCTCAAGCCTCCTTAGCTATCCTAATATTCTGAATCAATTTATATTGATTTTCGTCCATTGCACATAGGATGGCATGCATCGCCTTCCTATTCCATTTTGATACCTCAAACTCTTGCGCGTTCCATTGCGCCTTAGGCTTGAGCATATCCTCTCCTCCACCCGTAGGAGTCATCATGGGTGATGTGTAGCCGTCTTCAACCGCCATCCAAGCTCGGTCATGGATTTGACATATGCACGACTCCATCTTGCCTTTCCAAGAGGCATAATTCAAGCCGGTAAGAAGCGGTTGTGCTAGAAGCACCTTCGTTACCACCACCATTTCCACTGTTTCCACTCATAGTGTTTATGAATGAATGAAATGAATGTAAATGTATGAATGATAAAAAATCACACAAAATGCAAAACACACCAAAATAAGCAAGGATCACCTAATTATATTTAGGAACCCGCTCTGATACCAATTGAAACAAATATTGCACGGTGTGTATAAAACTATCTAGAGGGGGGGTGAATAGATTTTAAACGTATTACCCAATTTTTCGTGTGAAGTCAATATTACAAAATCACCCCTAATTAGATAAAGCAATAAATCAAGTATAAAATGCGGAAATTAAATAACACTTGATTTTTACGTGGAAACCCTCATGGGAAAAACCACGGGCTAATAAGTGAGACACACCCGAACCTCGAATCCACTAAGTGATAAAAATTACAACCTAATCCCGGTATGAGCGAACCTAGTTCGAATGCTTGCGATCTAAACAACCTAATCCCGGATGCTACACACAAGACTTATGTTCTCAATGAAGAGATTAACACCCTAAGTGAATATATGAATATCCAAATGCAACATAGAGCAAGGGAAACCCTATATGCTAATCTAAGATGATGAATTTGCAATTAGAACAATCCTAGATATTAAAAATTAAATGACATGTCAAATAGCTTAGCTAATCAAGATTAAGCAAAAAACCTAATTAGCTATCACAATACAACTCTCAAACATACAACACACTAATCTTAATCTTGTATCCAAAATTTATATAAATAACATACAAGTAATAAATTGAGATTGCTTGTTAAGAAAAACACAAAATATGTAAGATATTAATGAAAAGCTTACCAAGCAAAGTGTGATGAAGAATCTATGCAAAAAGACATCTAGATGATCAAAGATGATGCTAGATGATAATTGATGATCAAGAAATGGTGTTTGAGTAATTAAAAATGAGTTCTTGGAATTTTTCTTGTTCTTGAAAAATATCCTAAGTAAGAAATCTGAATATGAACTCTCTTAATTGACCTAAAGTCAAAGTGGCATATATATAGGATGTCAATATGAAGTGTGGTTGTTTTGATAAGTGACACCACTATTTTGCCTTGGGCGCTGTACGTAGAGCGCTCGTTGTACAGCGCCTGTACAGCGCCAAGAAACTGATCTTCTCGGGTCAGAGATGGGCGCTGTACGAACAGCGCTCGTACATCGCTTACCCAAAAAGCATCAGACTTGATGCATTAAAATGAACATTTTCAACCAGGTCTCAGTTGGGCGCTGTACGAACAGCGCTTGTGTACAGCGCTAGTACAGCGCCTCTTCAAAATGCATCAAACCTGATGCATTAAAATGACCATTTTTCCATCAGGTCATGTGGGCGCTATTCGAACAACGCCTCTGTAGAGCGCTTTGAACAACGCCCTTTGCAATGCAAGAAATCCAAGGCTATGCAAGACAAGGCAATGGACAATGCAATAAGCAATCAAAATAATATGCAAGAAGAGATGTTTTAATCATGAATGCACACATAAATAAACACATGTTATACACAAGGAATAGATATGTATGAAATGTGTGTATGTGTACAACTAATCTCTTCAAAGCACAAAACCAAGCACTAGATATACCTTTAGAGTGCTTGAAACCTTAAGGTCTTGAAAGGGCCATTAGACATGAACATCAAATCCTAGACTACCCTTATAAAGAGCCCCAGTTGTGGTTTGTCCGCGAAATAAGCCAATCAACACATGGGTATGTTTACAAAAGGCTTTGATGGTCCTCTGTTGATCAAATACGCTGCTGTATTGACTGCTTCCGCCCAGAACTATTTTGGCAACCCAGAATGTAACCTCATGCTTCTAGCTCTCTCAGTAAATGATCTGTTCATTCGTTCTGCTATCCCATTCTGTTGTGGGGTTCTAGGAACCGTTCTACTAAACTTTATCCCGCTCAGATAACAAAACCTTTTGAACTCACTGTCTTCATATTCTCCACCATTGTTTAAATGCAACTTTTTGATCTTTAACCCTATCTTGTTCTCAACCCTAGCTTTCCATCTCTTGAAAGCATCAAACACCTCAGACTTGTGTTTCAGAAAATAAACCTATACCTTTCTGGAGTGGCCATCAATGAATGTGATGAAATACTGTTTACCTCTGGTTGACGAGACTGAAGTTGGACCCCAAACATCGGTGTGCACTAGTTTCAGCTTCTCCTTTACTGGTACCCTTCTGGTCTTCTTGAAGATCACTCGCTTCTGTTTTCCCAACACGTAGCTCTCACAGAAATCAACCTCAACACTCTTCAAATCTGGTAACTTACCTTTCGAATGTAGACACTTCAGCCCCAGACTACTCACGTGCCCAAACCTCTGGTGCCACAAGTTTGGATCATCTTTACCTTCCGCCATAGCAATTGAACCACAATCATCCGTAGTTGTGTAAAGTGACCTATTCTTATTTCCTCGGGCGATTATCATAATACCCTTCGAAATCTTTCACTTATTATCGATGAAAGTCGTCATGTAACCCTCTGACGCTAGTTGCCCAATGGAGATCAAATTCTTCCTCAAATCCGGTATGTGTCTCACGTTGTTAAGCTTTCAAACTGACCCTTTCAGCTGAATCTTCACATCTCCCTTCCCGGTAATGTTGCATGCTTGATCCTCACCAAGATACACCTTACCTAAATTTTCGGAGACGTAATTCTCAAATAACTCCCTGTGAGGTGTGGCATGGAAAGACGCTCCTGAATCCAGAACCCAAGACTCCGTCTTACTTTCCAACGAGCAGATAAGGCAGTTGTCTGACTCCTCTGACACACAGTTCACACTGCCCTTGCCCTTATCTTTCTTCTCAAATCTACACTCATACGAGAAGTGACCTTTCTTACCACAATTCCAGCACTCTACATCTTTCTTGTTTCGTTGTTGATTTCCCGAATAATTGACCTGATACCTGGATTTAGACTTACCTCTTGACTTTGATCTTCCTCGTTGATTCGTGTTCCAATTTCTGTTTCTGCTTTCTTTGCCTTCCATATTCAATGCTGAAGATGTAGACGCTCCAAATCCCTCTTCACGCATCCGAATTTCTTCAGTCATGATCATGTTCACAACCTGTGAGAAATCCAATTTTTCTTTCCCGAACGAGTTGGCAATTGACTGACATGTCATCTTCCAACTTTCTGGCAATTGGGTGAGCATAAACACCGCCAAGAATTCTTCATCGAAACCCATAGACACAGAAGTTAACCCATCCTTCACTTCATTAAATTGGTTTAGATACTCTCTAAAACCCTGACCTTCCGTCATCTTTAAATTTGATAGTTTCTTGACAAGATGGACCTTCCTTACCGCAGAAGGCTGTTCATACAGGTTTGATAAAGTTTTCATCAGATCTTTGGCAATTTGCTGATCCTTTACGTTAAAAGCAACCTGCTTCGTCAAACTGAGACGAATTGCTCCCAATGCTTTTCTGTCTAGGAGTTCGAGATCCTCTTCATCCATGTTCTTCGGCTTCCGCTTCTTTGACCAATCTTCATCAGTCATAGTTGCCAGCTTCTCTTTTATCGACCAATGCAGATCCTTCTGGTACAGATAATCCTCCATCTGCATCTTCTAGAAACTAAAATTTGTCCCATCAAATTTCTTGATCTTATGAGAATCTTTCTCTGATCCCATCTCTGCGATAAAATCGTTGACCTCCAGAAAACCTAGATTTGTGTGAAAAATAATCTACCCAACCTAGGGCTTTGATACCAATTGTTGTAAGAAAAATCGCACACACAAATCTAAACACACAGATAATATGAAAGCAATAAGAAGAAAAAAGACGACACCAAAGATTTTATGTGGTTCAGCAATTTACCTATGTCCACGGAGTGCACCGCACTCAATCCACTACTTTCAGAGTTAATTACAATCTCTCTGTCTCTCTCTCAGTCTTTCTACAATTTGCTCTCTATCTCTCTAGCAATATTTTCTCACCCACATTAGGGTTTACATAATGGTGGTATTTATATGGGAGCATTAGGGTTGGCCAAATCCTAATTGGGATCTATTTCCTTTACCTCTTTCTTCACTGTGCAAATCTTCATTGTACGCGGATTTGTGTCGGACAGCTGCCATAGCCACAGCGCTCCTCACAGCGATACCTACTAGAGACAAACCGCTGTCTCAACCGCTGCCGATAAATTAGCAGCGCAAAACACTAGTTAGACAACTGCCTTGTCGCTTCCAAAATACGCAGCGCTATGCGCAACTGTTTTCACAATTTGGAAGCCGCTGCCACACACGCTGTTAAATACACAGCGACCCAATTTCAATTTGCTTTTTGCCTTGCCTCTTTTGTTGACTTGCAATGAACTACACAAAACCCCAAGTTAACTTTGCCTATTAATTTCACAAAAGACAAACCACATAACTTGCTATTAATTAAATAATTAATTCATTTAATTATCTTTGAAGTCTTCACCCATAAATTCCCAACAATAGTAAGTTCGGAATCCAGACACTAGAGATGATAACTGGCTCCCAGAGTCAGTCATGGCAAAGACATCAGCAGTTGCACATGCTATAAAATCCAATGCTGCCATCTGCACCCATAGCAATTTTCTACCATGTCAGTGATCGAACACAGACTTCACTAAGTAAACAAAGTAAGTAACTCTAGTATGTAGTAAAGATTCTGTTACGATTATAAAAGAATAAGCTAAGACTATACTAATTTACCTGAGATGAAAAATTTCTAAAAGGTTTGAGTTCATTCGGTGTACGTAAGGAGTGTTTGCTTGGTGACCAAATTCGGATAGAGGCTCGTGAACGGATGCATCTGTGATTTTCCTCCATATATATATACTAGAGCCAGCCAGGTAAATGTAAGTTCCACCCTTAAAACCAAGACCAGAAAGAAGAAGTGCCACTTCTTCTGGCGTCAGTGGGCATCTCCTTAGCTTTCTCAACTCCATCGGAGAGATAGGCCTACAAACATCGATAGTATAAAACAAACATATACACAGAATGTCACATGTTCACTAAAACAACATTTGAGAAAGCATAAAACATACTTTGATATTTTTAAGCATTCCGTTAGTAGAGGGAAATGGATTTCTCGGTATGCTTGAAGTTCCTTTTGCTCATCTTTTCCACCTCCAAAATCGCATTGGGAGTAGGCAACCATATCCTCTTCAAATCTCAAGTGTAAGGCAAGATAGCTAGATAGACCTCTAGCAATGTTTTGGTGTTCAGAGGGAAAATTGGGTATGAAGTTTCCGAGCAGCTGTTTATCTAGCATACTGCGTTCGGAATCATATTTCCTTATCCTTCTGACCAACAGTGCACCAGCTTGCTGAATTTTCGGCACAAACTTCAATGCATGGAAGTTGCATTTGCACCTTAATCTCTGTGAGAAATTCAAGGATATATCATTGAATCATGAAGCTAATAAACAGAATTATCTTGCAGAAATAAAATCCATTAGGAATGTCCTTTACCTGAAGCTCATAAGGCAATGGATCAAAGCCTAATCGATTTCCAAATCCAAGGAAATGAACAATTCCATTCCGCACAAGGAAAGGAAGTACTTTTTTGACATAATCAATGGGTGTGGCCTCTTTCATGAAATCGGCATCAGTAATCTGAGAAAAGCATGGAAAAATTTAGACAATATTTCGAGAGGATACAGATTATTCATACAAAGTGTGTAGAACTAAAAAGATAACATACTAAGCTACCAATTGCTTCAATATCTATTGATTTCATGTAAGGAGGAAGCTCTTTGATAATATTTATTTCATCTTTCAACATATTCATAAAATGCTCCTTGGTAGATATCACCAAACTGACTGCAGTTCCATTGAAACAACATGGTGTAAGTATGAAATATGCCAACAGGCTGCAACCACAACTATATTGGACATCGATAAACCATGTGATCTCATTAGAGTATACGATTCAAAGCATAATATCAGACATAATCGCAGACCTAGGATCCTTCCATACATTGCTGTAAAGAAATCTTGGGAGGACAAGAGTCGAGTTAAGTAAAGATGCCAAAGCAACGGCGTTGCAAATCTGAAGGGAACAACAATGTGTTACTAAAGTATTACAGTCACACACACACACAACAGCAGAGAAACAAACCAGTAAATTTGCGAAATATCATAATCTGTTAGGTATAATTAAGTATTACACTTGAAAAAAAAAAAGAAGAGAATGATGCACATGATAAAAATCCAAGTCTGAAGAATCAAATTCGATCGTAATTCTTTTTCTACGAAGCTATTAAAGACACAAATCCATTGCTTACCAACCAATAACTATATTTATTAAAAGATTTCACCACTGAATACATTTATCCAAGAAAATGAAAAGTATGTAGAACAAGGCATCTTAGATACTTACGGCAACTCGTTGTTGATTGAGTCCACCATTCGCACTAACTAATATGTAGCCATTACTTTCTTTAGGTTTCCCTGTCTCGACAAAATGAATTGAAGGAATTAATCATATAACTTGTCAACATTCAACTTCCTAGACATATTCTGTAGTCATCAGTTTATCAAGCACTAATGTTGCGTAAAATGAAGCAATTAGTTAAATTTTTTAGACGAACTAATCTGGGCAAAGACCGGTCAATTACATAGATTTGGAGTTCTCCTATCAGCACAGGGTTTCCATACAGATGCCTGCTGATATGGTTCCTCCCAGAAATCTGATTTCTCTTGCTTGAACTCTTTCTAAAGCATAATAAATGTTACAGAATTTCAAGGGGAAGAAGTTTGCTGTAATCTATACTAACAAACTTACATAGATATATAAGCGTTGATTTAAATTTATGAAGCAAACCTCTGCAAGAGCACCGGAAGCTAAATTTAGAAGCCGAACATACATCTTTATTGGAGGTTTTTCTTTGTTAATGTAGGCAACAGTATCATCCTTTGCCTACGTTAAGTAAAAGATAGTAACAACTAATTAGCACTGATTGAGCACTCACACATGAATTATGAATCAATAACACTGTTTGATTTGTAAAAGGGAAACCAAACTAAAAGGCTAAACAGCAAATACAATTGCTCTTCCCTAAATCTGCAGATACAACAAAAGATACAACTAACACACTTAATTCACAAAAGCAGTAAACATTAGTGCATGATCAAGAGTAAACAAGTTAGTAATTGAGATATTCAGTCACATAGATGGGAACTTTTGATAGCTCTAGTTTTTGGTTTGTGGAACTGAAACGGACATGGTGCACCATAGATATTGTCAAATATGAACATAGAGAATTAATATAAAAGTGGAACATACAAATATTTGCAAAAAAAAAAAGCACACAAAGTCCTACCTTAAGCCCTTTTGAATTTTTTGAAGTTGAAGTGTTGTGAAGATTTATTGAATCAAAAATTGACACCATAAGAGAATCAAGGAAGAAAAAGAATCCCATCAAGACAAATATACAAGCAATTGATCTAACATGCTTACGAAACCACGTATGCTTTTTCACGACATAAGCTCCTTTAAAAGAGCTTAATTTCCCAGAATCATTTTTCAACCCATGAAGCAACACAACTTTGGACTTCCAATTATGATCCCCTCCTGACATTCTCCTCCCAAAGGAAGGATCATTTCCGGGCAAATTTTCCGAACTTCTAAACTGATAGTCCTTCATCCCAAAAGATAATTCAACTTCCTCAAATTCAAGATTTGAACTTCTAACCGAGAACCATTACAATTCTTTCTCTCTTAAGAACATCGAATAAACCGATAGAAAGCTTGCATCATCCTAGGTTTCTACACCAATTAAAGATTCAATTTTTTTTGAACAACAATTACAAGAAACTCAACAAAGATGCTTCTGCTTATATTAAATATGTAGAAAACTTCTAATAACAATGACCCATCAACTCATTTGATGTTTTATGTTCTAAATTGAGGTTTGGTGGCACAAGTTTTTAACACCAAGAATGAGAAAGACAATTGAATAAATTAATAACAAGTTATATAAGAATAAATTCAAAGTGAAGCTAAGCATGAGGTGCAGTGATTTGTATATATGTAGATGAGTGAAACCCAAGTCAGATATTTGAAAAAGTCTTTGCTGCAAAAGTTGATTTGTTCATACCTGTAACAACTACTTGTCACCAAACGCAACAGATCATCGGTTTCCAGCTTTCTGGCTATTTTTGAACCCAAGTGTTTGAAATTAAAAAACAGGAGGAAGAAGAAGAAAAAGAAAACATTCTTGAAATCGAAGAGTTGCTTCAAGAAATGGTTTCACACTGTTTGCACCAAATCAATTTGGCGGGCCATTTGGAACTATCTACCTCCTCACTGTTTGCACCAGATAAATGTCACATTCTAGTTAAACATACCAGAAATATATATTATTATATTAAAAGCCCAACACTGTCCATCCATAATGTGCCACGAAGGCCCTCCGGATTTTAGAAAAAAATATAAAAAGTTTAGCATTTCAATTATCATTTAAAAATATTGATATTAGTTACAATATATTTTAGGATTGATATAAAAATGAATAAAAATATTGATATTAGTTACAATATAGTTTAAGTAATGAAAATTTCAACTCAAATAATAATAATCTAATTAGGATTGACTGAACTTGTTTTAATTAGGAGAAAACTTGCATACATGATGCGTCCGATGCAAATAATGTAATGCATCTTAACCAATGTGGGTGCATAACATGCTCTAACCAATCGGTTCTCCTTACCATATGGTATACACCCATTGCCCAGATGTATTGTATAGTGTTCATTCGGTTATTAGGATGAGAGGGACATAGGGTTAAACTTATAAGGAAGAAATATAGGTTAATTTTTTGATAAATCATTTCAATCTACATAAATGAAATGAGATTGTATTGATAAAAAAAAGAAAAGAAATGAGATTGCAATTATGAATATTTTAAATTTGTAATAGTTAAAAAAAAAAAAAAAAAAAAAAACATAATGAATTATATATAAGTATTGTGAGATGACAAGTGAATTAATTATATATTTTTTTATTTTTAAAAATAAATTGTATAAAAACCTTAATACCTTAATATATATTTATTTAAAAATAATTTTAATATGTACATTTAAATTTTGATTTTCTTCTATTGAAGAAACTTTATTTTATGTTTCAGACTTTTTGGGGTGAAGTCTCAAAATGATTTTAATATGATTTGAAACTGTAATTTAAAATAAAAAATATAGATACTTTTTAATTTTATTTTTAAATAGAAATAAAATAAAGTCTCGATATTTTGATTTTATTTATAGATAAAGTATCAAGGATATTTTGGTCCTATCACGCACAAGTCTTTAAAACAACACATGTCCAAAATTCGTTTAATAAAGAAAATTAAAAATTAAAAAATGAAGGTCTCCGCCCTTGGATTATTGGATATACATCATCCAATTTTGATTCTTCTTTATTTTTTATTTAAATTTTCATTTAAATAAAATAATTAAATATGATTTCTTGGTTCACACTCCACACCCAATTTGATATGGTGGCACTGGCAATGGGCCGTGATTCAACAAAGTAATGTCTGTTGGATTAGCATATGAATAGTTATGGACTTCCTTAAAAAAAGTTATGGACTATATTTAAATTTTCCCATTATGCCTCTGTTGAGTCTTACTTTGACTAATTGATTTTTTTTTTAATATATATACATTTTTTATGATATCTATTAATTTGGGACCATATATTTTTTAAAAACTTTTGTCATTGGTAGGATTCAAGCAGTTGACATATGAGTCATTTACCCAAGCTCCAAGGTCGTCCATTTACCGGCTGAGCTACGCCCCTGTTAACTTAACTAATTGAATTTTGGTTTAGAACAATTGAACAAATCAAATTAAGTAAAATCAAACTTAAAAAATGCAACCTGAAAATAAAAATAAAAATTGACTAGTCCTTGAACAAGAGTCCAAAATTTAGCTCACTAGTCCTTGAGCAAATTCACAACGCTATTAAACATAACTAATAATTCAATGTCATAAATATACATAGTAACAAGTAATTTATTATGATCTAATAAATCAATAATATACTATTCTCAAGTTTTAGGGATGACAATAGGTCGAGTTCGGACGGGTTTTACCAAACCCACACTCGAACCCACAAAGGATTTTGCCACCCAAACCCGACCTACAAAATTAAGCGGGTTCGGGTTTCACCCATGAGTTTTGGGGGAATCCATACCTGCCCCACGAACCCATTGACATAGCAAAGTTATATCCTCGGATAGAATTTCTATTCCAATTTTAAGGAGAACGTAAGCCACAATAGTATAAATCAAAATGCAAACTATAGCTTCAAATCAATTTAAGCACCTTAGAAAAGTATCTTTGCATTGTACATAAAATAAGTGAAAACGAAGCCAACCCACCTTGTCATTCACTTCACAGGACTTGGAATCTCTGTTGCTCCCCTTGAACTGGTGCGACCCAACCTACCAAAAAGATAAAAAAAAAATTAAAAAAAATTCGGATATTTGTTACCATATTATCATCATCAATCTCCTCTCCGTTTGAGCTCTCTCCTCTGGATTCTTCTTTTTCGTCGTCGCTTTTGCTCGAAGAGAAGCGACGGGAAACGGACCAGTGGGTGCGGGTGTCGAGTTGGGATGTGGTTACGGTTTTGAAGGAAACGGCAGCGGAGAAAGGAGGGTTTATTGGGGTATTGAGAGAGACGAGAGCCGTCGCGTGGCGGGTCAGTGCGTGGAGGCACCGTCGGTGAGCCATGGCTTGCTGGTGTGGATCAGTAGGGTTTTAGTGAAATATACAAATTGGAGGAGAGGGTTTTGATTAGTTTCGTTTCTGTTTTGTTTTGTTTTGTTTTTGTTTTATTAAACATTTTTATGTTTCCAATTCT
The DNA here is from genome assembly GCA_030490815.1 of Acer saccharum. Taxonomy (NCBI): domain Eukaryota; kingdom Viridiplantae; phylum Streptophyta; class Magnoliopsida; order Sapindales; family Sapindaceae; genus Acer; species Acer saccharum. Next base: position 18,769,687 of record CM059877.1, on the reverse strand, counting down.
AATATACGTTTAATTTTAATTTTAATATATTATTTTCCATAATTAAAAATAAAACTTAATTTTATACTCTGGTATGATTATGGAACCACGACACTCTTTTCAAACTTAATTCTAATATTTTTCAATGTACAGAGGACATTGGCTATGTCGATTCTCCTTTCTGACAATACCTCCTCAGAGCAATTCACAGCCACTTGTAGAGTCGACGAAATACAATCCACCTTGGCGCCCAAATTCTCTTCTCCCAGTAAATCTGGTATTTCACTCACTGAATCTGGTAATGCATCTTTTACCCATGACTTCAAGCTCATTATTTCCTCAAACATGTTGACATGTTGTCTTTAGGCTTCTTTCTTGTGAATGTATACATCACCCCAGTACCGAAACAATTCCTTGTGATCCATACTCTACTATTAGGTTCATTTTTAGAATGTATGTGTGTTTAAAGCATAATTTGAATAATAAATTTAAAATGTTACCTAGTGCCATATATCCAATTGTGGCCAAGGTGTTGGTTTGTGTCATTGAATATTTGAATCCCCTTCACCTAAGAGCTTAGCAATGCCGAAATCACCCACATTTGCAACCATATCTCTATCTAGCAAGACATTGCTAGGCTTTAAATCACAGTGTACAGTAGGTATTGCATAATCATGGTGGAGATATTCCAGTGCTGATGCAATGTTGATCATTATGTTCTATCTTTGTAGGATATCCAAACAATAATTGTGAGAATACAGCCACTTTACCAAGCTCCCTTTTGGCATGTATTCAAGTACCAAGGGTTTGAAGTCTATGCTTGAGCAACTGCTAATGATTTTGACAAGATTTCGATGGCGGATTTGCTCATTACTTAACATTCATCATCAAAACTCTTTAATGCACCTTACACATCCCATTCGAAATTTGCCCTCTATACACTGACCCAAAACCTCCTGTACCAAGTAGATTGCTCTCTTCGAATCTGTTTGTTGCATATTGAAGTTCTTGATATGAGATTCTTCTCCATGTAGCTAGAGTTAACACATCGTCTTCATCCAAAGATTTTGATTTTCTCTTTCGGCTTTGGAACAAAAAAATTATAAGGGTTAGCACAAGTATCGTTGATGCTATTGTTGACAATATTTATACTGGTTTCAGAACACTAGCCTTCTTCTTCTTGGATTCTTGAAGAGTACTAGTTTTGCATGGGGGGACTTGCAATCGCAAAGCTCCACAAAGTTCACTATTCCCCATAAATGATTCGGCTGAGAAGTTTGTGAAAGGCCCTTTTGTAGCAATTTCTCCTTCTAGTCTATTGAAAGAAAAATTTAGATAATTGAGTTACCTGAGTTTATCTAGAGACTTGGGAATAGCTCCTAAGAGGTTATTACTAGATAAATCCAAGGACTCTATGCTAATCAAGTTTCCAAATGATTCGGGATAGGGACCCTTAATTTGTTATTTGCTACAGATAATTTCATCAGGTTCTGGAGGCCTCCAATGCTGCTAGGGATGTTACCTGATAATTCATCTCCTGATAGGTCTATTTGAGTCACAACCCTCAACTTTCAATATCCAATGGTAGGTGTCCCCCGAGTGAATTTGTGGACAAGTTCACTATCAAAATATCTTTGAGGCTCCATAGGGATGCAGGTATTCATGAAGTGAAATTGTGGAATTAAGGTATAGAACTCACAGTGATATAATATCACCCAAGCATGCAGGTATAGGTCGAGAGAGCTTGTTACCACCCAAGTATAGTTCACCTAAGTTTCTTAAATGACAAACTTCATTTTGAATGGAGCCTTGCAATCTATTGCCATCAAGATACAAAACTTGGAGCATTCTCATTTTTCCAACTGCAGTTGGAATAGGTCCAGTCAAGTCATTATTTCTGAGGTGTATAGTTGTCAAGTTGCTTAAGCTCCCAACTTCATAGGGAATCCTACCCTTAATTCTGCGATTGTCTACTAGAAAACTTTTGAGAGCAGAGAGATTTCCTATGGAAACTAAGAGTGTGCCATTCAATGGATTATTGCTTAAAACTAATCTTGTCAAAAGTTTACAGTTTGTCAATGAAGAGAGAAATGTTAGTTCTTGAGTTGGAGATTCTCTTGTGAACTAATTTGAGGCTAGGTTGAGTCACTGTAGATTCCTTAGATTACCAAGTGTTGTGGGAATAGGGCCAGAGGATGAGTTTGAGGACAGCTCTAGGATGGTGAGTTCATAAGCAATGGAGATAGAGTCAGGGATTATGTCATTGAGTTCATTACTCCATAGGTAAAGCTCCTTAAGATTTGGAATATTGAAGATTGTAGATGGGATGAGGTCTGTTAAGCTGTTATTATGGAGACTCAAAATCATTAGAGTATGAATTTACCGATCTCTGGTGGTATTGAACCTGCCATGATAAAGAGAAAGACCAAAACAAAATGAATCACTCTCTAGTTTTATTATTCGTTCAATGATTCTTCTTAAATGCTATTTGTTGATAACATTTGGAACTTTAAGTGTGCAAGACAAATACAGAGGATTAATATATATATGTCAACTCAGTGTGTACAAGACATACCCTTCTTTAAAAATAGAGACCAAACCTTCTTTAAAAGTGATCTCTCCTTATACATTGTTGATCTTTTAGTGAAACCTCTACTTTGAAAATAATTTTATTGGAAACCAGATAAATTATTATATCTTCTATGGTTAATTTGCTTTTATCCAATTATAGTATAAGTTTGATTTTCTGATATGCTCACAAATGCTTCTATCTAGTTCATGTAGAAAATTCTTGATTAGCCATGTTGATACTGATGGTGTAAGCTCAACAGAAATATGTTTATTATTCTATTTTTTCATCCTTTGTCAACTCTGAATAGTCTTTGTTATTTGACCACTAGGTAGTAGGTACCAGTAATATTTAAGACTAGCTAGAATACTTCAATGAATTGTATTAAATGCATATATAAACATACCAGTCAAGCTGCTCCCAGTCAGTTTGATTTCCCATAGCGAGGTACAATTAGAAACTTCTTGGTATATCTCTTGTTTATTTATTGAGTCCAGATAGTTGAATTGCTATAAGTTACAAATATTCATCTGGTAAAAATTCAGCAGAAAAACTACTATCGAGAAGATTAACCTTAAATCCTTTTAGAAATAAGATAATGGATTGAAAGTTTAATTTGAACCTGTGATGGGACTTTCACCAGCTCTAAATCTTTCCAAAGCATGAGGAGAACCTAATTCTTCTGGTATTTCACCTGCAAATCTACTCTAACCAAGATTCAACTCATTTGTGCAAATTCTTAATAAGCTCCATATGAGTTTGCCTATGCCCAAAGTTTAGATCTTCTTATACGAGTTTTCAATTTTGATTACGTAATATATTTATTTTTTGACATGTAATTATGATTATAATATGTAACCAAAATATATTTCTTTTATTTTCTTTTATCAATTATAAGTCTAAAGTTTGATGTGTCAAAAGAAAGCTTAGAAAGATGTATTTTCTAATAGAGTAACAAATACTCATGTGAAAAGTAAAGCAAGTATATTTTACCTTTCAAGTCGTTGGTGTCTAGATAAATCTCCTGCAGCAGATTTCCAATATTTCTAGGTATTGTTCCTGTGAATTTATTGTTATCTAGAGATATTCGAAGAAGCTCCCTACATTGCCCCAAACTTAATGGAATGGAACCTTCAAGTTGGTTGTGATGAAGAATCGGTCTTTGGAGAACAGGAAGCTATATTGGCACATATAATCGAGGAGGCTACAAGAGAGCCTATTGAAGGCAAAATCAATCGTATCCAAAGAAGAGATGTTGAAGGTATGGTCCCTGAAATGTGCTGGTTACCATAGACATTGAATGTCTCCAAGCCGGTTAGTCAATTTGCCTATCTCTTCTAGAATACTTCCTTGTAGATTATTATTCCACAATTCTAGGTTCTTTAATGTTGTGATATTTCCTAGAGAAGGTGGGATAGTACCTGTAAATTGTTACGAAAGAGATACAAGATTTGAAGTTTAGGCAAGGAGCCAAGCCAAGATGGAATCTCTCCTTGAAAGGTGTTGTATCCCAAGTGAAGGATTTCCAATCTGTGCAGATGAACTATATCCACAGGCAGAGAGCCATGGAAACTGTTGTTTCTGAGATGTAGTTGATCAAGGAATGAAAGATTTCCTATATGCAGCGTAATGGTGCTCATAAGACTTGTTGAGGTAAGATTCAAGACTATGACTGTTGTTTTGAGAATCACATGTAATCCCTACCCAGTTGCAAACAAAGGTAGAAGCAGTCTAGTTGTTTGCCAACAAGTTGTGAGGGTCATGAGTGATATGAACTTTGAATGCAAGAAGAGAAGAAGCTGATCAATTTAATATTATTAGTTTTTCTCAGGCTGCATCAATCTTAGGAAGTTACAATAGTCTATGTTATACTTGATTGATCTATTATGTTGAAAGAATGATCTGTGAGAAGCTGGGTTGTTTTTTATGTTTATATTATTTCACTACAGTTTCCTTGTGAGACCTTTGTGACAAGTGGCATCGGCAATTTAGTTTATTATATAATTATATTATAAAAGTTTTCATTCATGAAAAAAAAAAAGTGATTAGTAGGCAGAATTGATAGTTCTTTTAAGTTTGGAAAATGTGAACTTTTGTGTTGACTTATGTACAGGCACAGCTTGACACAAGCAACTGGGCAATTTTTTAGTGCAATAATATACAGATTCCCGATTTGGTCAGGTGAAGTTTGTCGCTCATGAAAAAATGTATGCATTTTTTTTAACGGCAAATATTATTAAAACAAAGAGGAGCAACCAAACACCACTGAAAACAGGGGAGGCAACAACAGCAACACTACAAATACAGCGACAACACTGAAAATAGGAGAGGCAACATCAGACTAAGAAAGCAACGACAGCTAACATAACAGCCACAACACAAGCCTGCCACAGCCACAACACAAGCCTGCCACGGCCAAACTAAGCCTTATCCATAAATAAAGATGAAATAAAGATGAATAAAACTTTATTCACTCGTATACATCCCGTCCTTTCGAAGCTCAAGAGCTTGATAATAAGCACCTGTAGTCCCGATAGAACAATGGACAGACAACATTGGTTGGGATTCAGGTTCTTGCAACATTCTTTTGAAATCTAGTTCTGATATTTGCAAGTGTTGTGAGGACATTAGTGATATCAAGCCTCCTTTCGGGTGAATCCGCCGAGCAATCCACAGCTAGTTCCAGAATGGATGAAATACAATCCTTGGTAGCCGTGAAATTCTCTCCTCTGAGTAAATTAGTGTCTGCCACTTCAGCTATTGAATTTGGCAATGCCTCTTTTACCCAGCATTTCAAGCTCATTCCTCCCTCAAACATGTTGTCTGTGGGCTTCTTTCTTGTAAATGTTTCCATGAGCAAAATGCCAAAGCTGTACACATCCCCTCTTATAGAAACAATTCCTTCTGATCCGTACTCTACAATTAAGTTCAATGTTATTCATAGTAAGGAGAGAAAACAAAACCTGATACATATTGTTGACGGTGAAATTTGGATTGCCACGCACTCAACAATTAAATCAATTTAATATAAAGCAAGAAAATCAAGAACACATGCAAAAGACAAGTTTTACGTGGAAAACCCTTGAATGGGAAAAAACCACGGCGCCCCTGAGGGCAGAAAAATAATACTAGGTTTTGGTTGCTTCGTTACACTCTCTAATCTCTCACAATTGCTCTCTTTTCTCTCTCTCTATTTCTGAACCCCCTCCTCGTAGGATAGGTGATTCTATTTATACATGTTTATTTAGGGTTTCCCCTTGTTGATTTGCATTAGGATCCTTTTCTGTCGCGGATTGGGTCTTCTTTCTTTTTTGCGATTCCTTGTTGCTTCTGTGTTTATGCCGAGTCGGTTCGAGCCTAGTGCGCTGGTCCAGCGAGTACTTTTACTTTCTGGGTACTGTATATCTGGCGAGTACACTTCTATATTCGGCGAGTAGGTTTTTGGTTTTGGCGACCATGCCTTTGACTTCCCTCTGGTCTAAGCTATTTATTCATCCTGACTGGTCAAACCTCTACCTTTTACCCGGTCAATGAATGATGTGGCAACCTTTTGTTAGCTCCTTTGATGACGTGTCAGTTGGGCGAGTTTATACATACAACAATACCCCCATAAATACTTCGAGCTGGGCGAATGACTTGTCCTTCCTACTTCGTTTGCCTCTGCGAGCAGTATTTATATTTACGTTTATGAGATTTCAACGCATTTTTGCAATAATTTCTTCTTTTAACCACGCGCTGTATTTATTAATTAATTCTTCCAGTGCACGCTTTCAATCTGAACCACATAACTTCTGGCGTCTCCACTTGCTTGACAGGTGAAGGGACGTTCTGACGGCTCGGTTCTCCCCAAGATGCCACATGTCACTTATTGGGTGGTGACCGTCGCGGTTTGGTAATAGTGGCCGTCATTCCCATTAAATACGCATCATTGTACTTGATTGCTCTTTTTTGAATTTCGAAATTCCCTCTTTTTAAGGCCCGATCGTCTCTCTTCTTTTTCTTTACTTGCTTCATCGTATTTTTATCAGAGCAAAAGAAAGAACAGCTGATCTCCTGCTTTCGTCTCTTTTACTTCTTCGAGAGCTAACTACAATCCTTTTCTTGTGCCTTTTATTGTCGGTCGATTCACCGGATTTCGCCTCTTCTTGTTTCTCCGTGTCTCCTGATCTTTCCTGCATATCTTGCGAGTCTAGGGTTTTCTGGTGAGTTCTCATGGATCCCTCCTTGCGTTCTTTTCTTTTTAATAGGATGATGCAAGCTATGGAGCTTGGTGATAAGTGTACTGCGGACAAAATCGAATCTCTGATTCGCAACTTTCGTCCAGATTCTCCGGTCCCGATTTCTGTTGATATTCCATTTTTTGAGAATGCTTCTAATCCTGACATCTCTCCTCCACCTTTTGACAGTGATTCTCCAGAAATGACGAGATCTCCTAAAACTGCAAGTAGTAAACGACGCTCCACTAGGGCTCCTCGCGAATCTCTGCTGGATGTGCAGACGGTCGTTGACTCTGATGTTGAAGATCATCAGAGGGATAGGTTGCTTTTCTCGTCTGCTCGCCCTTGTTCTTTCGATACGGAAGTAAATGTGGTCGGTGAGGGCGAACTTCGTAAATACAAGAGTCGTTTCGATATTCCAGATTCGGTGACTCTTGTGTTACCTGGCGACCGGGCTGTGTGGAATCCTCCTGAAAATGCGGTCGCCATTTATGGAGCCATGCTCAGTTGTGGGGTGACTCTCCCCCTTCAGCCTTTTATTGCCAGGTTTTTGGCGGAGGCTCAAATCGCACCGGCTCAGCTCGCCCCAAATAGTTACAGGATACTGATGTGCCTGTGTCTCATGTGGAAGCTGAAGGGTTACGGGCCTCCTACGCCTCGTGAGATCCGCCATTTTTATACTTTGAGACAGGCGGGCAATGGTGGCACATACTTTCTCCTTTCCTCACCGGTGGAGAACTGGATTCCTGAGGGTGTGGTGAACCCTGGTCAGGTCGAGGTCTCCAGTGACGAGAAGAAAAAGGGCTTCATCTGGGGCTTTCCTACCTCAAATAAGAGGTGGAAAAACAGTTGGTTTTTTGCCAGCGGCGAGTGGGGTCGAGATGTACCTGCCCACAATCGCCACAATCTTTTGGCGAGGAAAGTTCCCAGGCATTTTACATCTCCTGAAGCCTGGTCGAAGGCGGCCCCTACTTTGATGGATAGGGAGGTTTCTCATCTGGCCGCGGCGGCTGTTCTTCCTTTGGACTCGAGGGGTAGGTCCTTCCTCTTGGATGAGGAGAAGATGATTTCTTCTGAAATCTTTACTCGGCTTCACGCAAGGCTCCCTCGCCGTAAGTTTCACTCTGTTCTTCCTTTACTTTCTCGCCTGATTTTATTCTCTTAGTTTGACACTTGGTTTTATTTTCCCTGCAGTGTGTGATTTTGACACCGTTTGCGATTTGCAAGCACGGGCGGTGAAGAATTCTGAGGCTGCCAGCAAGAGGCATGCTGCTGGTTTGGCTAAGGATGGAATTGCTAGTCCTGACGGTGATGATCACTCAGACGGCGGCGAAGAGGCTGGTGATGCTTCTAGGGGGGGTGCTGTGAATACTCCCGCTGCAACTGCAGCTGTTACCCCCAGCCGTAAAGGCAAAGAGAAAGCAGGTGCTTCAAGGGGGGTCGGCAGTGCTGACAGGAGGCGTGCTGAGTCAGGGCCATCGCCTGCTCGCCCGAAGGTTGTCGCGAGTACTCCCGCTGCGGCTTCTACTCCTGCTGTGAGTACTGCTGCGACTGTTCCTGCTACCACAGCCCTCAATCGTAAGGGAAAGGAGAAGGTGGGGGTTTCAGGTGTAGCTAGCGACATCCCTATTTTTGACGCGGATGTTCCTGAGACCCCCCTCGATCCCGCGAGTGACTTGGCTCCCAGAGCTAGGAATAAACGCCCTACTGAAAGCGCTCCTGATCACTCGGCTCGACCTCCTAAACGGGCTTCGCGGGTAGTGCAGTTTGTTGTCTCTTCTGATGAGGAGGATGTTCAGGAGCCGGATGTCGCCGAGGTTCCTCCTGCCCAAGCGGAGAGGTCTACTGAGGCGGAGAATGTGGCGGCTCCTCCCTCTGAGGGGGTTAATGAACAGACTCCCCCTGCTGCTCCTTCTCAACCAGCTTCTCCTCGGCCAGCTTCTCCTGCAGTGGTTGTGGACGAGCCAGGTGTCTCAGATCAACCTAGGCCATCTGGCCCATCTGAGTCGACTGTTCGGCCAGGCCCATCACATCAGGCGGGGACCTCTGCTTCCGGTTCGGGCTCGGCCCGTGAAGTTCCTCCTACCGGACCGATTGGAGCTGAAGAAGGGAGCGTGTCCCTTTTTGATTTTTCTGCCACTGAAATATGCTCCCACTTGGCTAATAATGATGTATATGTCGGCGAAGGCTGGGGGCATGTTAAAAACAAGTCTTGCAATAAGAAGATGGAGTTTTTCTTCAACTGCCACTCCTTGGTAAGTTCTTCGCCGCAAATCTCTATGTATTTGTATTTTTTATTCTCCTTTTTTTTTTTTTTTTTATTTTTTTTTTTATTTTTTTTTTTTTAACTTTGGCTGTCTTCTTCCTCAGATGATGTCTGAGATGGGCGATAGTTATAAATTCGGGATCAAAGCTTCTCGTGAAATTAAGCGCTTGCGCGAGCAGGCTTCTGTTTTGGCGGCCGAGAAGCTTTCCGCTGAAGAATCCCACGCCCAACAATTTGCTCAGTTGAGAGAGTCCTCAGACGGTCATCTATCTGCTCGGCTATCCGCTGAAGAAAAACTTTCTGCTGCTGAGGAGGAAATTCGCTCGTTGAAAGAGCTCCTATCCTCGAGTCAAGAATCCTTCGCAGCGCGTTTGGAGGCTGAGCGGGTAGCCGAGGAGGCTAAGGAGAAGGCTGAACTGGAGGCGGCGGATTTACGTAACCAGCTATCTTCCCGCGATCTCATTTTTGAAAACCTGAAAGCAGTGCTGGAGGTTGAGTCTGTTGATCGCTTCAAGAGATCCCCTGCCTATGATGCGCTTTTGTTGCGCGAATTTGAGAAAGGCATGAGGCAGGCGAAGAAATTCTTTGCCATGAAGGATCATTCCAATGAGAAAGCTCTAAAGCGTTTTGACAAGTCCCTCCAGCAGCATATGGCCCACGGCGTGGACTCGATTAAAGACCAGATGAGACGATGGAAAGCCCACTGCCGCTATAACCGGACTGAGCCTCATCCTATGCATCTTGAGATTCCCAGTAAGCGTACTTTCAACACTTACTACTCGGGTCAGAAGGGCAGCTTTTCTGGCTCTGGTGCTGAGCCTGATTTGGGCCCTGTTGCTGGGAGAGATTATGAGCCCTTCATGCCAACGGAGGATGAGGCAGTCATTTGGCCTTCAGATGAGGAGATCGAAGACGAGGAAGATAGCGAGGGCCCTCCTGCAGCCGGTTGATTCTTCTGTTGTTTTGGAAGACTATAAATTTATTCTTTGTCCATTCATTTGTAAATAATACAAAGTTATGAATATATATATTTTTCTTCGTTCAGCTGCCTTTGCTGAGTTTTGGCTTTGGCTTGGTTTTCCACCAAGTGCTGTTTTAGCTTACTGTTGTTTTCCATTCAGCTGCCATTGCTGGGTTTTCGGCATACTTAGTATTCGCCAGGACGTATCCGACTATATACCAAGTTTTTATTGTGTTTTATAGCTATATTCAGCTGCCATTGCTGTATTTTGGCGTACTCAGTTTTTTGGCAGGTTTATTCGACCATGCCCTGAGTTTTTATCATGTTTTCATCTTTTATTCAGCTGCCGTTGCTGTATTTTGGCGTACTCAGTTTTTTTTGGCAGGTTTATTCGACCATGCCCTGAGTTTTTATTTCTCGCCGGTTATCGCTGCAGCGAGCATAAAGCTCGTTTTCATGTGATGTAGCTATGTGTGCTGGCGAATGCCTTTTGCGTTTGGCGAGTCAGAATCGAGAATCTCTTAGTAATAAATTACTCTTTATTGAATACTTCCTGCAACTTTATTAACATAGTCATAAAGAAAAAATGCTAAAACGAACAACTTCTCTAAGCTAAATAGAAAAATAGAAGGAATTCAAAAGAATCTAACTTGTCCCTTAAGGATAATATATCTTCAAGTACTGCGCATTGCATGGACGGGGTAACTCGCCAAATCCTTCTCGAGTAATGCGATATGCCCCATGGCCAGCTATCCCCGTAATCTTATAAGGCCCTTCCCATTTGTCTGCGAGTGATCCTGCAGCCTTGTCTCTTGTTCCCGGATTCACCCTCTTCAGCACTAAATCACCAAGTGTGAACCTCCTTTCACGCACATGCGAGTTGTAATATCTAGCTACCCTCTGTTGGTACGCTGCATTCCTTATTTGTGCTCGCTCTCTTCTTTCTTCTAACTCATCTAGGCCGCACTTTAGCATATCAACGTTGATTTCTGGCTGAAAGAGTTGTACCCTTGGTGAAGAGAACGATGTTTCCACGGGAATAACAGCTTCTGCTCCGTAAGCCATGGAATACGGGGTTTCGCCTGTTGAACCCCTTTCCGTTGTGCGATATGCCCAGAGCACTTGCGGTAACTTATCCGCCCAGCTCCCCTTTTTGGTTGCTAACTTAGCTTTCAGGTTGTGCTTCATGATTTTGTTCACTGCTTCAGTTTGGCCATTCGTCTGTGGATGTGCTGGAGAAGCGTAGTAGTTGTTGATGCCATACTTGTCACACAGTTCCCTGAATTTCCTGCCATCAAATTGGGTCCCATTGTCTGTGATGATGGTGTTTGGTATCCCGAATCTGTACAAGATATTTTTCTTCACAAAGCTAATGGTGTTTGCTTCTGTTATATGCACCAATGGCTCGGCTTCTACCCATTTTGTAAAATAATCCACAGCTACTATGGCATGCTTTGCTCCTCCAGTTGCTGTTGGCATTGGGCCGATCAAGTCTATTCCCCACATGGCAAATGGCCAAGGCGAGGTAATACTTTGCAGGAGCTCAGGTGGTTGTCGGATGTTATTGGCGATTTTCTGACATGCTTCACATCTCGCTGCCACCCTTTTGGAGTCGGCGAACAGGGTAGGCCAGTAAAAACCCTGTCTCAATGTTTTGTGGGCTAGGCTGGCACCCCCAGCATGGTTCCCACAATTTTCGCTGTGTATGCTTCTTAGGATACCTTCTGCTTCTTCAGGCCCGACACATCTCTGTAGTGCCCTCGAGTATCCTCTCTTGTATAGTTCTCCATTGAGTACCGAATATCTTGTTGCTCTGTATTTTAGCCGCTTTGCTTCCAGTGGGTCACTTGGAAGTATATCGTTGATGAGATACTCTTTAATTGGCGTGATCCAGCTGTCCCTCTCGCCAAAGATTGCCCCGACTTCCTTTGTTTTAACTATACTCGGCTGCGACAGGCGGATCATGGAGATATTGTTGGGCCAAATGTTGATCGTGGCAGATGCCAGTTTGGCTAAGGCGTCGGCCTTTTCATTTTCTTCTCTGGGGACGTGAACAATTCTATACTCTTTGAATCTTTCTAACAGTTCCCTTGCTAATTCCAGGTAAGTGATCATGCTTTCTTCTCTCGCCTGGTATTCATCTAGTACCTGATTGACAACAACTTGAGAGTCGCTGAAAATTTCCACCTCGTCTGCACCTAAGATTGTGCTAATCTTTAAACCCGCTATAAGTGCCTCGTACTCAGCTTGATTGTTGGTGGCTTTGAAGTCAAAACGCAAGGCACATTCGACTGAGTCTCCTTCCGGTGTTGTCAGCACTATACCTGCCCCGCTGCCGTGCGTGTTTGATGAGCCATCAACGCGAAGTTGCCATTTGAATATTTTCTTATTTTGCTCCACCATCATTCTCGCCACCTCTACGCTTGGTTCAGTGAACTCTGCTACGAAGTCTGCCACTGCCTGGGCTTTAATTGCTGTCCTTGGGAGGTATTCTACATCGAATTCACTTAATTCGATCGCCCACTTTGTTAACCGACCGGATACCTCTGGTTTCTGCAGGATTAACTTCAGTGGGCAGTTGGTGTATACCCTGATTCTATGAGCCTGGAAATATGGTCTTAGCTTCCTTGCTGCTGTTATTAGGGCGAGTGCCATTTTTTCTGCCGGCGAGTACCTTGTTTCGGCTGGAAACAGTGCCTTGCTGGTGTAGTATACTGGCTTTTGGATTCCATCTTCCTGTTGTACTAGCACGGAACTTGTGGCTGCTTCAGAAACGGATAAGTACATGTACAATGTCTCGGCTGTTTCTGGCTTTGATAGCAATGGTGCCTGTCCAAGGTAGTCTTTCAAGGCCTGGAAGGCTTTTTCGCAATCCTCATTCCATTCGATCCCTTTTCCCTTCTTTAAAGCTTTGAAAAATGGTAGGCATCGGTCTGTTGATTTGGCTATGAATCTGCTCAGCGATGCTAGGCACCCTGTGAGTTTTTGGACATCTTTCAGAGTCTTTGGCGAGACCATTCTTGCTAATGCTTGGATTTTTTCAGGGTTCACCTCTATTCCTCTTTGGTTCACCTGATATCCGAGAAACCTCCCAGATGGTACGCCGAATACACATTTTGCCGGATTTAACTTCATTCCATACTTGACCAGTACGTCGAACGTTTCCCTCAGGTCATTTGCATGTTTATCTGCGGTAATACTCTTTGTCAGCATATCATCAACATAAACCTCCATATTTCTCCCTATCTGTCTGGCGAACATCTTGTTGACCAAGCGCTGATAAGTTGCCCCGGCGTTCTTCAAGCCGAATGGCATGACCCTGTAACAATACAACCCCTGATCTGTGGTGAATGCTGTTTTCTCTTCGTCAGGCCTGTGCATCTTTATCTGGTTGTACCCTGAATATGCATCCATGAAACTCAACGTCTCATGCCCGGCCGTTGCATCTACTAACTGGTCAATCCTTGGTAATGGGAAGCTGTCCTTGGGGCAAGCTTTGTTTAGGTCGGTGAAGTCGACGCACATCCTCCATTGATTGTTCTTCTTTTTCACTAAGACTACATTCGCCACCCACTCCGGGTACTTAACTTCTCTAATTGACCCTGCGGCGAGCAATTTTGACACTTCCTCTTTGATCGCTGCACTCCTTTCCGGGTTGAAGCTTCTCCTTTTCTGTACTACCGGTTTGCATTTCTCATTCACAGCTAAATTGTGGGAAATTGTGCTTCTATCAATCCCTGGCATGTCTTCGTGGCACCAAGCGAAAATCCCCCTATATTCTTTCAACAAGTTCGTCACATCTTTCTTAACCTGCTCAGCCAACCTCGCTCCAATTTTTACTGTTTTATCTGGTTCCGCTTCATCTAGAATAATCGACTCAGTTGGTTCTTCCTTTTCTCTGTTTGTTTTGTCTCTTGGATCTAGTTCGAAGTTTTCCGGATTATCCTCCTGCGTCTCTGTGTCTACTTCGAATATGTTCAGAGTTTCCATCCCTGTTTTATCTTTGAAGACTGACAAGTTGGCGCGGCGAGCCATCTCCTGCGACCCTTTCAATTCTCCGACGCCGAATTCTGTAGGGAACTTTACTTTCAGTGCATGGGTTGAGGTTACAGCTCGAGCTTTGTTAAGAAACGGTCGGCCAAGTAGTGCATTATACGGCCAATTATGGATGTCAACCACGACAAAGTCTAACAGGATTGTTCGCCGGCATGGTGCTGTTCCAAATCTTACCGGTAGTTTCACTGTTCCTAACGACCTAACCTCTGCGCCACCAAATCCTTTCAATGGTACATGGAACGGTTCAAGATCTTTCCGGTCCAGCCGCAACTCATCATACACTCTGACACTTAAAATATCAGCCGAACTTCCGTTATCAATCATCACTCGAAGGACATCCCTATGGGCTATTCGAACTCCCACGACTATTGCATCATTAGGCTTTGCATCAATCCCGTCTGAGTCTTCTGCTGTAAACGTTATGGGATCATGCCCTTCTCTCCCCTTCTTGGGGTTTTTCTGCACAGAATTGACTTCCATGCTTCTGCCTTCATACATCACTTCTCGAACTTCCGACATCCTCTCTCGATTGCTCCTCCCAGTGTGAGGTCCGCCGAAAATAGTGTTTATGGCTGCGTTAGGACTGTTCCTCCTTGGACTCTTCCTATCTTGCCCGTTTCCTTGGCGGCTATCTTGGCGACCCCCGTGCTTGTCCCCTTTCAAGGCAAAGTCTTTCAGGTGCCCATCTCTGATCAGGCTTTCGATGTGATCGCGTAACTGGAAACACTTTGAAGTTTCATGTCCATGATCTTTATGGAATCGACAGTACTTGGTTGTATCTCTCCTTGCATTCGCTGACTGCTGTCGGGGGTATTTGGCGAGTCCCTTGTCTTCTACCACAGATAATATCTCCTCCTGGTCGCCATTTAAAGGGGTGTAATGGTTGTACCTTCCTCGAAACTTATTGGCCCGAGTGTTTCCCCTGCTCTCTCTTGAGTATCCTCTTTGGCCCTTCTCATCCTTCTGGCGATCACGTGATTGCATCTTTTTGTCGTCCTTATGGTCTGTTTTCAAGTTAGGTTTGTGCCCATGCACATAGCTACCCCCTTGTGCTACTTCTTCCTCCTCTGCCAGTGCATAATCGCCAGCTATTTCCATCATCTCTTCGTAAGTTTTAGGTCTATCCCTTCGCAGGTCAAAAGACAATCGTCCACTTTGTAACCCATTAGTGAAAGCGGCGATTACAGCTACATCACTGGCATCCTCAATTTGAGCTACTTCCTTCCCAAACCTGGCCAGGTACTTCTTGATTGATTCGTTATGTTCCTGTTTCAAGTTCGATAGATGGGCGAGTGACTTTCTTCTTTGGACACTTCCCATGAACTGCCTTATGAATGCCTTGCTGAGGTTTGAGAAGCTGCTTATGGTTCCGGGTGGAAGCCTTCCGAACCATCTAGAGGCGAGGTCGCCGAATGTTTGCGGGAAGGTGAGACACAGCAACCCGTCATTGGATGAATACTGGGCCATGATATTGCGGAATCGGCGAACATGCTCTTTGGGATCCCTGTTCTCCTTGTACTGCTCAATAGTTGGCATTCTAAACCTGTCTGGAAATTGGGTGCGAGCAATAGCTTCGACGAATGGGCTATCTGACTCATCATCCGAGGATACATTACGTCCATACCTTCGTGCCATTGCTGAAACCTTTCTTGATAGCTCTTGTAAGGTGACATCTCGCTGACCGGTTGGTTCTCCTGCTGGGTCGAGCCTACTCTTGATTGTCATTCTACCATGATTGCCTCTCTCATCTGGGCTTCTTCGATCTTCAGTGCTCTCAGATCTTCTCCGCTTCGTTCTTTTAGATCGCAACTCCCTTCGCGGACGAGGACTCTTGTCCTCAGATGAGATGGACCGGTGTCTCCGCCGGTTTCGCTGGTATGTGTCGCTGGAATTGACCCTATGTGCTCGCACCTGATCTCGTTCCTCCCTGGACTCTTCATTCATCACACCCTTTCCCTTCCTCTGTTTTCTCCCCTCGAAATCCTCAATGTGGTCTTGGGGGGTCTCCTCGGTGGATTGTCTTGCTTGATTGTCGGGAACTGTGATATGAACTTCTGACCGCAGCCTTCCGGGTGGATGGGTTCCAGGGGTGGTTAACTCGTAAGGAGATGAGACTCCTAACCCTATAGGAAGCGAAAGTCCTATTTTGCTGGCTTCGCTGATTAGGTTTACCAATGCGGCTTGGAAGTGCTGCAAAATCCCGGGATCAGCCGCCCTAGTTCCTGGCGTTGCTGCTGATTGCTCCCCGACTGTCACTGCCCTGTCTCCCGTTGGCGCAGCTGGTTCAATAACTAAATCTCCACTGGAGTTACCATCTCTGTCGCTGTCGTTGTTCATGCTGTCTGATTCGCAAGGGTCCCTCGAAGTTTTCTGTTCAAAAGCCCCCCTCCTTCTAGCGCCAATTGTTGACGGTGAAATTTGGATTGCCACGCACTCAACAATTAAATCAATTTAATATAAAGCAAGAAAATCAAGAACACATGCAAAAGACAAGTTTTACGTGGAAAACCCTTGAATGGGAAAAAACCACGGCGCCCCTGAGGGCAGAAAAATAATACTAGGTTTTGGTTGCTTCGTTACACTCTCTAATCTCTCACAATTGCTCTCTTTTCTCTCTCTCTATTTCTGAACCCCCTCCTCGTAGGATAGGTGATTCTATTTATACATGTTTATTTAGGGTTTCCCCTTGTTGATTTGCATTAGGATCCTTTTCTGTCGCGGATTGGGTCTTCTTTCTTTTTTGCGATTCCTTGTTGCTTCTGTGTTTATGCCGAGTCGGTTCGAGCCTAGTGCGCTGGTCCAGCGAGTACTTTTACTTTCTGGGTACTGTATATCTGGCGAGTACACTTCTATATTCGGCGAGTAGGTTTTTGGTTTTGGCGACCATGCCTTTGACTTCCCTCTGGTCTAAGCTATTTATTCATCCTGACTGGTCAAACCTCTACCTTTTACCCGGTCAATGAATGATGTGGCAACCTTTTGTTAGCTCCTTTGATGACGTGTCAGTTGGGCGAGTTTATACATACAACACATATCATAAAACCTAACTCTATAAGTACATTTTGAAGTTGTAAATATGCATTACTATAGGGATTATATGTATGTATTTACAAAAAAATAAAATCATAATTTATATTGTTACCTGGTGCCATATATCCGATTGTGGCCAAAGTGTGGGTTTGTGTCAAAGAATCTTCTTCGCGTAAGAGTTTGGCGATGCCGAAATCACACACATGAGCAACCATATCTTCATCTAGCAAGACATTGCTAGGCTTCAAATCACAATGTACAATGGGTGTTCCATAACCATGATGGAGATATTCCAGTGCTGATGCGACATCGATCATTATGTTAAGTCTTCGGAGGATATCTACACAATAATTGTGGGAATACAACCACTGTTCCAAGCTCCCATTGGGTATGTATTCCAGTACTAACGCTTTGAAGTCAAGGTTAGAGCAACAACTGATGATTTTGACAAGATTTCGATGACGGATTTTACTCATTACTTCACATTCGTCATCAAAACTCTTTAATGCCCTCTCTACTTGCAAATTGAAAACCTTTGCAGCTATATCCATCCCATCTAAAAGTTTTCCTTTGTATACCGAGCCAAAACCTCCCGTGCCTAGTAAATTGCTTTCGTCAAATCCATTTGTTGCACGATAGAGTTCTTCATAGGGAATTCTCCTCCATGTTGCAAGAATTGAAGCATCTTCCCTATCTAAAGAATTTCCTTTCCTCTTTTTGCTTCTAAACCATAGAATTGTGAGAGGTAATACGACCATGGCCGATGCAATTGCTAATAATATGCATATCAATATCACTAATTTGGTTGTCTTGGATTTTCGGATGGTACCTGTTTTACATGGGGGGACTTGCAATCGCGGAGCACCACAAAGTTGACCATTGCCTATAAATGATTCAGCTGAGAAGTTTGCAAAAGCTCCTCCTGTTGGAATTTCTCCATCCAATCTATTGAAAGACACATTGAAATATTTGAGGTACCGTAGTTTCTCTAGAGATTTAGGAATTGCTCCTGAGAGGTTATTACTAGATAAATTCAGTATTTCCAAATTAATTACGTTTCCAAATGATTCTGGGATACGGCCTTCTAGCTTGTTGTGTGCTATTGAAAAATTACTCAGAGTTTGAAGGTTTCCGATGCTGCTTGGGATCTCCCCTGATAATTCATTCGATGCCAGGTCTATATGAGTAACTGCCCTTAGATTTCCGATATCCAATGGTAGGTGCCCTACGAGTGAATTGTTGGACAAGTTTAGCTCCACAATATCTCTGAGGTTCCACAAGGATGATGGTATTGTAGAAGTCAAATTGTTGGAACTCAGGTATAGGACTCTTAGTGAAGTAATATCACCCATGCATGCTGGTATAGATCCATTGAAATTGTTGTCACTTAAGTACAGTTCACCTAACTTCCTTAAGTTACAAATTTCACTTGGAATGTAGCCTTGCAATCTATTGGCATCAGGATAAAAAACTTGAAGCTTTCTCAATTTTCCGATTTCAATAGGAATAGAACCGGTCAATTGATTGTCTTCAAGACGTAAGATTCTCAGGTTGCTTAAGTTGCCAATACCTTGGGGAATGTTACCCTTAATTTTGCATCGTTCTGCTGAAAAAAATTGGATACCGGAGTGATTTCCTATGGAAGTTGGAAGGGCACCATCAAATGGGTTTTCATCCAAAACAAGTGTTTTCAAATTTTGGCAGTTTGTCAAAGATGAGAGGAAGGTCAATTCTTGAGTTGAGGGTTCTCCGGTCAATTGATTTGAACCAATGTTGAGATAATTTAGATTTCTTAGTTCTCCAAGTGTTGTTGGAACAGGTCCAGAGAATGAGTTGCCGGAAAGCTCTAGGAGGATGAGTTGAGAAGCATTGGAGATAGAGTTAGGGATTACACCATCGAGTTCATTATCATATAGATAAAGCCTCTCAAGATTTGGAAGCCTGAGGCCAAAGCTTGATGGAAGATGGCCTGAGAGGCTGTTAATGCCTAGTGAAAAGGAATATAGTTTTGACATATTGAAGATTGTGGATGGGATGAAGCCTGTCAAACTGTTATTGTCGAGCGATAACTGCACAAGATTAGGAAGATCACCAATCTCAGATGGTATTGAACCTGTCATAATAAAGAAAATAAGAAAGATGAACCAATAATTGAATGGAATAATTAATTAAATAAGCCAATAGTGTTAGGAATATAACCTGAGAATAAATTATCTTCCAATTGTAGATCTTGGAGCTTGGAAACATTGGAGATGGATTTTGGTATTGTCCCTCTGAAATTATTACCCCATAGATAAAGACTCTCAAGATTTGGAAGCCCAGAGTCTATGCTTGATGGAAGATGGCCTGAGAGTTGATTATTGACAAGATAAAGTCCTTCCAATGTTGAGATGTTGAAGATTGTACTTGGGACAATGCCAGCTAGGTTGTTACTTTGAAGCCCCAAAATTTTTAGATTGCGAAGATTGCCGATTTCAGATGGCACCATACCTGATTTTTTTTTTTTCAAGTGTATATATGCATATATGTTATATATGTAGACAGCGTTTCAACGTATGCCAACAAAAAAAACCCCTTAGATTCTTTCGACAATTTAAAAATAAACAGCCAGCTAAAAACTTCTCATGCGAAGTCAAGATTACATTCTTTGACACTTCAACAAAAAAAAGGTTATGGCATCTACTTACCTCCAATTTGGGGTCAAATGATTAAATTATGTATTTACTATTTACAGAAAAAGTAAATAATAAATTTAAACTGTAAATAGGATAATAGGATATAGGGCAATTAATGCATGAGAAAATCTTATAAAATTGGGTTAATTGAATAAACTTACCCTGTATTTTGCTTTTGTAGCAAAATATTCAACAAATAACCTTAATTACATGCACAATCCTTACCGTTAGTGGTCAAACGTTAGATTTAACGGTTTACATGAAAAAGACTAAAATACCCCCAGTGTATTTTTATAATTTTTAATTATTATACTTATTTCATAAAAAAATAATTTAAAAAATCTATATTTTTTCATCAATATGGAACAGAATCCTTTATCAATCCTTATGGAATTTCTCCTGAAAATGTTAGGGTATTGGTTTGTACTTTCTAGTGATAGCAGTTCTAGTTTAAGAAGATTGCCCAGCTCATATGGAATTTTTTTGCCAGTTATAAAATTAAAATATCTCAGGCCATCTTCCATCAAGCAATAACAGCCAGTAATCAAAACTAGAAATCATTTCAATCACTAAACAATAACGGCCTCTCATGCCATCTTCAATCAAGCATTGGCCTCAGGCTTCTAAATCTATGGGGTAATGAACTTGATGGTGTAATCCCTAACTCTATCTCTAATGCTTCTCATATTTCAAATATATATATATATATATATATATATATATATATATATATATACAGTCTTTCTATTGTCAGTTCGTCCTGACAATAAATATATCGGAACGAAGAACGTGAACCATAGATTATGAAGAAGTTTTGACAAGTGTATACACTTTGAGTCAAAGTATGTAAATCTAGTGGTTCACATTTTTCGTCCTAATATATTTATTGTCATGACGAACTGATAATAGAAAATTTGTATATATATATATATATATATATATATATATATATATATATATATGTAAAATGGATGAATTCATAAATGTTTAAGCTATATATATCATACCGTGGAGTTTGTTGAAGCCAAGAAATAATTCCGTCAACATAGTCATGTTTCCAATTTCCTTGGGTATATATCCGGTGAAATTATTAAAAGACAAGGATAACCTTTGCAACTGTTGGCACTTTGATATTATCGATGGTATTTGGCCATAAAACATGTCAAACAAATTAAGTATTTTCAAATTAGGAAGATAATTGAAAATATGAGATGGAAGTCCTCCAGCAAGACTATTCGAACTCAAGTCAATAACTTGTAATGAAGGTATGCTAAAGATGATGGAAGGGAAGGAATCAGAGAGCTGGTTATAGCCAAGATTAACAACTCGCAACGAAGATAAATTTCCCAAGGACAGTGGAATAGTCCCTACCAAATTGTTATTATTCAAAAACAAGTGTTGAAGTTTAGATAAGGAGCCAAACCATGGAGGAATCTCTACGTGAAAGCTATTGAACATTAAATTAACATATTTCAATCGGTGTAATTGAGCCAACTCATTAGGTAGAGAGCCAGAAAAACCGTTGTTTTTGATGTCAAGTAATTGAAGAAAAGACAGATTTCCAGGTTGAGGAGTGATGGTGCTTGCAAGATCAAAGTAAGAAATATTCAAGATTGTGACTCTATGGTGACGGTTGACGGACACTGCAAATGACACCAATCCAAGTACAGATAGAGCTACTCGTGGACCGGTTTTTGGCCAATAAATTGGTAGGATCATAAGTTATACGATCTTTCAGAGCAAGAAGAGTATGTAGGTCTATGGTGATGTTTTTTGGTGCTGCCTTAACTAAGGACAACATTGTTAGGTTTTGACTTATATTCTTAAGTGAACCAAATGTGAACCAAACAAGACTCAACTGATGTGGAGCTTCTTGGAGACGTGGGATATGTTTGGAAGTTGAATGGTGGTGTTTGAGGGAGGTTGAAGATTAAAGAAGAACTGAAGAAGCGTAATCTGGCAAGTACCGCAGTGCAGGACCACGGCACATGGAGCGGTAAAGTCCAGAGGATCAGGTGCAACACAGGACCGCCACATAGGCAAGTTCCTGGGTCGCGGCACATGGAGCGATAAAGGAGTAGAATTGTTTCATGGTGTTGGAAGCGGGGTGTACACCGCGACCAATACGGCAGAGACGATGTATTGCTGAGATCGGGAATGTTACGCAGAATAGGAAAAGGTATTCTTCTGGAAGTTCTTGTGCTTGAAGGAAAATGATTTACTCCTTACAAGAAGACTTGTCATAAAAGGAAATAGTATTTATGTAGAACAAGTAAGTCTTGTACGTTTAGGAGTAGGATTTCCTTTTATCTTAAACACCATATAACTAGTATAAATAGAACCTTGTAATAGGTTTATTTGTGTAGAGAAAAGAACACCATGTAAACATCAGAGAGAGTGAGTGAGATCCGGGGAGACCCAAGGGAATATCCGGGGAGGGATCCAAAGGAATATCAATGGATCAAGTTAGAGATCCGTGGGTGATATTTAAGGGAGACCTAGGGGATATTGTGGGGTACTCGGTGAGGATCTTAAGAGTGGGGTTTGGGGTTGAGAGAGTTAATCCCGGAGTATATGGTTATAACAGTTTATCATATAGTGGAACTTTATCTGTAGTCATGATGGCCCGTGGTTTTTTACCTGATTTGGGTTTTCCACGTATATCTTGTGTTGTGATTGTTTTATTCTCTCTCATCTATTTTTTTGCTTATTGACGTTATTATTTGCTATGAGTTATGGGCGTATATTAGGCACGGTGTTTCCGCGTTCATCGGTTTATAGGAATTATACCCAACAATTGGTATCAGAGCCATATGGTTTGGCGATGGCGGTGACAAGTCTTTACGGGAGATCGTATGGAGGACTTGGTGGCATTGGGATAACGATGATCATGGTTGTCTAGTATGGTTTAGCAAAAAGAGATACGTCTTGAAGGCGGTTTCGAACTCGGTAGGGTTTGATGAAAGGAAGAATATTGATGGAGGAGAAGTTTGGCTTGTGGTGACAGGTACGAGTCATGGAGATTCAATCTGGGTTACACAAGGAGCTGATTGACTAAAAAAAAAAAAAAAATTCCTGACTACAAAAAAAAAAAAAAAAAAAAAAAAAAAAAAAAAACCCTCTCTGTGGTATGGTGTAGGGCTTATCTGGCAAAGCACTCTCAGTTTCTAGTAGCAAGTCTTTCACCAGGTATGTGATGCAAAGATAGAAGGTCTTTCACAGGTTTAGGTGATATAAGGACATGTTTATCCTTTTGGCAGTTTTCCCCACTGGCCATGGAAGAGGATATGTTGTTGCTAGTGGTCCATAATTGTGCACAAAGGCATTGGTCAGAAAGTGATGAAAGGTGTATGGTGGACAAAGATGTCGATGGTTGACGAACTCTCTGGAAATCTAACTTGAGGAGTTGCACCACAATTTCAGCAGGTTATTTCAACATGGTGCCGAAACAACGAACAAAAAAAAAAATTGTGTGAAGAAAAATCTTAGGATGGTTCATTCCTAAGTGATTATACATTGTGGTGGGGGTATGGTGATTCTCGGTGATGAGAATTATGGCTATGGACAAAGGTCTTGAGAATTCAAGTCAAATAGGAGAATTGTTAGGTTTTGACTTGTATTCCTAAGTAAACCAAATGTGAATCAAATAAGACTCAACTGATGTGGAGCTTCTTGGGGACGTGGGATACGTTTGGAAGTTGAATGGTGGTGTTTGAGGGAGGTTGAAGATTGAAAAAGAACTGAAGAAGCGTAATCTGGCAAGTACCGCAGCACAGGACCGCGGCATAGGCAAGTGCCTGGGCCACGACACATGGAGCGGTAAAGGAGCAGAATTGTTTCGTGGTGTTGGAAGCGGGGTGCACACCGCGACCAATACGGCGGAGACGATGTATTGCTGAGATCGGGAATGTTGCGTAGAAAAGGAAAATGTATTCTTCTAGAAGTTCTTGTGCTTGAAGGAAAAGGATTTACTTCTTACAAGAAGACTTATCATAAAAGGAAATAGTATTTATGTGGAACAAGTAAGTCTTATACGTTTAGGAGTAGGATTTCCTTTTATCTTAAACTCCATGTAACTAGTATAAATAGAACCTTGTAATTAGGTTTATTTGTGTGGAGAAAAGAACACCATGTAAACATTAGAGAGTGTGAGTGAGATCCAGGGAGACCCAAGAGAATATCCAGGGAGGGATCCAAGGGAATATCGGTAGATCAAATTAGAGATCCGTGGGTGATATTTAGAGGAGACCTAGGGGATATTGTGGGGTACTCGGTGAGGATCTTGTGAGTGGGGTTTGGGGTTGAGGTGAGAGAATTAATCCTGGAATATATGGTTGTAAAGTTTATCATATAGTGGAACTTTCTCTGTCGTCCTGACGGCCTGTGGTTTTTTACCTTATTTGGGGTTTCCACGTATATCTTGTGTTGTGATTGTTTTATTCTCTCTCATCTATTTTTTTGCTTATTAACGTTATTATTTGCTATGAGTTATGGGCGTATATTAGGCATAGCGTTTCCGCGTTCATGGGTTTATAGGAATTATACCCAACAAACATCAAACTTAGAACTAAGAAAGCTGTGATAATAACAATGAGAGGATTGTTTTTCGCCATGAGATCGAGAAACTAGTTTCTAGTGTGGGATTCTTTAGGCCATGAGGTATAGGTATAAATAATTAAACCAGAATTTGTCAAAAGCTGCCAAGAAAAGGATGGAGAAAAGAAAATCAAATTGCAAAAATAGAGTTACCTTATAACTTTTTGGATCACATTGTAAAGGATATTAATCAAAGTCACAAATACTGCTGTTCACAAAAGAACAAATGACAGCTCAGAGTCTGGCAATATCTGTGAGCAGAGAAGTTGTGTTTAGAAGTCTCACTATGTATGCTCATCATCATAGTGAGCTTCAAGATTGTAATCATGATCAACATCTTAGATTGTCCATCAACGGCAGATATCAGATGACAGTTTAGTATGAAGTAGCTGAGGTGGCAGAAAAATATTCGAATTAGTTAAGAAAGGCGGTAAATTAATACCGCAAGTTATGTAATTCAGTTTTGACTTTCGTGTATTTGTTTCTGTATAAATAGATCAGCTTAGCTTGTAGTCATTTAATAAAAATGAAAAGAAATACAGTTTCTCTTTCATTCACCATGGTTGCGTTTCTTTTTTTTTTGAAAAGGTGAGATTTATAAAAGAGGCCTAAAGCCTAAAACAGAGCAGCTACAGAGAAGAAAATCAAAGAGCAGCGACAAAGGCAAAAAGGGGCCAATGTCGCTGACCTTTGACAAGCAGCAACAACCCAAAGCAAAAGGGGAAAGACAAGCCCCCAAGCCCCAAAAAACGGGCAAAACACAAGCAGGAACAGGACTGTTACAACTCTGCCCAGACAATACAATCCTCCCCACCATGAGAACCCGACTTCGTAAAGCCATCCGCCATCTCATTAGTTTTCATAGGATTGAAAACAATAGACAGACCCTTCTGTCTTTGAAGGTAGCTTCTTATGTCAAAGACTTCATTAACATAAGTCAAGCTTCCAAAATTGTCCACGCTATTGACCCAAGAGACTGCCACCGAAGAGTCGCTAGCGATTTGAATGTTCCTGTCAGATAGGCTGGGTTTTAACGCACACAGTTCGCACGCTTTCAGGATTGCAAGGATCTCAACTGTAATCGAATCCTGAATGCCAACAACTAGAGAGAACTGACACAAGATCCTGCCATTTGCGTTTCGTAGGACACCCCCAATGCCAGCCGGGCCTGGGTTCCCACTCACCGATCCGTCAACATTAAATTTCAAATCCTCACCTACAGGCGGCATCCACCTTCCCTTCAGCTTCTTCTTCAAAGGAGCAAGGATTACACAGCTTTCTTTCACATTTAGTATCAACAGCGATACCGGCAGCTTTGAATCTTTACCATAGTGTTTAAACCACCAAGCCACCCGAAACCTTGCATCATCCTCCGCCTTTTCCAAAGAGGGAACTTGATCTTTGAAAATCAAATTATTTATATACTCCCAAATCGTCCAAATCACAACAAAATACAAGATGGACCAGACCTTTTTACTTTTCTCAGCAGGACACAACCCCCAGCCAGCAGTCCATCCACTCTGAGAGGGAGTTATTAGAGCAGCAACTAACCTCCCACCAACTCATGCACCTTTTCCACAACAGCCACGACCACTGACTGCACAAAGAGGTGATCAATGGTCTCACAACTGCTATTACACAACGCACAGCTCATCGGAATCCCATGCGCCATACCGAACCTTCGAAGAACATCACGCACCAACACTCTGCCTCGCCTTAACTGCCAAGCAAAAATATCCACTTTAGGAGGACATAAACCTCTCCATAAGAGGTTGGAGCTGTCAAAGGTATCAACAGCCATATCTTCAAGACGGAAGCGGAAAGACTTAACCGTATACATCCCGTTAGCGCTAAAAGCCTAGGCTAAAGAGTCATGGATGTCTCTACGAATCTGCAGGCTGTCCATAAAAGACATGAAGCTAGACCACTGAATCATTTCCCAATCAAACACCGGTCTCCTAAGACTCACCTCCCATTTCCAACTTGAGTCTTGCCAAGAACCATACTGCTGCACCACCCCTTCCTTCAGAGAAGCAAGAGCAAAAATTCTTGGGTACAACTCAGAGATAGAAATCCCATCCCTGCACAAGTCCTGCCACAAGCGAATTCTATCCCCACAGCCAATAACCACTTGAAGCCCATCCTGAAGAACCTGATCTGTATTGGAACCCTGCAGACAAATATCCCTAATGGCTTTCACAAAATGAGAGGCATTACAGCCTCCTTGCCAATTCCAACACAACCGATTCGTTTCCAGCCCGTAAATTGCACAAATAACCTTCTTCCACAAAGAGGAAACCTCAAAGCCGAAACGCCAAACCCATTTCGCCAATAAACCAAGATTCTTATCGACGATGTGACCAATACCGAGACCTCCCATTTTTTTGCTCTTGCACAAAGAATCCCAGTCTATTGAGTGTATCTTTCTTTTTTGAACCCCGTCACCCCAAAAAAAATCTCTTTGAAGCTTCTCAATCTTTTTTGCCACTCCTTTGGGGATCTTAAAGACAGAGAGGAAATATGTTGGAATACTTGAGAGAACCGATTTAATCAAGACAAGTCTGCCTCCTTTGGAAAGAAATTTCCTTTTCCATGGCGCTAAGCGTTGTTCTATCCTATGGACAATTGGGTTCCAAAAAGCCTTCACCTTCGGATTAGCTCCAAGAGGAAGGCCAAGATAGACGATAGGAAGGGAAGTTTGAACACACCTGAAAATAGCAGCCTAATCTTCTCTCACAGTAGCCCTTTTACCGATTTTCACCAAGCAAGTTTTATGGAAGTTTAACCGCAGCCCAGATGCCAGCTTAAAGCAACGGAGAATTCTTCTCGAATTCAACATAAACTCTTTGTTAGGGTGGGCGAAGAGAATCGTATCGTCAGCGAACTGTAAGTGAGAAACATGAACTTCGCTGCCCCCAAGAGACGCCCCCCTCACCAAGTTCAACGTCGAAGCTTTTTTAAAGAGACAGTTAAGCGCCTCTATGACTATATTAAAGAGAAAAGGCGAGAGCGGATCCCCCTGACGAAGACCCCTTTCTAAGTCAAATTCCTCAGTAGGGCTTCCATTCACAAGAACTAACATTTTTGGAGAGGCAATACAATGAGATATCCAACTCCTCCACCTATTGCCGAAACCCATGCCTTCAAGGATAAAATCCAAAAACGAATGATCAACGCTATCGTAAGCCTTCTCGAAATCCAATTTAACCAAAATACCACCCATCGAATCTTTCTTCCAAAGATGGACAATCTCGTTAGCCACCACGAAGTTATCGATAATTTGTCTATGTTTTACAAAGGCTGATTGGGTTTCACCAATAATAGACTCCATAACTTTTTTCAGGCGATTTGCTAGAACTTTCGAAAGGATCTTGTACAAATAGACACCATTGTTGCTTTTCTCTGAGTTCTTCAACAAACAACTTTGTGTGTTTATCAAACACTTACATTTCAGCAAGTTTTTGACTCATTCTGGCTCAAAAATATTTTCAAGTGTATATATGCATATATGTTATATGTAGACAGCTTTTCAATCGTATGCCCAAAAAAAAAAAAAAAACTATCAAATTCTTCTACAATTTAAAAATAAAGAGTTAATGCATGTGCAAATCTTATAAAATTTAAATAAACACATCATGTATTACTTTTCTCTTTCCGTACACCATAAAAATATAGGCAATAAAAAATGCAAATAAATATGGATGAATATTTCATAATGTTTAAAGCTATAGATATCATACCGTGGAGCTCGTTGAAACCAAGACGTAATTCCTTCAGCATAGTCATGTTTCCAATTTCCTTGGGTATATATCTAGTGAAATTATTAAAAGACAAGTATAAAATTTGCAACTGTTGACACTTTGATATTGTCGAAGGTATTTGGCCATCAAACATGTTGCTAGACAACGAAAGTATTTTCAAATTGGGAAGATAATTGAAAATATGAGATGGAAGTCCTCCGGAAAGACTGTTAGATCTGAAGTGAATAACTTGCAATGAAGGCAAGTTCAAGATGATGGAAGGGAAGGAATCAGAGAGCTGGTTATAGCTGAGATTAAGCCTTTCCAGTGAAGATATTTGGAAGATGGAGGAGGGTATGGTACCCGAAAGCTGGTTAACACTAAGATCAAGGACTCGCAAGGAAGACAGATTTCCGAGTTGAGGAGGGAGGGTGCCTGCAAGACCAAAGTTAGAAATATTCAAGACTGTGACTCTATGATGACGGACACCGCAAGTGACACCAATCCAAGTACAGATAGAGCTACTTGTGGTCCAGTTTTTGGCCAATAAATTGGTAGGATCATACTTTATACGATCTTTCAGAGCAAGAAGAGCATCTAGGTCTGTGGTGATGTTTTTTGGTGCTGCCTTAACAAAGGACAACATCAAACTTAGAACTAAGAAAGCTGTGATAATAACGATGAGAGGATTGTTTTTCGCCATGAGATTGAGAAACTAGTTTCTAGTGTGGGATTCTTTAGGCAATGAGGTATAGGTATAAATAATTGAACCATAATTTGTCAAAAGCTGCCGAGAAAAGGATGGAGGAAAAAAATCAAATTACAAGATAGAGTTGCCATTGTGAAGTTGATGTATTGTTGACAAAAGAACAAAAGTATTGTTGACAAAAGATAGAGGATATTAATCAGAGTCTCTCAGCCATAAATACTATTGTTGATCGACAAAAGAACAATAGTATGAAGTTGATGTATTTAAAGATCAACTGCCAACTGCCAAGCCAGCTAACCTGATGTATGATCATCATAGTGAGCTTCAAGATTGTAATCATGATCGTCTTAGATTGTCCATCAACGGCAGATCTCAGATGATAGTTTAATTAGTATGAAGTGGTTAGTTAGCTGAGATGACAAAAAGTATTAGAATTAGTAAAGAAAGGCAGTAGATTAATTCGGGAAATTACGGAATTCAGTTTATACTTTCGTGTATTAGTTTCTGTATAAATTAATAGATCAGCTTAGCTTGTAATTGTTTAATGAAAATGAAATGAAATGAAAAACAGTTTCTCTTTCATTCACCGTTGTTTGCTTTTCTAAATCTCAGAAAAATTTTCTGAGTTCTTCTAAAAACACCTTTGTGTGTTTATCAAACACTTGCATTTCACCAAGTTTTACACCCATTCTGTCTTTGTAGGTCCAAATGAAATAGATAACCAGTTTTGCTCAAAAATAATTTATTGGCTAGTAGACTTCTAATTGACACGATCATAATTAAATGATTTTTTTTTTTCTACTACTACTTTTCGTTTTATGGTTATCAAAACAAACTTCTACAGCCCTTTTACGTGACCAAGCCGGAAAGCCATTATTGGTAGAAAATTCAATTTCGAAGAAAAACATTTTTTTTTTAAATTTTAATTATTATAATATTTCGATATTAGGAATGGGGCATCTCAAAACCTATCGCTGAGCCAACATCATCTTGTTGATGAAAAACATTTAGGACTCAAATCAACTGTCAAATTTTGGTATTCCAATTTGTGTCCAACCAACCAAATTGGTACATGTGTGCACATTTATGGAAGAAGTTGAAAAAAATTAATTAAATGTTCTATAAATGTGCACACATGTCCCAATTTGGTTGGTTGGACACAAATTTAGACACCAAAATTTGACAGCTGATTTGAGTCCAAACATTTATACCCATCAAAATTTGTTAGTAATCTTCAAAATGTGTGTCCACAGTTCCACACAACATCAGTTTTTTTTTTCATCATTCATGACCCACGTACACACGTGCTGCACTATCAATGTCTTTATTAACCCCCGTTTGGTGCGCGGGATTGGATTGGATTGGATTGTGATGGAACTAGGATTAAATGAGATTGGATTGGATTGGACTGGACTGGATTAAATTAATACTATGTTGTGTTTGGAGAAACATGAGACTGGACTGAATTAATACCATATTTTGTTTAGTGAAACATGGGATTAGATTAACAATTTCCTTTAACTAAGGACAACATCAAAATTAGAACTAAGAAAGCTGTAATAATAACGATGAGAGGATTGTTTTTCGCCATGAGATGGAGAAACTAGTTTCTAGTGTGGGATTCTTTAGGCAATGACGTATAGGTATAAATAATTAAACGACATTTTTTTCTTTCTATTACTACTTTTCGTTTTCTATTACTACAGCCCTTTGAGCTGCCCTTTCACAATATTCCAAAATCCAGAAGTTGACTAGTTCAAATTAAAGTTGATGTAGATGGCAGGGAGTGCTCAAAGGGCCAGCTAATTGGAAAATTAACTGAGTAACTGAGTTGCACGAAATTTCCAAAAACATTTAATAGCTATAGGTCCTACCAAAGCCTTATAAAAATATGTGAAAATCGTAAAAAATAACCTAACCATAGAATGTATTATTTGTTCTAACTAAATTATAATATTTTATTGCTTGTAACCAATCATCATAATTTTTTTCATCATATAGCCAAAATCAAATTACAAAGATTGAGTTGCCTTATAACTTTTTCGTACCCATTGTGAAGGATATTAATCAGAGTCTCTCAGCCATAAATACTACTGTTGACAAAAGTACAAATGACAGATCAAAAGTACAAATCAGTCTAAAGCAAGCCGATAAACAATTTCCTCTATTAAAAATAAATAAAAAATTAAAAAAAAAAGATCCTAACACTTATCGATTGCAGTTCCCCTTAGTGTCCAAGCGATGTGAGACTATGTTAGAGTTCGGTTATAGGTTGCGAAACTAAGTTTTAAGTTGACTAAAAACACAAGTTTGATCAAGTTATAACTTATAAGAAATAAAGACGACTAATTAAATCAATAATTTCTAACAATTTATTACAAATAGAATCAAATTATGTGGTTTCAATTTGAAACCGAAACGATTGGATTCACTGAAACTTGGGTTAAGCTAGTTGTAGAGGCTATTATATAGGTCGAGAAACTGAGTTGTAACTCAACTAAAAACACAAGTTTGGTAAAGCTATAAGCAACAAAAATGACTAAATTAATATTTCCTAATATTAATAACAAATGGAATTTAATCTCTACGGTTTCGACGGTTTTGGTTTGAAACTGAAATGATCGGAGTCAATTGTCTAATCTAGTCAATTGTAGGACCTACATCCATGGCCACTTTTAATTGTTTTGGCACCACTTTGGAAAAATCCATCTTGGATGAGCAAGACTTTGTGCAATTTGTTCCTTTAAGTCTGGTCCTCACCACAACACTAATATGTTGGAAGAAGTTTTGGAGGTGAGAATGGAGGAAAAGGGGCTATTATTGGAAGAAGGTATGCGGCCACTAATATGTTGACTATGAATCTATGATGATCTATATCTAAAGAGACTTGACTCCACTATGGAATAATTAATGTGACTGATGTATGGCTACATACAACTCATAGTAAATAGAAGAAGAAAATGGGCATGGAAACACCAGACTTTCTAGCCACATTGATGTGATTTTTATTGAAATATCATTGACAGCTACATATTCCCATCTGTGACTCCATTGATTTTCATAAATTTAATATGAACGCTATTATTGCTGCCGTTAGGACCAAGCTTGTGGGTATGGAGGCAACTACATAATCTCCAAAAGCAATAACTCATGCACTGAGTGGAAAAAAAATGAAAAAGTGGCCAGGAAGGTGCAGTGTCGTTTCAAAAGTGAAAGAGAATAAATCGACGTGCAAATTGCATAATATGAACCATATATGTCTAAGATATTGCTAATGCCACTAAGGTATTGTTGGAATTTGGATTCCAATTGTTGACAAATTGGATGATGATGATGATGATGAGCTTGTGGAAATATGGGGGAGTATGTAGTTGCCTGGAAATGATATTAGAAAAAGGTGTGGCCTGTATTGATGTAGTTTTTTTAGTCACTTTCTTGGTGATGTCTTCCTGTGAATACAAATCAAATTCAATAAATTGAAGGATAATAGAGTTAAAATTCTCATCAAATAATTCCTTTATTTAAAATAGAAACAATATCATGCAAAACTTATCAATAAGAAACAAAAAACATGGTCTATGAGTTCAAATTTTATTACATGCCAATTTTATTTTGCTTGCATATAAAAACAAAACATTTCTACATGCCAATTTTATTCAATGATACATGTTCAGGACAAGGAGAGGTACATACAGGCACTAATTTCTTCTTTTTAGAGATCCCAACTGCACCATGCCAGAGACAAGATCTTCTTATAGGTCAATAACCTTTTGCTAGTCCAGTAGACAGTAGACCTGAATACTGAAAAGGATGGCGGAAAATAAACACAAAGCAAAAATAGAGTTACCTTTATAACTTTTTCATCCCCATCCTG
Source organism: Acer saccharum (assembly GCA_030490815.1). Lineage (NCBI taxonomy): Eukaryota > Viridiplantae > Streptophyta > Magnoliopsida > Sapindales > Sapindaceae > Acer > Acer saccharum. Next base: position 18,737,015 of record CM059877.1, on the reverse strand, counting down.
TCTTTGTAGAATTGTAGGTCCAAATAGAAATAGATAATCAGTTTTGCTCAAAAATAATTTACCGACTCCGATGTGAGTGGGGACACTCTGGGTGAAAAACCAAAAAAAAAAAAAAAAAAAATTACTTATTGACTTATGGACTTATAGTTGACAGGATCATAATTAAATCATTTATTTTTTCAATTACTACTTTCGTTTTATGGTTAATCTTCGTAATGTGTCCACACTCCACACTCACACATCAGTTTCTTCTTTTTTTTCTTTTTTCCACCATGCATGACCCACGCACGTGCTGCACAATCAATGACTTCATAGTACTGTTTCTACAATAATAAGACAGAGAAGCAATTAAGCAAAAGCTAAGAACCAACATCCAAGAAAAGTATGAATGGTTACAATATCTTTATAGATGATGGGACAAATGCAATATTAATCACCGAAGAAAACAAATTCTAAGAAATTATTGTGTTAAAAGAAAGTTAGAAAGAGAAGAAAAGGGATGCAATGTGAGTCACGTGAATACAGGATTGATGCAATGGGCATTGAAAATAATGGGCTGTGAGTAACCATTACTGAAAGGCAGTTAAGGACCTCCACACAATTATTGTGTTAGTATTCGGTGGATAATTGAAGAATAATGGACACAAGAAAAATAAGGAGCTTTTTATCTCCTTATTGAAAGTATGTGTGGAGTATTTCAAAGTCTGCTTTAATTTTTCATACTTTATTTATTTAATTTTTCATACTTTATTTACTTAATTTTTTTTATAAATATTACAACTCTAATAAGAATACATTTTATTTTATTTCAACTCTGTTAAAAATACATTTTATTTTATTTTTCATACCAACTCTGTTAAGAGGTGATGTGTGTGGTAGCCAAAAATGGTCCAATGGCCCAATACGCCAAGGCCCAATCCTTACAAGTCTAAACCAGGCCCATTGTGTTGGGTCGACCCAACACAGCTGTCAGCAGAAACTACCGTTGAAGACACAATCAAAGTGGTCAGTTACGAAAAGATATATAACTGCCCATTGAGAGGAAATCTCTCCTAAAATCACGTCCACTATCAAATGTAGATAGTAGACGTTAGAGCCATGACACCAAGTATAAATAGGGGAGGCCCCCTCCACTAGAGCTCTCTGAAATCTCTCTCAAGAAAAGCTTATAAAGGCGTACTAAAATTCTGGTTCCATCACTTTCCGGCCATCGGAATTGGTTCATCAATTATCTGACTACCTTGCTCAGCCCAAGCATATCTAAGGCTACCATCGAACCTCCACCTTTCTCCTTTTTTCCACCGTATATTTCTATTTAAAGTTCTTTTGCAGGTTCAACGAAGTTCAGACGACCACGCATAAACGACAGTCGACATCAACCAACCAACTTCCAGCCTAGTTGCCTTAGGCCTGATTCTACCCGACCCGTTCAACGTACCAAGTCGTTCGACCACTTACAGTTTGGCGCCCACCGTGGGGCACATTGCAACTACCTTCAAGTTCAAATCAGTCTACTCCAACCACAATTGAACATGGCAGGAAGTGGATCCGCTCCAACCGTCAAGGAACAGATTGCTGTGCTGACCGCCCAAATGACCGCAAGCGCTGAGAGGTTGCAAGCACTGGAAGCAAAGAATGCAGCGATCCGAGTGGCAAATGAAGAATTGAGAGCGCTGGTCGACGGAGTGGTGCCTGATTCAGCAACGTCGGAGCATCTAGCATCAAAACCAAACGGTGAACCGTTTGTCGACCGACCTGCTCCAAGAGCGCAGGGCAACCCCGTCAAACCCGAAATCAATCCGGTCGACCGTCAAAATCAGCCAGCATTTCAAACCGCAAGGGTTGATATCGACCTCAACGATATACCAGCCAGGAACGATATGATGAAAGAACATGATCCACCAATGGATCAATGACCAGACAACGTCCTTAAGACGGCCATGTCTCTCCAGTCGACACCGGGATTAGTAAAACCCATGCCCAATTTACATTTGTCTGCTAATGTGGAATTTTCTCGCAGGTTTGCAGAAATGGAGGCTCTAATCCAGAGAATCCCAGGAGTCCCAGCTCCCATCAAGAAAAGTACAGCCAATAGTTTCGCCGACTCACCTTTCGTCGATGCAATTGCTCTCATTGAGATACCCAAGAAGTTCAACTTCCCAAACATGAAGCAATATGAAGGGACGATCGATTCGGACGACCATATTGCACAATGCAAGCAAAGGATGTTCACCGCTGCAATCCCACGCGACCTCCGAGAGGCATGCATGTGCAAAGCTTTCGGATCCAGCCTAAGCGGCCCTGCTTTACAATGGTACACTAACTTGCCTAATAATTCTATTGACTCTTTTGCGCAGCTGACGGACACATTCGTGGAGCAATTTGCGAGTAGCCGCAAGCTGGAAAAAACTGTCGGACGACCTCTACACCATAACGCAAAGAACATGCGAAAACCTGCGAGCCTATGTTGGACGTTTCAACAGAGAAAAAGTGCAAATCCCTCATTGCAACCAATCAACTGCCATCTACGCCTTCAGGAAAGGTCTCAGGTTCGATTCTGATTTATACAAAGAACTTACCAAATACCCTTGCAGGACAATGGAAGATGTACTAGCGAAAGCATGGGCCCAAATCAAATGGGAAGAAGATGAAGCAAACTTTGTTGGAAAAGCTAACAGTAGCTATTATGGAGGCCGACGGAACGATCGCATCGACAGGAGGTCTAACGACAGACGATCAGAACCATACCCAACGAGCGACAGAAAGAATGTCCAGTCACGATATGAAAGTTCTGGTGAGAGAAGCAACTACGGTCGTGGGATTCCAAGGGCGAGTCGACCAAAGGTGGAAGCGCCAGAATATAATCTTGGCATCGAACTAGTCGACCTCGTTGCAGTAATGAGAGAAATGGGCAAAGCAGTCAAGTGGCCGAGAAAAATGAATACGCTTCCAGAACATCGCGACCCCAAACTTCGATGCGAGTTCCATGGTGACCACGGTCATCGCACGGAGGACTGCATCGCCCTAAAATTTGAAGTAGCAGAACTGCTGAAACAAGGGCATCTACGGGAATTCCTAACAGATAAGGGTAAACAAACTTACGCAAGACGTGACGACCAAAGGCAAACCGGTTCAGTCGACAGCCCTCCAGAACCTCCTAGGCAAGATAGGGTAATCAATTGCATTTCTGGTGGGTCTGAAGTCAGTGGCGTAAGCTACTCAGCAGCCAAGAGACACACTCGACAAGTGTCAAACGCAGAAATCCAGCCAAATCGAGAACATCCATCCAAAGTCGACGAAACCGTCACCTTTCGATCAACAGATAAATCAGATTTGTTCTCTCCCCACCATGATGCTTTAGTTATTTCTTTACATGTTGCTAATTGTTTAACTAGACGCATTTTAATCGACAATAGCAGTTCTTGTAATATTCTTTTTAACAGTGCTTTGAGAGAAATGCAGGTCGACGAATCAAAACTCAGTCGTCGAACGACTATGCTAACTGGATTCAGTGGAGAACAGAAAAGTACGCTAGGCGAGATTGTGCTACCAGTCTATGCAGAAGGAATCAACCTATACGTCAATTTCCTCGTGCTCGACTGCTAATCCCCTTACAACGCCATACTTGGCAGACCCTGGATACATGAGCTGAAGGCAATCCCGTCGACTTACCATCAGTTGATCAAATTTCCAACCAAATGGGGAGTTAAATAAATTAAAGGAGAGCAAAGAGCTGCTAGGGAATGCTACCAAAATGCCATGAAAAAGAAGAAACAAGACTTATAGCAATTACAGGAAACCAAAGTCGAGTCGACACAGAACAGGCCAAACATGGAGGAGCTCGACGAGATTTCTATCGACCCCAGACCATCCAGAACATAAAGTCTATAGAGGTCAAGATTATCGACGACATCCGAACCAATTAATCGATTTCTCAAGGAACGTCGCAGTAGCTTCGCTTGGTCGCACGAAGATATTATAGCATCGACCCCGACGTAATAGTACATCACTCATACAGTCGACCCTCATCAACCATAAACAAAAACGAAGAAAATTCGCTCCAGAAAGGAACAAGGTGATTAACGATGAATCCAGAACCTGATCGAATCGGTTCAGTAGAGAAGTAATACCCTGACTGCTAGCAAACTTCGTAGTCGTAAAGAAAAAATGGGAAGTGGCGAGTCTGCTCGACTT